>CM045565.1:15273420-15719903 GCA_024721245.1 Mitragyna speciosa | reverse complement strand
ATTGTAAGAAAATGAAGAAAATGGAATAAAAATAAAACCCTCCCTAGGATTGAAAATAAATAAAATAAATAAATAAAATAGAACTAAACCCAAAATTAGCATTACTGTAAAAAGAAGATTTAATAATAATAAAATCACAATTTTAAAATTAATTCACCATTAAAGAAAATATGTCATAGATAGAAAAAACATAATTTGAAATAAGTACCAAATAGTGTTTAAAAATTATTTTATATATATATATTTTTACATAAAACCATACATGTTAGATGCACATATAAAATATTTTACACACAAAATTCTTTAAATAAAACTGTATTGGAAAGTGTGACATTATAAAAATCACAAAAATACTAAATGACTCTTAAAAATCACAACAATTTCACACATAATATATTATCACATGCAACACATATACTGAAATTTTCACTCAAAATTTTTAAGATTAACGCAATTCTTGGGAAACGTGCCATTGATAAATAAAAAGACAAAATTAAATAAATACTAAACGACATCTAAAAATTATGAGATTTTTACAAAAAATTTATGAGTATTCAAAAATGCATATATAAAATTTTCACTCGAAAATTCTCATAAAAATAGCGCATTGGAAAACGTGCCGTTAAAAAAAATACTAAAATTTTAAATAAATGATAAATGACTTCTAAAAATCATTAAAATCATAAATAATGATAAAAATACTAAAATCATGTATTTAGGAAATAAAATAAAAATAAACTAATATTTACATGGTGAAATTACCATTTTGCCCCTAGTACGATAAATTAGATATAATATGCGAAAATTGTACTCGACCCCCGAAAAATAAAAAGTACCCCCTAAAATAAAGTAACACGCATATTTTTACCAAAGGTGTGTCAAAATTTGGTGTCTACAGCTTGCCCCTCTTTGTCGGGAATCTCGCAGAGATTTCAGACAAAGACGTAGACAACACCGAATTTTGACTCACCTAAACACAAAATCAAAGATGAATATTTAAACATACAAGATGTAAGAATGTAAACAAATGAAAGAGTGAGAATGTGACCGAACTCTCTAAGAGTTGCCTACGTATCCCACACAAAGGAATCAGGTCAAAACGTAGTTCGAAAACAGGTAAACTGTTGATGCGAGTGATAACATAACTATAATTGGTAACACAAGCATTCAAAAAAAAAAAAATTTTTTTCTTCTTTTTTTTTTTTTTTTTTAACAAATGGAGAAGAAAACGTAATGTTCGAACTGCTGAATAAAGATACCATAAAGCGATAAACTGCAAGACCTAATAAAGTGCTTAAACTAATAGACAAAAATAAAATAATTCCAATCTGCTGGACAAAATTAATATTGATGAGTTAGATGCAATGTTTGGATTACCCGACTTAAAATGTAAATAAACGAATGCCGACCAGGCTGCTGGACGGATGCATGACCTTGGGCTGCCAAGGTTGATGAATGCAAAGTTTGGGCTGCCAAACTTGAACGAAATAAATGATCCTGGGCTGTCAGGAGTCATAAAATGCAAGGTCTGGGCTACCAGACTTGGAAACATAAATAAAAGATGCCGACCAGGCTGCTGGGCGGATGCATGACCTTGGGCTGCCAAGGTTGATGAATGCAAAGTTGGGCTGCCAACTTGAAAAAGTAAATAGATGATCCTGGGCTGCCAGGAGTCATAAAATGCAAGGTCTGGGCTGCCAGACATGGAAACATAAATAAAAGATGCCGACCAGGCTGCTGGGCGGATGCATGACCTTGGGCTGCCAAGGTTGATGAATGCAAAGTTGGGTTGCCAACTTGAAAAAGTAAATAGATGATCCTGGGCTGCCAGGAGTCATAAAATGCAAGGTCTGGGCTGCCAGACATGAAAACATAAATAAAAGATGCCGACCAGGCTGCTGGGCGGATGCATGACCTTGGGCTGCCAAGGTTGATGAATGCAAAGTTGGGCTGCCAACTTGAAAAAGTAAATAGATGATCCTGGGCTGCCAGGAGTCATAAAATGCAAGGTCTGGGCTGCCAGACATGGAAACATAAATAAAAGATAGCCGACCAGGCTGCTGGGCGGATGCATGACCTTGGGCTGCCAAGGTTGATGAATGCAAAGTTGGGTTGCCAACTTGAAAAAGTAAATAGATGATCCTGGGCTGCCAGGAGTCATAAAATGCAAGGTCTGGGCTGCCAGACATGAAAACATAAATAAAAGATGCCGACCAGGCTGCTGGGCGGATGCATGACCTTGGGCTGCCAAGGTTGATGAATGCAAAGTTGGGCTGCCAACTTGAAACGGAAATAAATGATCCTGGGCTGCCAGGAGTCATAAAATGCAAGGTCTGGGCTGCCAGACATGAAAACATAAATAAAAGATGCCGACCAGGCTGCTGGGCGGGTGCATGACCTTGGGCTGCCAAGGTTGATGAATGCAAAGTTGGACTGCCAACTTGAAACGGAAATAAATGATCCTGGGCTGCCAGGAGTCATAAAATGCAAGATCTGAGCTGCCAGACATGGAAACATAAATAAAAGATGTCCGACCCGGCTGCTGGGCGGATGCATGACCTTGGGCTGCCAAGGTTGATGAATGCAAAGTTGGGCTGCCAACTTGAAAAGGAAATAAATGATCCTGGGCTGCCAGGAGTCATAAAAGTGCAAGGTCTGGGCTGCCAGACATGAAAACATAAATAAAAGATGCCGACCAGGCTGCTGGGCGGATGCATGACCTTGGGCTGCCAAGGTTGATGAATGCAAAGTTGGGCTGCCAACTTGAAAAAGTAAATAAATGATCCTGGGCTGTCAGGAGTCATAAAATGCAACGTCTGGGCTGCCAGACTTGGAAAAGTAAATAGACAGATGCCGACCAGGCTGCTGGACGGATGCATGACCTTGGGCTGCCAAGGTTGATGAATGACATAATAAACTTAAAACAATTGTCAAATATAACGTCCAAATCAATAAAATTGTCAAAATATTTTCTTTTTTTTTTTTTTTTTTTTTTTTTTTTGAGAAAAATTTGTCCCGATATAAATCAAATGAAATCAATTTATTGTCCGCTTTTCAGCTCGTCCCAGTGTAAGTCAATTTTGCCTTAAACTCAAAGCATCAGAATCAACTTTGAAAAATCAAATTTTTTCTCAAAAAATTTGCCCTAGTGTAAATCAATCTTTCACAACATTTTGCTTTAAACTCAAAGCATCAGAATCAAATTTTCTCAAAAAAATTGCCCCAGTGTTAGCTCTTGAATCAATTTGAAATTGATTTTCTCATCTTTTTTCTCTTCTTTTTTTTTTTTTTTTTTTTTTTTTGAAAGAAGATAGCAAAAGGATTTTTTCTTCTTCTTTTCTTTTTTTCTCCCCCCCCCCTTTTTTTTTTTTTTTTTTTGAAAGAGGAAAGCAAAAGGATTTTTTTTTTTCTTCAAAAGAAAGTAAAAGGATTTTTTTTTTCTCTTTGCAAGAAGAAAGCAAAAGGATTTTTTTTTTTTTTTTTTTGAAAGAAGAAAGCAAAATGATTTTTTTTTTTTTGAACGGAGAAAGCAAAAGATTTTTTTTTCTTTTTCTTTCTTTCTTTCTTTTTTTCCTTTTTTTTTTTTTTTTAGATAGAACTCTATCGTGACAAAACTTGAAAAAATTGAGTAGTAAAATGAATTCTACATGATAAAAGTAGAGGGAAAAGTTTATGTTACCTTTCTTTTGATTAGCCAAATTTCCTCAAAAATTATTGCAAAGAATGAGGATACTAGTGCATACCACTGGAAATTTTAAAGCAAATGCGACATCCAAATTAATTTGAAATTAATCCTTTTTTTTTTATCATCATTTCATCATTTTTTTTAATTTGCCCCAGTGTCAATTTAAGTCAATCTCTTTCAAAAATGTGTTCAAGCATAACGTATCAAAATCAATTTTTGAACTCAAATTTTCTCAAAAAATTTGCCCCAGTATATGACACTCAAATCAATTTGAAATCATTCCTTTCAAACTTTGGCTCTGTAAAAATTTATTTGAAATCAATCCTTCTAAAGATATGCACAGTATAAATCAGGTGAATTTCATTTGAAATCAATCCCTTAAAATTTGCCCCAGTTTCGTTTCTGACGAAGGCTTCAAATGATGGTGATGTGATCGCACCTGCAAAAGGGAGAAAACAACAGCAATTTCAACATAATGCCACCGAACGGTGGTCCCCTAATTCCACCAGCATAATAAGCGTGAACGTTGCCATTCTGAATATCTGATCAATTTTTCACCTTATTTTTTACAAGTTTTTCAAATTCAATGGCTTCCGATTCACGATTCAGATCAAATCCCTAAATAGTTTTGCAATTCATGCATTACTCAAACTTTTGATAAACTTAGAATTGCCTTTGTTTTTATTCCAATACAAGCAAAACTAATGTCAAGTTTTTCAAAACATGAATTGGTCAAAAAAATATATCGCATGCAATAATATAAAAGAAATTTTGTACAAAATGAAACACACAAAGACTATTAAACACAATGAAAATTTTTTCAAAAACTTGATTTTTGAAGTGATGGTTTAAAAGATGCCTTTTTATCTTTGGACGTCATTTCCATTTGAATTCTTACATTGCCACGAGATGATCAATGCAAAAGGGAAACCTCAAGCAACTGTTGTTACTAACTTTCCAATGAATTCCATGTTGGCATACTAATTTTCTCATCTGTGAACCTTCAACTGTCACATTCTTCTGACCATAGGATCCTTCCGAATTACTGATTTCGGGAGAAGAAATGAAATGGATGACAATGTCCAAAGTTGAGATGATCTCTCCTTTTTCCATTAAAACAGATCAGTGCTCGAAGAATATTTGGCATCAGTAAGGCAATCTTCCCTTGTTGATTTGGGATAGATATATTAACATCATCTGCCAATGTGCCATAATGCATCATCTTGACATTTGTCAATTCTCCACACTCGAATCATTATTTGTTCTCAACCATTCGAAAAATGTGAGCTCAAGTAGTGATTCAAGCATTGAAATCACACATGTACATTCTAAAATGTATTATTCAAGACCAAGTAAACAACCATTATGCAATTTATCATCTTGTCTTCAATACTCATAATATCAAGCAAAAAGGAAGGAATTATATCACAATTAAGCAAGTTCAACCTAATTTCTTCGCCTTACTGAATTTCACAAGTAAACAAATCATACGGTCAATCAAAGTGCGTCCCATGTCTATGATCAATCTCATTTTTCACTTGAGGGGAATTTCTGTTAGTGAACTAATCACTCAAAATACGAGAGTATCTTTTGACGCGAAAACCGACATTGGTTATGAAGGTTCCCGGTTACTCAACATCTCAATCTTAAGCAAGCAGCAAAATTTATATTTGAGAAGTAAAATTGCCTTTTGACGCAAGAATCGACATTGGTTAAATGAAGACCCCTGGTTACTCAACAATTTACTTACTCAAATTTGCAATGCATTACTCATAATTCAAGTACCGTTTGACGCGAGAGTCGACATTTTTAGATGAAGACCTCCGGTTACTAAGCACAAGAAGCATTGGAGTAGAAAACCCGCATTATTTTTCTTCTCTTTTTTTCTTTTTCTTCTTTTTTTTTTCCTTTTTTATCCCTCATAACAGATGTTACATCACATATCGCATGAGTGCACTAATTGACCATAATCAACATTTAACATGTGAAATTAAGTAAAGAAGAGAAATTTTCATCAAACGTGAAAAATTTAGACATAATTCTAACCACTTTACAAGATATATTTTCTACAAAAATAAAACTCTAAATCACATAATAATCATTTCTTAGTACTTGGAGAAATCATTTGCCAAAGTACATAAAGTAATTTCAAAAAGTAGGGGAATTAGACAAGCATCAAGTGTGTGACATTCCTTATCTTCTCCTCACAATAATTTATACAACACATTCCAATGGTGAATAAGAACTTATGGACATGGAATAACAAAACTCCCCTTGTAAATCGGTCAAAGTCATATCCCCTACATGTTTATTCCTCTCGTTGTGCTTGAATTCTCCAAACATTCATCCAAACTTAGCTTGACATTTTGTAGATCTTCAAAGAAAAAATGCATTTTGACTTAACTTCTTGACCGATGTCTTGGTGCCAATGTTCGAGATTTCTACCTCTTCCAAGATTAGTTTAGATTTTCCTTTCGTACCATTCGGAATCCTTAACACCAAGTCCAAATACCTCTTCGGTATCACTCTAGGTCCTTATTAACAGCTTGTGTTATTTTGAAATCCGAAGAGATATTGAAGTGGCAATTATCAGCTCCAAATAAGATGACATCCGAAGACCATGGGTATTTATTTTCACCCTCAAAAGATACAAGAAAAATACTTTTCTTTTTATTCAATTTGAGCTTACACTCAGTCATCAAAAGAGAAACTTTACAATGACACAAACCTAACATTAGGCTTTGAGAAAAATGTGACGTATATCGAGGTCTCATCAAAGAATCATTTGCTCAATATAATAAAAGATTTGAAGAAAATTTTTCAAAAGCTAAATACAAAAATAAAGGGGAAATCAAATGTCATAAACAAATTTGAGAAAGCAATTTATTGAACACTTCATTTGAGAAAAATTTTAGAGATAAGGTAATCCTAAATTTACAGAAGGAGTGCAATTATTAGCATCCAAATTATTTACAATTGTCCAGCTATGACATACAATTTCATTTATCACATTGATTTTCCTAACCAAACTCACCTATCTAGTTTCTAGGCACTATCAATTCTAAAAAATCGGTCGTCTATGACCCTTCGAATAATTCGAAAGAACACTCATGTTTTTTGATGTCCTTATGGGTCTCAAGTATGTGACGGTTTATTTAGAATTGGACCATAATTTAAAATACTCAAATGTAAGACCAGACGTGTATTAGATGTCTTTCTTATTTTACCGCTTCTGTTAGAGGACCTGTAAAAATTAAAAAATCAAAGTTAGTATAAATAAAAACAAAAACGGATGCATGTCCTAGGGGAGCCCTTATTATGCCAAGGGTAGGCCTAGCGTGAAATGCAATCCTTTAGGGTGAGATCCCCCCTTTTAATCGTAGACAAGCCAGATCCGCCTGAAAGAGATGCTTCCATTCTGCTCGTACTACCTTACCTAGGGTCTCA
Organism: Mitragyna speciosa; assembly: GCA_024721245.1. NCBI lineage: Eukaryota > Viridiplantae > Streptophyta > Magnoliopsida > Gentianales > Rubiaceae > Mitragyna > Mitragyna speciosa. Next base: position 15,712,771 of record CM045565.1, on the reverse strand, counting down.
CCCTAAAGGATTTACCGAAAATATAAACGTGCATGTCTTTCAGGGTTAAGTACCCAAGACAAAAGGATGGCTTTCTTATCATGGGATTCCCAAAATGGCATTCCCTCTAGGGTTTATGCATGATGTCAGTTTATTAAAGCAAGTTAAAATATGCAAAATTGTCAAATTTAAGAAAATGTCCTAAAGATTTTTTTTTTTTTTTTATCTAATAATGATGCAAAAAATTTTTTTTTTTTTTTTTTTGAGAAAGATGGACCATAAACTGTACAAAAGAAATTATTGATTCCAAAAAATATTTGATTGAAAAATTAAACCTCCAAGAGGTTACGAGACACAACGTTGAAAGAAAAAGTCATGATTTTTTTTTTTCAAGAAATACACAAGTCAAAATGCCAGTTTATTAAAGTCAAATGAAATATGTACTAAAATCACTTTTTGTGTAATGTGGGATGGGTGGGTGGGGGATATGGAAAAATGACGCATCAATTCTTTGAAAAAGATAAATGCAAACTGTGCAGAAATTTGACCACTTGGGTGCATTTATTGACTCTAAGAAAATTTAGTTCGGATAAAACTGACAAGTTTAACATGGATGGGTAAATTTGAAAAGGGTTTAAAAATAAAATCCTTACTCTAAATATACAAGTTAAAATATCAAATTTTTGAGATTTTACAAAAATTACAATGGTTGGACCCTTGGGGTGCTTTATTTATAACAAAAATGCAATTTATAAAATTTTTATGAAAATCTCATTTTCATCTTTCTCGAAAAAATTAAAGGTAGGATAAAAAATTTAAACGTGCCGATAATGGGTTGGTTTCCTATGAGAGCACCATGCCAGGGCTCTTTATTCTATGATTGTGAAGGTGATCAAAGAATAAGAAGGAAAGAAATTGCGTTAGTTTATTCAACATAACACATTGGCAAGAACAAATAATACACATAGATAACAATAAATGACATAATAAGGAAAGTAAAGGAGGTTGGTTCCCTCCTCTCGTGCCTGGTGTACCTGATAGGGAAAGGCTGACTCTACCCTAAGTTATCCTACATGGATGCATGAGGTTGGGCTCACTAATGCATCTAAACTCGATTAAGCTGTTGGCTCCCAAGCCTTCAGACCTAAGGGTAAGGGTCATCAATCCCAAAACCCTTGGTCGGTGGCTCGAGTGATCCCCTGGACACTGCTACGCGCACGTCGGGCCACGGCCACATGTCCAAGCGAATCGATTTTTAAAGCCCAAATCTCTAGACTTGTGGACTCAAGCCAAGAGTTTGGGTGATCTCCTAGACAATGTTACGTGCACGTCGTGCCACGGTCACATGTCTAAGTAGATCAATCCTAATTCCTAAAGGGACGAGTGGGTGACAACCACCAAAAGATAGAAACGGTAAAAACATCGAATGCACGTATGAAGTGCTCCTTATGAGAGGAAGGAATGTAATATTAACACGCGTGGGCTCTAAGGGTGATTGACCCCTTCCCCAAATGCAAGCGCGGTCGAGTAAAGCAGTAACAAGTGAATAAATCATACATACATCACATAAGTAGCCGAGAGACGGGAAGTGCAAGATTCAAAAGAAAAACCTAAAAACCTAGAAAAATAGAAATGCAATCCTAAGCATCCAAATGCAATAAAATGAAAGGGTTAGAAAAAGAATAAAATGACTAAACCTAGTGCTCGGACTCACTAGTGATCCCCAGTGGAGTCGCCAGCTGTCGCGCCCCATTTTTCGAAAATAAATAGAGAGATGTAAAGAAGATGTCGGGAAAAGGGAAAAGGAAGTATTAAATGTAATGTTGTGGTTATTAAAAAAAACGTGTAAATTTTTTGTAAAAACTAATTTTTTGAAAATGCTTTGTAAAAGATGATTCGATAAAAATGTGACAAAACAAATGCTTTACTTTAAAAAATAAAAGAAAAAGGGCCTAAAATGGGACTTTTGAAATGCGACGATTTTTGGGCCCGAAAATAGAGTCTAAAAAGGGTTTTTTAGTGAAAAATGAGTCGCCACTTGGTATTGAGTTTTGGGTGTACCAAGTCACCCGAAAATATTTTATAAAAGGTAAGAAAATTAAGAATGATTCATTTAAAGAAATGATTTTGGCAAAATGTAGGAAAAACAAGAAAAACCCTTTTAGACGACTCCAGGTCTTTGAAAACAAGAGAAAAAGGTTCGGGAGTCACAGTTGAAGAAAGGGAAGGCAAAGGCTCGTGCCTAAGGCACCCTTTCAACCTAGCCGAAACTAGTTGCGAGGTTTAGTCTAAATTTTCCTAATATAACCCTAAGATTTTATCACATTTGGATGCAACTATATGAATGCAAATCTAATCCTAAAAATGGATATCGATAAGGGACGAAATATTCCATTGAGGTTTGGTCGGGATTATCGCATTAATTGCGAAACCCGAATCTAGACCCCGATGGAGTCACGAGTGTAGATGCAAAATGAAATGCAAAAGGAAAGGAAAATAGTAGTATAGATAATAAATGATCAAAGAGAGTAGGAATGCAACATAACGGGTACGGGGGACTAATAAACTCGTGACTAACTGTTTCTACTCACGGAGGGGGGAACGACATGTACGCCATCGCTTCCCACGTGAGTAGATTGACTATTTCTAGTCAAATCACACAAATGACCTAAAAGTCTATGTGTAGTGGAATCTAAATGTTATGCACTAGGTAGATGTTAAAAATAGATAATAAATGATAAAGTATATAAAAATTATACAAAAATGAAAAAGGCCTAAAAGATAAAAATGTGTGTGAAATATCATGAACACGCGAGAAATGATCCTAATACTAAAATGATCTAAAGGCCTAGCATTGGACTAGCCTATTTTCTAAAAATTCTCCGCTAGCGTTGGACTAGCGAAGAAACCGGGAATTAACCACAACTAGCGTTGGACTAGTGTGGCGACGATACACATATATAATTAAAGCAAGTAAATAAATAAAGCATGTATTAAAGCAATAAATCACATAAAAGCAAGTAATAGCAAATAGGAGCACATAGCACATAAGCATGGTATTCTAGATGCAAGTTCCTAAGGAAAGCGAATAAAACACACAAGCACATAACACACATAGCACACAAAAAGCCCTAACTATTACACCGAAGAAGCCTAATTACAATCTAAAAATAAAAAGGTAACCTATCTAGCCTATCTATTACATTTTCTATCTAAATACAAAATTTTGCTAAATAGAATATTACCTATCTATTACATTTCTTTGAATAATCAAAAATTAAATTCAAATAAATAATATGACATAAATAAATAAAAACTCTCACATGGATAAAAATTATAAGCACAAAAACACGTAGAAAAACACATAGGAGCACGTAGGAGCACATAAAAAGAAATATTGGAAGGGTAATCGAGATACCTCTCATTCGTAAACCCGGTATAAATGGCTACTAAAATGAACAAACATGTCAAAATTATCACTATTTAATAAATCAATCACTAATTGAATAATTTTCTACCGATCACTATGAACATGCTATGATAATTCAAACAATTATAGCAATAATAAACAAAATAAGAGAAAGAAAAATAATGATAACAATAATTAATCATTTAGGAGAAAAATGAAAATTGTTTAAGTAAAAATAAATTAGTAAATAAATAAATAAATAAAGCAAAACAACAAAGATAAAATAAAATAAAACTAATAATAATACTAATAATAATAATAGAGGATAAAATACAATAATACATACATTGAAATTTTAACACCTCAAATAAGAATTATTAAAATAACTAAAAGGGAAATAGAGAGACTAATTTGAACATTAATTAGACTAACAAGACCCCATTCTAGAACATTAATTATAAGTTTGATAAAAATAAATAAAGAAAATGTAAAAAGAGATAATTTAAAGCTTTGAGGACTTAACTAATTTTAATTAATACTTTTTTTTTTTTTACAAAAATAAAATATTATAAGATTTGGATTAAAAGTGAAAATTTAAGCAATATTCTAAAGTGAAAAATGTAATTTATGAGGAACAAAAAGGTAAAATTATAATTTCAAACCCTAATTAAGATAATGACATAGTTTACAACAAATTTAAAAGCTAAAATGTAATTTTCAACAAGTATAATGCCCAAAAATAAAAAATTCCAGCAATATTTAAAGCCAAGAACACAATTTCAGCAAAGTCATTAAACAATACCTAATTTACAGCAATGTCTAGGGTCAAATTATAATTTTCAGCTATATAAAAGGGCCAAAAATAAAAATTCCAGCAACTACAAGTATAAAATACAAATTCCAGCAACAAATAAAGGCTAAAACATAATTCTAACAATTAATGGAGGTCTTAAAACAAATTCCAGCAACATAAAGGACCAAAAATATAAATTCCAGCAACAATAAGGGGCCAAAAATAAAATTCCAGCAAGTTTGGGGACAAAAATGCAAAAATTCCAGCAATGTGAGGGACCAAATTGCAAATTCCAGCTACATTCAAGGACTAAAACAGAATTCCAGCAACATTTAAAGCCTAAAATACAATAACAGCAAGCTTGGGAGGTAAAATTGCAATTTTCATAAATATCAGAGGGTAAAATTGTAATTCCAGAAAAATTATAGGGGTCAAAATGTAATTACCGACAAATATAGGGGTCAAAAATGAAAAATTAAAAACGTAGGGGGGGCAAAATTATAATTATCTAAAAGTTGAGGGACCTAAATGCAATTAATCGGGACCTAATTGCAAAGAAAATTAAATTATGGGGGTCAATCTACAATAAACAGAAATTTAAATGCACCAGTCAAACATTTCCAGGGCCACAGTAGCATTACTGAAAATATAAGGACTATAAAATAAATACCTATTGTTAATTAAAAATAAATAAAAAAAACTAACTAACCAAAACGACGTAGTTTTGAGTGAAACTACGTCAAAACGACGTAGTTTCACCAAAACATTTTTTTTTTTTTTTTTTTTTTTGGCTGACTTAGTTTTAGTTTTTTTTTTTTTTTTTTTTTTTTTTCAGACGTTTTTCCCCCCCAGATTTCCTTTTCCTTTTTTACTTTTCTTTCTTCTTTATTCTTTTTTTTTCTCTCTTTCTTTCTTCTTCTCTTTCTTTCTTTCTTCCTTTCTTCCTTTCTTCTTCTTCCTTCTTCTTCTTCCGATCTGCTCTCCCCCTTTTTTTTTCTTCTTTTTTTTTTCTCTTTTTTTTTTTTCTTTCTTCTCTTCTTTCCTTTTCTTCTTCTTCCTTTCTTCCTCTTCCTTCTTCCCTTTTCTCTTTCTTTTCCCCCGATCTGCTATCCCACCTTTTTTTTTTTTATTTAATTTTTTTTTTCGTTTCTCTCTCTCTCAGGTCTCTCTCTCTCTCTCTCTCTCTCTCTCTCTCTCTCTCTCGGCCGGACGTTTTTCAGTTTTCTTTTTTTTTTTTAATTTTCTATTTCAATGATAAATGAAAAAAATGAAAACAATAGGAAGAATTTTACCTGGAATAGAAGCTTTTGTGTATTGCTGTTGCTGTTGTTGTTGTTTGTTGTTTGTCGATTGATTTTTTTTTTTTTTTTTTCGGGTGTGTGTGTACTGTGTGTTGTCCGTGTTCTATGAATTGTGCAATTGTGGTGTTTTATGTAGGTGAATTGTATGTGTGTGCTGCTGTGTGTGTCGTGTGTGTGTCTGTGTGTGCGAATTGTGTGTCTGTGTGAGTTGTGACTGTGTGTTTGTGTGTCTCTGTGTAGTGTGTTTGTGTGTTGTGCGTGTATTCTGTGCGTGCAGGGGAGGAGATGAGTGAATTGCAGGTGTGTGTTTTGTGTGTCTGTGTGAGTTGTGAGCCTGTGTGAGTTGTGAGTGTTGTGCGTGTGTGTGAGTGTGTGCAGGTGAAGAAGAAGGGTGCCGAGAGAGAGGTGAAGTGAAGTGTGTATTTCTGTGAGCTCTCTGTGTGTGAATTGGGAGCTCAGATTGAGAGTGATGGTGAGTGTCTTTTGTGTTCTGTGAGCTCTGTGCTTGTGTGCAAAATGAGTGTATGTCGTGAGAATTGAGAGGGAGGGGTGTGTGCCGAGAGGAGAGAATGGTTGTGTGAGTGTTGTATGCTTTGTGCAAGGGAAGGGGGCTGAGAGAGTGAGGGAGACCGAGAGAGAGTGATCTGTGAGTGTGGTTGTGTGGGAAAAATGCAGGTGTGTGTTTGAATGTGAACTGGCGTGTGTATTGCAATGAATTGTGTGTGCTATGTGTGTGAAGTGCAGGTCTGGTTTTGGTGAGGGAGCCGAGAGTGAGTGTAGGGGGTGTGTGCAAGTGGGTTTGGCCGAGAGAGAAGAGAGTGAAGGAGAGGGAGAGTGCAGGTGTTCTGTGTGCGAGTGTGTGAATGCAGGTGAGTGTTCTGTGTTCTTGTGTTCTGGTGATTGCAGGGAGAGGGAGGGGAAAGAAATGCAGGTGTGTGTTTTGCTGGTCTTCTTGTGAGCAGGTGAGGTTGGGTGCTCTGGGGTGTGGGCTGCAGGTCGTGAGTGATGAAGAAGCAGAGAGTGGAGTTGTGCCTGTGTGTGCAGTGTGTTTTTGTTTTGCAGAGAGGGAGGGGAAAGAAAATGCAGGGAGAAAAGAGTGAAATGTAAGTAAAATCCCCAAAAATCTGCTAAAACAATGAGTGCAAGTGATGTGATTAAGTATGGAGTTTGGTGGTTTAGGTAGAACTGTAAAAACTGGTGCTGCTTACCATTAGCAGATGCAACAGTAGCAGCAGCAACGCTGCTACTGTTCAACTCTTTTTTTTTTTTTTTTTCTGTCTTTTTCTTTCTTTCTTTCTTTTTTTTTTTTTTTGAAGAATTTTAGAAAGATAAAATTGTAAGAAAATGAAGAAAATGGAATAAAAATAAAACCCTCCCTAGGATTGAAAATAAATAAAATAAATAAATAAAATAGAACTAAACCCAAAATTAGCATTACTGTAAAAAGAAGATTTAATAATAATAAAATCACAATTTTAAAATTAATTCACCATTAAAGAAAATATGTCATAGATAGAAAAAACATAATTTGAAATAAGTACCAAATAGTGTTTAAAAATTATTTTATATATATATATTTTTACATAAAACCATACATGTTAGATGCACATATAAAATATTTTACACACAAAATTCTTTAAATAAAACTGTATTGGAAAGTGTGACATTATAAAAATCACAAAAATACTAAATGACTCTTAAAAATCACAACAATTTCACACATAATATATTATCACATGCAACACATATACTGAAATTTTCACTCAAAATTTTTAAGATTAACGCAATTCTTGGGAAACGTGCCATTGATAAATAAAAAGACAAAATTAAATAAATACTAAACGACATCTAAAAATTATGAGATTTTTACAAAAAATTTATGAGTATTCAAAAATGCATATATAAAATTTTCACTCGAAAATTCTCATAAAAATAGCGCATTGGAAAACGTGCCGTTAAAAAAAATACTAAAATTTTAAATAAATGATAAATGACTTCTAAAAATCATTAAAATCATAAATAATGATAAAAATACTAAAATCATGTATTTAGGAAATAAAATAAAAATAAACTAATATTTACATGGTGAAATTACCATTTTGCCCCTAGTACGATAAATTAGATATAATATGCGAAAATTGTACTCGACCCCCGAAAAATAAAAAGTACCCCCTAAAATAAAGTAACACGCATATTTTTACCAAAGGTGTGTCAAAATTTGGTGTCTACAAATATGTTTATAAAATAATCAAACAAAATTTTAAGAAAAATAGAAAAAAATAGTGACTATGCCCTTTTTTAAATTTGATCATCGACACATTAATATCATGTGAATCCAGTAAGATTTAGGCAAAAATAATCAATAAGACTAAATGTGTTAAGAAATTAAAACATTTTATACTAGATTTACTTTCGTCCAAACTTTAACGACTAAAACTACCAATGTCCCAAATATTTTGTACAAAAACTACAATTTTCTCTTGGTGAAATAGTTGTATGGACCATATCCTTTTTTTTTTTTTTTGGTTCAAATCTTTTATCTAATTTTCTGATATTCAACTGTATCTAATACAAAATTACGTCGTATCACTAAATTCATATAATGTCACGTTGATACAACGTAGTTTTATATTGAATATAATTGAACATAAAAAATTGGATAAAAATTTTAGATTACCTTTTTCCTTTGTATTTGTGGACTGTGGGTTTTGTTTAAAGTTAATTGTTTAGTGAGGCTCATTTTATATGGACCCACTAGTTTTTTTTTTTTTTTTCTCTTGTGTTTCTCAAGGAAATGAAAAATTTTTAGGTAGATTGAATCTATGACTCTATTTATGGATATTGTGGTTTAAAAAAGTATCATATAAGTAAAATGATCCATGTTTATGTAAAAAAAACAATAAAAAAAATACTTATATAGCTTTTTTTTTTTTAAATAACATGATTTAGAGGTGGGATCATAGATAGTATCCATTTAAGAATTTTCCCCAAAGAAATGTTGGCAACAACTTTCTCTCCTAATAAAGCCAAAGTGCTCGTAAGCCCCTCGCATAAAAGACTTAGGAAAAATGTTTATTAAATTTCTACTACAAATTAAAAACCTCATAGCCGCTAGAATGGGTAATTAAATCCCAAATTTTCTTTTACACTAGAAAATTTTTAAAGGCTTAATAGTGTTGCTATGGGCTATTAATTATTATTCAAAACTAAAAAATTTCAAATTTATATTAATTGTAGAGATCGATCCATCGTAGGTGCAATCGACTTTCACCACACAAATTGTTCACATTTGCCTCGTATGTAGAAAATTATTAGTAACATTTTTCTCTTTTCATTTTTTCTAATTATTTGACTGAAACTAAAGAAAATTCTTATGCGACTGGTTCACAGTATCACTCATAGATCTTTCGATTTAAAAAAAATTATATAAATATTTTTATATTATTTTTTATAATAATATATATTACTATAATTATGTAATACTTTTTTATACCATTAAATCAATAGGTAAAGCCGTATACCTTGCTTACCTAAATTCTCCCTGAAACCAGAAACTGATCAAAACAAAAACTGCTCAGGAAATCAACTGCATCACCTATCAGAGTTAAAAAATAATAATAATAAATAAATAAATAAATTGTCCCGTTTTTAGCTAAGTGGCTCTGCCGGGCATCTGCTGCTCCATGTAGAACGCGAGTGGCTAGTGGCTCCGGTGGGAACAAGCTTAACATGTGAGGACCTTGAAAACTGTGCATTAGTTTAGATTGGATTAGATTTGCTGTAGTGTCACAACCAAAGTAGTGCAGCAGGGTTGTCGAAAGAAAAGAAAGACGTGAAAGAATGGAAAAGACAGCATTCAAGGCCCGAGGTGTAAAGGCACTGTGGCACGCTCCACATAGAGCAACATACATGAGGTAGGGCAAGGGCCGTCAGGCTGCTAGGGCCCCTCGTACACTGGCCACCAGCCTCTCCAGCCAAGGACAAAGAAGATTCCTTTAAAAACAGATCCGAGAAATGCATTAGCCCCTTGAATATTTAAATTCTTCAAGGGGTTAAATTCTTCATTTGGTTCCATAACTTTAAAATTCATTACAATTATGATAGGTCCAATTTTTAGTGTTCTATTGCACAATTGAATGTTTGATATTAAAGTGAAATACATGTGAAACTTATATATTTATCAAATATAAAAATCAAGTCATTTGAAATTACATATTCACAAATAATTACAAATAAAATCCAACAAAATTAAGAACCAAATGCGGAAACACATACTTCCTTGTCCAATAAGACTGATTTTTTTTTTTTTTTTTTTTTTTGCTTTTCTAACAAATATCTGGTTTCTTTGGTCATATATCATATCACTAAAACTTACAAAATTTTGAGATGATTGTCCTTATATGATGGTATATTGTTATTATTTTATTTTTCAATTTTCTTACAACTAACATGACGATTAATGGAACAGATTTGTAAAAGACCTCATTAAAGTAAAAAGTTTTGTACGGCTTATTAATAATATGGATGAATGATCCAAAATGAATGCTGAAAGCACTTTCCCACATTTAAGGCAAAATGAATGGAGAAACCTTAGAGGATAATTAATTAGATTGTTCTTTTTTGTGCTTTTATTTTTATTTCTTAATAGCTTGTGAATGTTGTGTTTTAAAAAAAAATTCATAATGTGTAGGACAGTTGGAATCCACAAAAGCAAAAAAAGCGACAGCTACATTTCACTTCAACACAATGGGCAAAGCAACCAACCTAATTTGGTTAGATTGGCCACTATAAAATCTTTAAAAACTAAATAGAGTGAGAGATTAGGGATTCAAATCTTACCTCCCATCAAAATTTGAAATGGGTGTATAATGCACCTCTTTGGTCTGATGGTAGTTTAGTCCTTATTGGTTCTTCTGGACCTCTCTGTATAGTGTAGGTTAAAAGTAAGATAGTATACAAGTCGATCCGAGTCAAGTATTTTCGATTTGAGCTTGCGCTCATTTAATGAAAGAGTAGAGCCAAATTGAGCTCGTTTATCAAACGAGCTAAAATTTGTATTCGAGTTCGGCACGTATAATTATATAAACGAGTCAAACTCGAGTTTTCACGAGTCAAGTTAAGCTTTATTCACAAACAATTTGGTTCAAACTAATATAAAAGTGTTATTCAAGTCATGCCAAATCAAGTATCTCATACTTGAATTCTCGCTCGTTTATTAAATGAGACAGAATTTGTGTTTGAACTCGGCTCGTTTAACTACACAAATAAGCTAAACTCGAGTTTTCATAAGTCAAGTCGAACCGTATTCGCGAACAATTCAATTCGTTGACAACATTGTTCACAACCCCGCAGTAGTCCAAGAAAATCGTATTCATCTTGTATACTATTTTTTTTTCTCTTATTTTGGTAGACGGTGGATCACTTTGATTTAAGATAAAGCAAGGGATGTCGATCCTCGGACCTCTCCAATTAAAAATTTACAATTCTTTAGTTGTTTTTTATTAACTACTAAGTGTCAAAACTTCAATAAAATTCGGTAGGGGGAGTTGTATAGGGAGGTAGGAGACAAAGATGGAGTGAGCTCTCAATTTCATTCTACTACTTGGCAAATAAATATTGTGGATTCTACCTATCTAGATAGATATAGATATATATATATATATATACACATATAAATTTTTGAGCTAATTGAAATTCTGTTAAGACTTCATTATTAACTTGTAAAATAAATACAATTTCACAATAATTGTTCATTGCAACTAGTTTAATTATAAGATGGCCATACGAGCATCGAAATGAATTCTTTATTCTAAATTAGTTTTAGGGATAAAGTTCACAAACGTTCAATACTTGTAACCAACGCCTGCTTTGTGTTCTTTATTGTTTAACTATTTTTTTTAAAATTAACTGAATAAATCTAACTCACGGGAATACAAATAATCAGTGAGTTTGGAATGCTAACATCGAGTGTTCTGTAAACTCATGAGTTTGGAGTTATAACGTTCACATAGCATTATTATTCTTGAGCAAGGCATTTTCAATTTCATCATTTATTTCAAATATATGTTCGTTGCTGTCGTACTTAATTATTTAGCGTGTACAAACTCATAAATTTATGTTCTTATTTATTTAAACTTTATTCTAATATAGATTTCAATTTGTTTCGAAACGAGTCTGATTACGTCCACCTAAACCAAACGGAATTCCTTTTCTTTTGGGAAAATAGAGCGAGAAGAGAGTGAAACTCATTAATTATGATGGAAGGATCTAACGCAAATTCTCAAGGAAAAATAAGAATGGCGGCAACACAACCACAGCATCTTTCATTGTTGCGTTCGATTATTGGCGCACAATTTTTTTTTTTTTGTCACAATTATTGGCGCACAATTAAACACTATAAAGCATGCAAGGCCATTTCTGAACAAGTATCCACTAATGTCCTGCTAACATTGCTAGATCGAAATAGACATACAAGTACTTGACCGTATCCGCCAAATTTGAATACATAGATACAATAATATCTCCTGCAAACAACCAAACTTTGTCTACATTACAAATCAATTTATCTGCTGGCTCGGCAACTTTGGAAAAGGAACCACCACAGAAACTTCAGATAACCCATATCAAAAAAAAGAAACCACCAATTGCTGACAATCCATAGCCTAAAAACACGATAGGGAGTAGATCTGGTTCTCGGCAACATAATTGCCAGTGAAAATCCATAGCATATGCTCAGAAAAAATATAGATACTCTCAGCAACCGGCTATTGTGAGCTTTTTGTAGCACTAATTCGATCATCATCAACGAGGACACAAAGGCTATGGTGTTAACATACAGGAAAATATTGAAGACTGCCATACGCAATTGTACTCTTCCTGGAGGAACTGAAGTGTTTGTAACATATGAACTATCACCTCCAGAAGAAATGCCACCAGGGGGACTCAGTAAAGCTTGAAAAGTTGCAGTTACAATAAGTGCAGCAACCACAAGGACGGCATTAAGTTGTTCTATTGAAGAAATCTCCTCACGATCACCTAATAGACGTCTTACTAATCTTGTCTTGAATGAATTTTGTGGTTTCTTTGTACTGGCTAACTCTTCACTACGTAGCATATCTATGACTCTTTGATCTGTGGCAAGATTAATGGCTTTTAAACCTTCTGATCCCGAAGTCTTGAGATTAACGTTTACTTTCTTCATTAGCAAATTGACGACCTGATCAGCGAAGTGGAGGGAAATTTTACATCATAAGTAATCAACACATTATTGTTCCCCCCGTTTGGATGCTGTAGAAAATTACTTTTCAAATGCATTTTTCAACCATCTTCTTATCATATATATGCATTCTAAAATGTTGAGATTCAAACACGAAAATTAAACATAAGTATTTGAAAAATCAAGAAATTAACAATTTAATAAAAAAAATCAATACAAAATAAGAGTGACACATAAGATTTAACGTAGTTCGCGTTAATTACCAAGCCTATGTCCATAGAGAGCAAAATGAGATAAATGTTGTTTATTATGATAGAAAAAAATACAAAAAACACAACTTGTATCTCAATTATAAACCTTTGTATTATTTTTCTCACTACCAAAAACTCTCTTACCTTTTCTTTCTTTTGTGTCTATTGCACAATTTAACCCACCTATTTATGGACACATTACTTGACCAATACCCAAGTAATCAAGAAAACGACTTTTGTTAAATTATAAATTCTATGATTAGGAAATAATTTGTCAACTATTACAAATAATTAGAATAAATAACACACTACTTATTCTCCATACAAGAAAAGAAAATTAAATAAAAAGGGAACTAATCAATTTCCTAACAAATCTTCACCTTGGGAACTTTTTCTTGAGTCAAACAGCAAATTAACTAATAATAAATCCATTTGCCTTTTACAATTAATTGCTATAGTGACTAGCTATATATACCGAATCAATATGGTCCTATTTCCATCTGATTCAACTGGCAAATGAACTAGTATAGCTAACGGAGTCTAAATTTTAGTTGACTTGTGAGAGGACTTCAACTTACCCGCTCTCTTTGTAAGAATTTTCTCCTCACTACCATTTGAAATTTTAAATCAATCCTAGAGTTCCCTTTCTTGAGTTCAGCTTCCAATCCAATAAGATCACCAAATGGTACAAATTACCATAATTCTTCCTTTTTAACATGACCATCTTACCGTGTGTGACTTTCAAGACTTTATCTCTAGTAGAATACTCAGCCTTCGGAGTCTAACTACCTCAAAGAAATTAGATTTCTTCGTGAATTTGAGACGTAGGTTATACTATCCAAAGAATGAGCCATCTATCAATTATTTTGATTTTCATCACTTCAACATTTTTGCATTCACAAGTAGATTTTTGTAAGTCCAACACCTTTGACTTCACAAATAGATCCATCACCTAAATACACAAAAAAAAAAAAACCTGTCTTATTTACTTGGAGTGTATCAATATAATCTGTTTTAGAACAAATATGTAAAACACAAACCAGAATATGAAATTCAACTATCTATGAGATGAAGTATCATACTTTGAAGATTGCGAAAATATCTCTATCAAATGCACATCAGCAATATGGCCATGATTTTACCTATTCTTCTTCTTTCAACGAGGACAATTTCTTTTAATACATTCAAACATATGATATCCATAGCATTAGACACCACCCTTTCCCTTTATCTTTAAACCACCTTATATCCACCGTCAGTGTTTGCTCTTTTTGATGCTCCTCTTGAGCAATCTATGTAGCTTTATCCTATTTTGCCTTCTTTTGTTATTCATTAGATTGCATCAATGATTGCACATTCTTAAATTTTAAAGTGTCTACTCCGTGCAGTAGTGTTGTCACCAAATTTCATAAGATTGAGGTAAGAAGTAAAAAACCTTATTTTCATTTTACATTTTCATGCTAACTCTTTAGAGTTGATCTAGAATTTTGTTGAACATATTCATATGATCCATGAGATTTTCACCCTCCTTGATCTTCAGCCTATAAAGTTGCCATTTTAAATGTAACTTATTGCATAATCTCTTTGTTAGATCAAATTTTTTCCAATTAATTCTAAAGATTTGCTATAGAATATTTTCCATCCATCACATTATTGATAACATTGTCCATAATATAGAGTTGAATAGTACTTGAACATCTTTTTTCCAACTCTTCCTATTCATCTTCTTTCGTGTTCATTGGCTCTGTACACTTTCTTATCGACGCTTTAACTAAGCCTTGTTGAACTAAGTTGAACTTCACTCTCATTTACTAGAGAGTAAAACTTGTATTTATATTAAATGGTTGAACTGAAAATTGTGTATTCCCAAATGCCATGGTATTACCACCAGTAACTTGATTTCACAATAGTTGTCCTGGATTCCAATGGAACTCTAATACTGATTTGTTAGAACCCAAATATAGAAATTAAAGACAAGTATTTGAGGAAGCAAAAATTTAACAATTCAATAAGAATAAAACCAACAAAAAATATGAGTGATACACAAGATTTGATGTGGTTCGGCTTAATTATTAAACTTACATCCACAAATAGAAAAATTACTCTTTATTATGAGAAGGGAAAACATATGGAAAATAATATAACTTGCACCCCAAACCCAACAATGTGATCTTGATAGCCCTCATTTTACCATTCTAGCTCCAACAAAGTTGATCATTCGTCTATATATCTTGGAGGATTCTAAAGGCTCAATTCTTGACAAAAAGGTTTGGGATATCTTCAATTAGTATTCAACAGTTAGTGTTCGAGATTTAGGTCAAATTTTAAAGGAAGATTACTCAAGAATACATGCATTCAAAAGGATATTTTGGATTATCAAGGCATTAAAGGAGCTAGAGTGCTTGGGCTCATGCAATGGAGACTGGAAATTACCTGAAAAATGATTCCTGTGACCATTCCTGTCCCCAGAAATTAAAACATCAGAATTGAGAATTATTCTTGCAGCTCATTCCCATCCACGGGAACCAAGGATACTTCGTTTATTACCGTGATCTTTTACGATGTTATTCCTGTTTAGGAAAACCAACATGGAAATTGGTGGCGTATTACGAAATTTAGTGATTTTTAGAGTTTTTAATAGCTGTCTTGATTTGTTTCTAGTTCTTACTTTCCATATATGTTTCTTAGAGTTATTTAGCCTATAAAAGGCCAATTGATATACTATTTTTCATATGTCTTTTATAACTTTGATGAATTAATAAAATTGTTATTTCTCTTTATGAGAATTTTCTTCAGTTCTTGAATTAGAACTATGACCTTATCAATTAGTTCTTGTAGTTGTCTAACTTTTAGTTGGGTTCATTATCAATTGGATTGAGTGTTCTACGTTTTTTCCAATCTCCTAGATTGCTACCTACGAGTTGGTAAAGATCTAGGTATTGTAAGGCTAGAATCTCTTCAAGAAAATTAATCTAAATCTAGCTACTCAATCTCCATAATTTGGTTGCCTTCCATGGATTGGATTAAGGTCAAGTTATTCAAGAGGCTATTTGTAGATTGGATAAATCAATTTTTTTTAGCAAGGATTGGGGTTGATTTGTTGTTTGATTATTCAAGACGATTCTTTGGGAGATTATTTTTGTAATATACGAAGGGGTTCACACTATTTCAACAATACACAATAACATGAGTCTTGATTGTATCGCCCAAGTCTTTGTATTCCCTCTTTCACTACCAAGAACTCTTACACAAACACACACATATCTCTCTCCAACTCTCTCTCTCTCTCTCTCTCTCTCTCTCTCTCTCATGTGTCTCTTGTATAATTACGATCCACCTTTTTACAGGACACATTACTTGGCCAATAGGAAAGTACTTATGTAAACAAGTTAATTTAAATTATAAATCCTACATTTAAAAAATAACTTACATCTAATATAAGCAATTACAATAAATAAAAAACTATTTGTTCTGCACACAAGAAAAAGTTTACCCAAAAGGAAAACTTGCCAATTCCTAGCGCAATATATGTATGTATGTATGTATCGTGTTTCCGAAAACTGTCATCCAAGCGAGTTTTGTGATAGAGCTAGCGAGGAGTTTTTCTTTGGTGTTAGATTAAGCAGGAACACTTAAGATTTGGCTCATCTTTTGCCTAGTTAAAACCATTATCTAGAAAATCAAAACTTTGAAGATAGATTGAATATACAGCTAATTCCATTGTGATGAGTACATCAACAAGATATGGATTAATAATAATTTTGATATTCACGATAATACTAAAATATCACTATTATGAGCGTTTTGATCCATAAGGCAATTCTTTTCCGTTTGTAAATTTAGAAGAAAAAGCGAGATAAGTTCTCTTTTGTACATTGTGTCCATGTATTAGGCCTAACACCAAGTTATAATTATTAAAGGATTAAAAGCACCCCAAGCACATAAGTTGGTTCAATTTTTGTTGTCAAAATTTCCAGCTTCAAGATGGATCTGGAGCCACTTCGTTTCTGACTTCAACAATTAGAGAACAGTGACATGTATTATAATGGCTTTAAAGCGTAGAAAAGTAAAATGTAAATCTATGACAAGATTTGAAACAGACATACTAAAATATGAAAGTAAAGTATGACTTAATTTTAAAATGCCCCCTATAATGTTGAATAAGTAGTAAATTACGCCTTATGTTTATGAAACGCATAAATTACCACTATTTCATAACAAGTAATTCCCTCATGTACTATTCACCTTTATGAGGATAAATTTACACTCATAATTTTTCAATATTACTATTCTTGTTGATTTATTACATAAAAACAAGAGAAGGACACAACTCTAAGTCAATATTACTATTTCACTTTTATATGAAATCCAAAATCATAACTCAAAAATTGTAAAAATTCTCGTTGCAAACAATTCCAATTATTTGCATCCAAGATGAGAAAAGTATGAAAAAAAAAAGAATAAGTTATTTTTTCTATGATATATAATAAGCAGCTTGCAAAACACAAATGAAGTTATGATTTTTGTCAAGTATATTTAACACAAATATCAAGAGATGCTAGTAATATCATTTCTGCCAGTAACAACAAAAAATATATATAGCAATTATAAATATGTGTTTCTAACCAAAACAATGTAAGACTAATTTCATCTAGTAACAAATATAGCAAAACTTTTATTTTTTGTAGTTCTTGTATTTGATATTTCTATCTCCTTTATCATTTTGTTCTACTGATTATGGATAAATTTGCTATAAAAATTATAGGTTTTGGCATAAAAAAGAAATTTCAAAACATTGTATATACAGAAGGGTACAAATATTTTTTATCAATTTAAGGAAGATAATTTGTATATTTCTTGAATACAAGAGGTGATTTTCTATTAATACAACATTACATAGGCATTTTGTGATTTAGCCTTAAAGTAATGAACTAAGACACACATGCTCTTACACTGTTTTAATACATCTTTAAATTTAGGACCAAATTTTACAGAATACTTTCGATAGTGAAGCACGAATATTCAATTGTTTCTTTGTTGTGCTAAAAAAGACAAATTTGATGGGATTTAGAGAAGATTAACTTTTTAAAGATTATTAAAAATATTTTGGAAAGTAAGTTTGGATAAGGTTAGTGGAACCAAAAAGGTGCATGGGATGATCCCATCCACACACTCCCCTTTCAGTCTTGAAAGAAGTTGACAAAGTTGGCAAAATACAAGTAGCAAATAAGAGGAAAAAAGTTATAATCCAAAAATGCATACCTCATAATTATTAGCAGCTGCTGCAACGTGCAAGACTGTATAGCCTCTACAGTCCAACCAGTTCAATATGTGCTCGCTCTTAGTTTGCTCCAGATAACTCAACAGCACCTCCAAAGCTCTAACATGTCCCCTTCTCACAGCAATATGAACTGCAGTCTCTCCTTCATTGGTCCAATCTTCCATGGATTTTGGGCAGCTTGATACAAACGTCTTCAGAAGATCAATATTATCACCTACTTCTGCTAAGTAGTGCAAAGGGGTGAATCTGTTTCTACCTTGCACACGAATGAGCTCAGGATCATGACGCACAAACCAACTAGCTGTTGAAATATGTCCATTTTGCAGTGCCAAGTGAAGTGGACTTAAGCCTTCAGGGTTCAGCTTCTTACCAAATGAAGGTTTTAAGGTCAGAATTTCAAGGCAAAAGAAGGTGTGACCACCAGATGCAGCTATGTGCAGAGGCGTATCAATCAACGATATTTTATCTATGTCCTCCAAAATATTTGGATTCTGTCCGAATAAAGAATACAAGGCTTGAATATCTCCTCTTTGAGCAGCCTCCTTCCAGATCTGTTCCATCACGGATTTTGACTGCAATCAGTAACAAGCCTGTCTATGGCCCTACAATAATGATACTGTGATGGTTTTTTTTTTTTTTTTTGGCCAGAATTTTGATGAAGGATGGGCAAATTTGTTAAAATATTACCCAAAAAAAAAAAGAAAATTCGGTATTTATAGGTGTCAGAAAAAAATTTTTGACATCTAAAGGCGCCGCGTTTAGGAAACGCGGCGGTACTGTTCACGTACTTTTTTACTATTCTTTTTTTTTTTTTTTACAGAATAGGTAAGTATTTAAGGTTTTTTGTATTATTGTTTAGGTAGATTTATAAGATTTAAGTAAAAATAATGAAGGTAATTCAATATTTGAATTGAAAAATTTTAGATTAAAAAATAATAAAGCTATAAACACCAAATTTTGATATACCACTAAATTTTTTAATATCTTGTGAGTTATTTTTTATTTTTCAGAATGTGAAATTTGATTTTTAGAGAAAGTGTGCAAAAGTTTTCCGGAAAATTGTAATTTCAGCAAGTAAATATATTTTTTGTCAATTTTTTATTTTTAAATTCATATTTATACCATCATACAAATTTCTAAATTTTGAAATTTTTCTAGATGAATCACTATTTTTTTAGGTATTACGTCAGTTCAAGGACAAAATAATCATTTCAATTTTTAAATATCTTTTTTTGGCTATTTGTGAATTCCAAACTCATATTTCATACTTTTACGTATATTCTAAATTTGTGATAATTTTTCGGGTTCAAAAACTATTTTTTCTATAATGCATACATATCTGAGGCAAAATCATTTTTTTTTTGTACCTGAAAAATTATCACAAATATAAAATGTGCTTAAAATTATGAAATATGAATTTAAGATTCTAAAAAAAATTAAAAATAACTATTTTGCCCTTGAATTGACGTGGTACACAAAAAAATAGTAGTTCATTTAAAAAAATTACAAAATTTAGAAATTTGTACAAGGGTATAAAATATGAATTTAAAAGTCAAAAATTAACCAAAAAGGTATTTACGTGCTAAAATTATAATTTTACCAGAAGACTTTTGCACACTTTCTCTAAAAACTAGATTTCGCATTCGAAAAATAAAAAATGACCTACAAGATATTAAAAAATTTAGTGGTATATCAAAATTTGGTATTTGTAACTTTATTATTTTTAAATCTAAAATTTTTCAATTCAAATTTTGAACTACCTCGATTACTTTTACTTACATCTTATAAATCTACCTAAACAATAATACAAAAAACCTTAAATACTTACCTATTCTTAAATAAATTAAAATAAAAAATTGAACAGTAAAAAAGTACGTGAACAGTAACCGCCGCGTTTCCCAAACGCGGCGCTTGACTACTGTTCATGCGCCGCGTTTGGGAAACGTGGCACATGACAAATTTGAAAAAAAAATTTCAGCGCCGCGTTTCCCAAACGCGGCACCTTTTGATGCTAAAAAAATTTTTCTAACACCTATAAATGTCGAATTTTCTTTTTTTTGGGCAATATTTTAACAAATTTGCCTAAAGGATGGGATAAATTTAATTTCTCAATTCAATTTAAAACAATTGCTGACTTTTAAATTGGGTTAAGGGACTTACTTACTCTCCATTCAATTCTTACTAAATCGATATAAGATTTAAGGAACGAAAATTTGAGAGTTACTATTAAAAGGTAAATACTATTTTACTCACTAATATTTTTAACCTCATTACAAATTTTTTTTTTGTCAAAAGTTTTATAATGAGAGGGATAAATATAATTTTTAAACCCAACCTAAAAAGTAATTACTAACAAGAGCACAGTGTATACGACAAGAGCACAATGTAACTCTTTAATATTTTGTTATGATTATCTAATATTATGGCGTAACTATTCAAAATTATAATCTAACCAATTTTACTTCAAAAATCAATTCATTTTTAAATTTTTTGAATTCAAAAGTGGTTGATTCAGCATACATCTCAATTGTCCATTTTAACCAAATAAATCAGGACCATTAGTTTGTAAAAAATATCACTTGTGAGGTTGCAAGTCTATAATGTAGTAGACAAGTATTGTCACGATAAACATTTATTGGTCCCACCTTAAATTTTTTTGTTTTACTGTTTGGGAAAAAAACATGGAACGTGAATTGGATAACGGCATGTGCTCCAATTTCTTCCACAAGATCGCATTGACGAAGACTACCGATAAGGTGTCTAATGGAAAATGAAATTGCGTTGACGAAGACTTGTAAGGTGTTTCCCGCAAAATGTTGTATCTAGTTTCGCATTATTGTTGGTAGCTGTGTCGAGCATCCTCACATTCTACATTCTACAATAATTCTCGTTCCATTTTTGTTATATCTTTTGGTTAAATAATCTTTAAATTTTGGGGAAAATATTGTGATTCTAAATCGGCACCAAATCGATAACAAATTGTATTATGAAAGTGACAAATTTTAGTTATAAAGTAATCAGTTTTGTTAAAAAAAAAAAAAAGCTAATATATGTAACGTTATAATATGCTAGATCACTATTATTCTAAATTTGGTATTTTTTGTAATTAAAGAAAGATTCTTTATTTTTAACAACTAGTTTCCTTTGCAACATGGACAACCCTTAAATTGGTGAAAAAATTGCATCGACGACATCCTCCGTGGGGGAAAATTTCTTGAAATACTTGCGCAGTAGAAACTAGTTAAAGCATTTCGAGAAACCATTTAAAGCATTTCATCTTGCGGAAATGATTCCATTTGAAGAAGAATAACTCATCGGTGACAAAGAACAAGAATGGCAGCAGGCAACCACAGAATCTTTCGCTTTTGCTTCTGATCATATTGGCACAATTAAACACTATCAAGCACGCAAGGCCATTTCTGAACATTACAACAATGATTGCCAAAGTCGTAGAAACATTACTACGTGGAAATAGACATAAAAGTACTTAAATTATCCGCCAAATTTGAATACATAGGTATAAGATTTGCTACAAACAAGCAAACTTTGTTTACATAACCAATCATTGATCTGGTGGCCCATCAACTTTGGCATATGCGAACCGCTACATAAACTTCAGAAAACCCATATCAAGAATAAGCAAGCACCTATTGCTGACAATAAAAAGAAAAGAGGTGGCGATAGAATCCCTACTGAAATAGCATAGCATGCGCTCAGGAAAAATATAGATACTCTCAGCAGCCGGCTTTTGTGAAGTTTTTGCAGTAGTAATTCGATCATCATCAAAGAGGACACAAAGGCTATGCTGTTTATAAACAGGAAAATAGAGAGGAAAACATTAGAAATGATTCGATAAGAGTAGTCATATTGAGATAAATTTCCTCCAGGGGGAATAGAGTGATCATTTCCAGAGGAATTTCCACCAGAGGGAATAGGGTAATTATTTCCAGAGGAAATTCCACCAAGAAGACTCAGTACAGCTTGAAAAGTTGCAGTTACAATAAGTGCAGCAACCACAAGGAGGGCATTAACTTGTTCTACTGAAGATATCTCCTCTTGAGTACCAAATAAAAGTCTATTTAATCTTTTCTTGAATGAAATTTTTGGTTTCAATGTACTTGTTAACTCTTCACTGCGTAACATATCTATAACTCTCTGATCTGTAGCAAGATTAGATGCTTTTAAACCTTCTTCTGAACCCGAAGTCTTGAGATTAATGTTTACTTTCTTCACTAGCAAATTGACGACCTGATCAGCAAAGTGGATAATTTATACATCGCAAGTAATCAACGCATTATTGTTGGCTCTGTTTGGATGGTATAGAAAATTATTTTTATCACATGTATATACCGTTATTTCAAAAAATATATACAGTAACATGCTTTTGAAAACTATAATCCAAACTGGAATTTTTTTTTATAATAGAGCAAATAAGGAGTAGGAAAACCAAAAATTTGACCCATCCCTCTGCATTATCAAATCCACTATCAAGAAAATCAAAGCTTTGAAATAGATAGATTGAACATACAGCTTTGTGATGAGTACATCAACATGATGTGGATTAAAAACAATTTTCATAGTCAACAATAGTACTAAAATACTACTACTATGAGCGTCTTGATCCACAAGGCAACTTTTTATCCTCTTTCCAAATTGAGAAGAAAAAGCGAGAATATCATGCCAAGGAAAATTTCTACAATATCAATATTTTGCATTAAAGATTGCAGAGAAAAATTAAAATACCTTCCTAGAGTTTTGTATTTCTTTGGTAAACTGTCCAATAACATGAAAACACAAGTTTTCTCTTGTATATGTCCATGTATTAGACCTAAGACCTAAGTGATAATTATTAAAGAACTAAAAGTACCCCAAGCACATTAGTTGGTTCAATTTTTGTGGTTCAATTTTCCAATTTCTTCATGGTTCCTGAGCCACATGGTTTCTAACTTCAATGATTGGGATGTACTATTATAGGTCTGAAAAGTAGAAAGTAAAAAGTAAAAGCAATGACAAGATAGACAGACATACTAAAATATAAAATTAAAGTAATGAACTCTTTTAAGACATGCATATTAAGTCACCCATGCACTTAACGTTTTTATACAATAATTCCTCGTCAGTCCCAAAGAGGTTTTTTATACAATAATTCTTGATCAGTCCCAAAGAGGTTGTCCTTTAAGTTTAGCACCAAATTTTACTGAATACTTTCGACAGTAATATGTTGTGCAAATAAGACCAATTTTATGGGATTTAAAGAAGGTTAACTTTTTGAAGATTATGAAAAATGTTTCGAACAAAAGTTTGATAAGTTTAGTGGAACCAAGAAAGTACATGGCATCCACACAGTCACCTTTCAGCCTTGAAAGAAATAGATGAAGTTGGCACAATACAAGTAGCAAATAAAGAGGAAAAAAGTTGAAGTCCAAAAATGCATACCTCATAATTATTAGCAGCTGCTGCAACATGCAAGACTGCATAACCTCTATAGTCAAGCCAGTCCAATATGTGTTCGCTCTTTGTTTGTTCAAGACAACTCAACAGCACCTCCAAAGTTCTAACATGTCCCCTTTTTACTGCAACATGAACTGCAGTCTCTCCTTCAACGGTCCAATCTTTTATGGATTTTGGGCAGCTTGAAACAAACGTCTTCAGAAGATCAATATTATCACCTACTTCTGCTAAATGGTGCAAAGGCGTGAATCTGCCTCTACCTGGCAGACGAATGAGCTCAGGATCATGAGCACATGAGCCAACTAGCTGTTGAAATATGTCCATTTTGGCAGTGCCAAGTGAAGTGGACTTAAGCCGTCAGGGTTCAGCTTCTTGCCAAATGAAGGCTTTAAGGTCAGAATTTCAAGGCAAAAGAAGGTGTGACCAGCAGATGCAGCTATGTGCAGAGGCGTATCAATCAACGATATTTTATCGATGTCCTCCAAAAGATTTGGATTCTGTCCTGAATAAAGAATACAAAGCTTGAATATCTCCTCTTTGAGCAGCCTCCTTCCATATCTGTTCCATCACGGAGATGGTAAAGTGCAATCAGTAATCGGCTGTCTATAACCCCGCACTAATGCAATAATGATAGTGTGATGGGTGTTGGTTATATTAAAGGCTCTAGAGGCCCGGGCCTCACAATACAACCTTTCTATTTTCAGCAAGTTAAATATTGTACAACTGTTGAGCATTTTGATGTAACTATCCAATCTCCTGATATAACTATTTTTAATACAAAACGTTATTTTTTAGACCTATTTTTAACCTTGTTGGTTTCCCTCCATTTTTTACCCTTCTGATCTGGGTGTGAGCTTGTGCCAATTGACACTTGTGAGTCCTATGGCCGTGAATATACAATTCCACTAACTATATACATTGTAGTTGCTTTAGTAAAATCTTACATGTACAACTTTGTGTGTACTTACCGTAAATCTTATGATCACTCAATGCTTGCATCAGATACCATGTAATAAGGTAAGGTAAAAATGAAAAGGTTAACGCTCCGTGACATGAGGTAATAGAGAAAGGAAAAAAGGACCTGAAAGTCTCAAAAGTTTGATGGTTACCTGATTACTATTTTCACAAATTCAGTTGAACTTGAGAGACAATTGAGGCTATTTATGCCAATAAATGAACATATATACTCCAAAGTTCCAGACCTACTCGTATAATTTCACAATACCGTTTAAGTAAATATTTGCAGTATATTTTATCCGTTTGGTAGATTAGAGCAGTAATTTCGTTCTGTCCCACGCATGATCAGATTTACAAAGTTAGCTTCGGTAAATTTGTATTGGGAATCCAATTACGGTTTAGATAACATATTGAAAAACCAGTCAAAAACAATTTTGTTACTGGATGTTCTTTATCTCACGAGAGTTTTGTTTTGTTTACTCAAAGAAAAGTCGTGATGGAAAATGCTAGATTGTTACTTCACATTCTTTAGTTCATTCGCAATTGAAATGCAATATCATTCTGCTACTAACATACTCCACGCTTTATCTTTAAACCGACAATTAAACAAAAATATACTCGTTCTATAATCTCCCAAAAACTGTTTTTCAGAACACATACAAAAAAAGCCGCTGTCGTCAAAGTAATTTTCATCCGAGAAAAAGCAAAAGCAACACACACGAATATTCTCGAGTTCATAATTTGGTCATTTACCCTCCGAAAAGGAGGAAAGCCAAGTTCTTACAGTACCAAAAAATAATGCCCTGTGCATGCAATTATAGAGAAAATTGACAGCTTAAGAATTACTGAAGCATGTGGTAACAAAAGACACCTACCAGCTCACCTCAAAATGAATGTCTTTCAAGTAATCTACAAAATTTAGTGGAAACAATGTAAATTCACTGTCTTTTTGGTGAAGGAAGCAAGCAGTCATACACCCGCTCCATGCGCGATACAATTATGAGCTTATGTGCAATTTGAACGCCTGGCTTTGCCAAATCATGCATATCCTGCCTCAAACTGTTTAAACAAGCAACTAATCAGCTCCATAATCTAGTACGCTTAAGTTTCATAAACACACCATGCAGTGAGGCATCAAAAATGCACTGAGAAAAACATGCAAAGACAAAAAATAGAGAGGAAAGAAGGTGAACAAAAACTAACCACAACCATTCACCGGTTGCTTTAGCATGCCTCTCCACAGCACAGTACAAGCGATCCAAGCCATATAAAACCAGTCCAAACATGCATTCAGCATCTTTCTCCTGAAAACATCGAAAAAAGACCTTATCAGCATAGATATAAGCAATTAAAGTTGTGCTGGAGAGCAATTGCCATCAGGTGTTCCAGGCCTAAACCAGATCAATCGAGAGGGATATAGTCCAAGAAATGGTCACACATCCTTCAATCAGTTATGTAACAATTAGTTTTTGCTCACTCATATATGCTACAAACATTTGGAGTATTGAAGCTGGTTTCAAACTTTTAAATACACATGCTTTCAAGAAAGTGGATGCACAAACCCGATTTTTTGGAGAACCATGGACTTAAACAAAGCATATGCATGAGATAAACTGTATGCAGCAAGAATCGTTTCGGGAAAGTGGATGCACAAACATGATTTTAGGGCAATGATGACTCGAGCATATGCACAAGTTAAATCAGATAAATCAGACATTTTTCTATACAAATGTATATAGCAAGAATGGTTGAGTGATGGTCTAGAGAAGTAAATTTGGTTGATGCATGTGATCTTGTAATAAGCAGGGTTTATAGCAAGCAATCCATAGAAGACAATCTGATAAACATTTCGATGTTCCAAAAAAGAAACAAAGAGGGTATGCTAACCAGTCCTTGATCTCTGCACATCTGAATTTGCATAATCCCTCTCTCAATCTCAACTATCAGCAGCCTTCTCTGAATCCGAGCAACTCTTCCTCTACCTTCTGCTCTCGTGTCCTGGTTCAAGAGAAAAAAGCAATTTTATGGTGTTCAAAATGTTACAAATCTGTTTTAGTGAACGTGTTTGTAGTACAATCTAACATTAAAATATCTGACTAAAAGTACTAGCTAACTTGTGTCCAAATCACAATTCACAACACATAATCATTTAGACATTCTAGAGAATGGAATTCTAAACTAAAAACAGTTACAATTCAAGGTGACATCATTATGACTTCAAGAATAAGGGTGTTGATACAGAGGAATATTAAAAATACATCCAGTGTAAGGAAATTACAGAATTTCAAATCATATGTACGTCCAAAAATACTTGCAATGGTCCATTTAGGGAGACCACAGATACGATTGGTCAGGAACAACTATATTATTCTCCTTTCGTCAACTTTGTGGAATAACTGAATTCAAGCGTAAGGACAGTTCACTGGGCAAAAATATCAGCTGATATGAATTTGGACTTCCAGTTCACAAATTTAGTTTGCATCACTTACGTCGAATTGCTACTCTGTACTAACATTATATAAGATCCAGCAAACACCCAGAAAAGTTTCCTTTTGCCAGATCTTCAAGCAAGTCGTTTACAAATATATAATGTCTTCAATCACTTTAGATCATTTAAGAATGTCAGTCAGAAGGGGAGAAAAAAAATTAAGGCAGTGACAAACTCAAACAAAATTGAAAAAAGTGGAAATCGCTTAGATTTCAGATTCAATCTACATTAAAATTATTACGCAGAAAAAGATTACAGGAAACGGACTAATGGTTATGGTAGCAAATACTCCTTCACTATGTTACTCAGACTTGTGTGGATACGGATACAAATGAAAACTCCTACACAGTTGAGGCCAGGCAAAGTGAATAATACAGTTAAACATACCCCACTCACACACACACACACACACACTCTCTCATGTCAACACGTCACAACATGGGTATGGCAAGGGAGAGAGGAAAGTCTGAGTAACATAGCTGCTTCCCCAACTTTTGGCACCATTTTTATGTCAGTCATATGATAGGTGAAGAACAAAGGGGAAGGCTGCCAATATATGATGAAACATGTGGGCCCATAGTTGGACCATTTACCTTCAAACAATTGAAAAAGTAGATGGAACATGTCAGATTGATTAAATGCATACATTTTTCACCCCAAAAAAATGCATAAATTTCCAGTCGGAGATAATATTAGTTTGGCACAGACCCAAAAGGAAATGGAGAGATTCAATGTGGTGGGACAGGAAAACCAATCTGTGATCCCAAAAATAACGTGAGCACAAATCCAGTCAACTTTTTCCGAAGTCTCTCTAAATGTATTCCCATCAGAAAGTAGCTTCAGAAAAGAGACAGAGGAAAACCAGTGAGAAAGAACCAAGATCATAGAGAAGAACAGTGATAACTGTGGGACTTCAGAATGTGAAAATTCTTCACTCAGAAGAGAATGGTGTGAATTTTATAGAGAAAAGGACACTTGCTGTGTGGAAGAAGCTTTTGTGGTATAACTATGCAGTTGATACATGATAAGTTCCCACATAAGTCCCACTTGCTGATGAGTCGTTTGCCCCTACCTCTATGCCAGAAGACCTTAAAATTCCCAACAAGGTATAAGGTCCCAGGCAAGGCTCTCACATCCCACAGGAGTTGATCATGATGTTGATGATACATGAACCATGAAGTCACATGATGTAATATGCAAAAATACTTGGCACTAAATTTGGCACTAGAGCTGGTAAGCAAAAAGTTAATCAATGATAAATTATTGAACACCAAAATGTAGCAAAGATGTTCTGTTATAACTTATTTAACTCTAGAGAGTGCCATCCCTACCTGTTTAAACCATGCACGCACCAACATCAGCAAAATAAGGGAGAGAGCAAATGCTGGTAAAGCTGCCAGAATAGCAAAGTTGATCTCATTGGCTCTAAGAATCTGATCCAACTCAAGCATTGCCCTGTTTTAAGAAAAGTGATCACAAAGGTTTATAGACGTGGAGTAAAAAAAAGAAAGAGAGAATACAAATTCGAAGTTCATATTTTCCAACATTTCTACACAAGGTATCAGTTTATTTAACTCACATTTCAATATCCAGCTTTAGCTTCTGAACCTGCCGAAAGAATGCAACTCATTATCAAATGGTATATTATGTCCACTGATAGCAAGAGATTAAGAATAATTACCTGAATAAGAAGAGCACGAACAAGTTCTCCTCCAACAAGATTCTGAATTGGATGCATAAGTTCTTTCTCATACCTATATTGTAAATGAATGAATCAATTCAAAATCAATGCACCGCAGCAGGCACACACATGAAAAGGTCTGCACATGTAATTGCAGATACCTACAAATGACACAATAGTGTGCAAAGCATATCACTTAGCAAAAGACTCAGAAATCCAACATCACTAATGATTCTGAAACCTTGCCCCAAAAATTGTACAGGCCAGAAAAAAGTTGACAAAACATGTGCAACTAGGAGAAGATAAATATAGGATTCATTCAGTTATTAAAAAAAAAAAAAAAAAAAGAACAACCAAATTAAAGCTCCATTTAAAAATACAGTATGATCAACCACTGCCAATGCAAAACTATTCGCTGCAGCTAAATATAAAACGTCAAGTTTCTACTTATGATAAACATTTAACTAGAAGCAAACGCACCTTGCCATGACAATTTCAAGCATTTCTTGGTCTGATGCATTCTGCGGCAACTTTTGACCTTTTGTCTGCTCACTAAAAGCTAATAACATTCTGAAAATCATCATAAAGGCCAGTCACAGATCAGAATTGAAGTCATCCAACCAACAATACATTTTGTGAAATGGAGGACACGTGAACAGGGAAAAGATGCAATATCAAAAACACTAAATTCATTAAGAATCCTCCAATGCTTATTAATTAAAAAATATATATTTGAAGGCAGCAGAAATAAAACCATAAAGCCCAGACTGTACTCTTTATGTAGTGATGGAAATTGGTCTCTCTACGATAATTTGTTCAAAGGCAGCATAGATAAAACCATGACACCCAGACTATACTTTTTTACACTGTGATGGAAATTGAGCTCTCTACAATACATAACTTAGTAATTATAATCCTGTCAAATATGGCAGCATTAAAAATGATCACTTAGAAAAACGTAATCAGGTCACCACAACCATAATTATCTCATTCATATTAAACAATTACATGTCTTTATCAAAAATTCCAAAAAGAAACATATGACTGTAAATGTTGCAAATACTACTTTTTCTTTATTGGCATTATTATTTTTTATTTCAATTAGTAGATAATTAAATAGTTTTCCCCCTTTTCTGTGTCATAAGCATGAACCTGGGTAAAAATGGCAAATTACTCCATGACATAGGAAAATACATGTGCACAATTTGCACAAAATAGGAAACAATCTTACGTCTTAGATACTATATTGCAAGTGGACAACTGCAAGATTTTGGCAAAACGTATTTCGAACTAAACATTCTGGACTACAGACTTAGTAGCATGGTTTTCACTTAACCAACGATGCCCATGCAGAGGAGATAGAACCACAAGGTGACTCATCTATAATCATCATCAACATCTAAGTAGACATGAGCACATAGCTTGCCATGATTTAGTTGCATTTAGTCAAAACCGTCAGGCCACAGTGCATAAAGTCAGGCATGTTTTGTTTTCTATGAAATCTTTATTTTTATAAACACAAAATCCCCATTTCACGGCACTATTATATGAATGTCAATCTATAAAGCAGTGAGGTTTCAGGTTCATTACATTTGCAACCTGGTTTTGTTATATATACTTCTGATGCGGAGTTCTTATGTTGGAAAATTTAAACCTGTAAAGTATGAAAAGCATTCCAGTTCGTCCCATATGTCAATGTTGTTAATGAAATTGAGAGAGGGAGAAAGAGAAGGGGGGGGGGGGGTTCAAGAACATCACAAACACGCATGTGCAGCAATTTATGTTGCAGTTTGACAACCCAACTTTCTAGAGGGCAATTGTTTCTAGCATACAGTGCAAGTAAGCTTAAGGTTCCTTAACATCAATCACTTATTCCCGTAAGTATCAATTTTATAACTGGAAAGCATATTCTTGATAAAAGATTATTCGTGTATTTCAACTTGGAAAACAACAATAGATCAAGTCTGCAAAGAAATTCAATATTTTTAAAGATAATAATAAAGGAACATGAAAATATGGAGCTAGTCATGGATCTAATGCAAAACAAAGATGACAGTCATGTTTCTAAATCTGAAAGCTCACACATGTATGTCTCAGTTGAGGTAACTTATTAAAAAAAATTCAATCTTCCTTCTCAAAGAAAAGTATTAATCTTAAATAAAAGTGGTAAGAGTAAACAAACTTTTATAGGACCACAAATGTTGTAAGCTCAACCGGGACCATAACATTAACTGTAAGGTTCATTGTAAGTTAAGCATCCAATTATTGAAGAGCTATCATTTTAAGAAAACATAGATCTCACACTCCCAAATTCAAAACCGCATTTACAAAATTTGGCATTTTACTGTTATCTCTAAGATTCTACAGCAATATAAAAGCGCTCATCATGTTTAGAAAATTAAGCATCCAATGATTGAAGATCCATTAATTTAAGAAAAATAAATCTCAAATTCCCAAAGTCAAAATTATGTGGGGATAAATTGGCATTTTGTCGTTATTCTACCTCCAATATTCTACAGCAAGTTAAAAGCATTAACCAGAGGCAACGGTGTTCAGATCTTCTTAGAAATAAATAACACAATCAGTTGCCCCAGTGCAGCAAACTCAGGTACAAACTTACATGAGAAAAAATGATAAAACACAATCTCAACAACTTTGCAGTACAGCCTATTCATAAACATACCAATCACTCCCCAATCCATCTCTCACCCACAATCCCCTCACTCCCTTTCCCAGCGCACTTGTTTTTAACAAAAGAAGGAACTAAAAAGCAAAAGACCATTACCAGTGGTAATACTAATCCATACGAACCGCTTAAGCAACATAGACACAATGTTTACAATCATGGAGTTATTAACTAACCTGTGAAGGGAGTCAGCAGTTAACTGTACTTCTTCACGCTCCATTACACCCTTTTGCCTCTTTCTGAATGTCTCAAAGAGTTCATCTCTTATAGACAGAAGCTGATGAATAACCACACAAATGTTCATATACATATTTCAAGCCAAAGGACCACTACAGCAATTAATTAGACAATAGAAAATGAGATAAGGACTCATTAATTCCCAATATATAATAAAGTAAGTATAGTAATTATATATCCATCTCGTTCTTAAAACTATATCAAACCAGATAAATGACATCAGAGAAGCTATACATCAACACTTAGAAGAAAGCAAACATCTTTAAAGGTCCATTCAATCTCCATATTTGAACAAACACAAGCCACACTTACTTGGGGAAGAAAGTATAAAACAGAACCATCTCTAAAATGATTACTGCAATAGCATATGGAAATTACATACTTAGAAAGCAAACAACTGAAAACTTTTAGTTTTAACCATCAACAAGCAACAGTTATATGTCAAGTAGCATATAAAAGATTGAGAAATGCCGATCAGTTTATGCTTTAGTCATCATGTTTAGAATTCCAAAGGCTTATCAAAATACTTAAGGCACACAATCCTGGATCTTGTGTCACATGTTCCTTTGGAGTAGGCAGATAGTTCCTAACTACATAGATGCTGGGATGAACTTTTTGTCTGAACTTGAAATGTAAATGCATACCTCTTGCATACTGGGATTAACCTTTTGTAAACAACATTATTCTACTTATCAAACAAAAAAGCAAAAGAAAAAAGGACTCCCTTTCTGTAAGCATGATAGGCAATAACTTTGGCTCACCAAATCTTAAAAAAATTAATCAAGTAAAGCCTAATTCGTTTGGAATACGCCTTCATTTCAAACTAACTTGATACTATAGTGTTTTAACAATAAGATAAGCACCTAAAAACATGTACATGTCAGACTGTAACATTGAGGTCTTCCAATGTAATGGTCAAGGATATGGAATGATCCATTACTGAAGAATTCCTTAAAACCACAAGGTCTTGGCTTTCAACAAAAATCCAACTCTTTGTTATTTATTTCTCTGAATTTTTTGCCTCTTAAAAGGTTGTTCAACATTAAATGGATCCATATTTATATTTTCAACTGTGAATTTCTTACAATACATGGAATGCCCACATAATGTCAGCTGAAATCTTAATCCTCACAACAAACACATCCAGTAAACTACAAGAAGGTCTACAAGAAGTGAATATATAAAGAAGTAACTCATAGAAATCTTACCGGCTGTTCTACATGATCATTCCAAAAGCCGAGTATTGACTCCTTCGCCTCCCTAATCCAATTATCAATGTCAGAGCTCCCCATCAATCTACTATGACGAAGAAGCCACAAAGAACAAAGAGAGATTCCAGCAACCCCACAGGTATAGCGCATCCAATATAAGGTTATTTTCCTTGGCCTTCGATGTTTGGCAACCTAGGACAGATAAAAGCAAGGTAAAGATCTATATTAACTCCAGATCAATTAATATATTCTCAAAAGTTTTCCCAAGTTTGCATATCTAGTCAAGAATAACATGAAACTTCGATCACAATGCAGTAAAGGAAAAGCAATGACCTTAATATGACTTTTATCTGAAGGAGCAGACAAAGAGGCAAACTAAAATAAAAACTCTTATGAGATATGCAT
Source organism: Mitragyna speciosa (assembly GCA_024721245.1). Classification (NCBI taxonomy): domain Eukaryota; kingdom Viridiplantae; phylum Streptophyta; class Magnoliopsida; order Gentianales; family Rubiaceae; genus Mitragyna; species Mitragyna speciosa. Next base: position 15,679,425 of record CM045565.1, on the reverse strand, counting down.
CGACGTCTAAAACTAATGTTCTTCCAAATTTGTTCAAACAATCTGTTCTGAAATTACACCCCCTCTGAGAAAACCAACTAAAGAAGTTCTCCAAATAACTGATAACAAGATACCTAGGTTTCACAATCATTGGAACTATAGATAGTAATTGGAACGCCTGGAAACAAGTGCACAAAGCCCATTTCCTGTTGGAAATTGGAAATCAGAGACACAATAGCCCCGTTTGGATTGATTTTTTGGGTATTATTTGGAAACATTTTAACCCCATGTGTTTGGATAAAGTAAAAAGTTTTCCAAAGAAGTTTGACCAAAAATTTGTAGAAAGTTTCTGCATAAGAAGGGCCCACAAGTTTTTGAATGTTTGAACTGCAGGTGTTGCTTTTTCAACTTTGTCACTGTACTGGACATTGGTGTAATTATGAGCATCCGATATTCAGTGCTTGTAGCTTAGAACAATTACTTTGCCAGACGATTGTCAAATGTCCAGTGCTCAGTCCACAAGACGCACAAACAATGGATCTCACTTTGTTACTCGCGATTTTTCAAATTCTTCTCAACAGATTTTCAACTTAAAAATGCTTGCTTTTGTGAATAATTGTGTAAATGTCTCTAAAGTTGTTACAAAGTTTTTAAACAAGACAAACACTTTTACCGAATAATTATTCGCTATCCAACATGTTTTCCAAAAAATTTTCACAATCCAAACTCTTTTTCACCTTTTCCAAAAAGTCAACAAAAATTGTCCAAATAACGCATATCCAAATGGAGCCAATATCATTCATAATTCCTATATGGTAAGATTCGCTAACTGCTTGAAGACTAAACTACATGTATCATGCTGCCATTTGAATGTCTGGACGCTATCTTTTTGACAAGGTTAAAGAGTTAGATTGACATCAAACACTATTTTCATTTATTGGAAGACTGCAAAATTTAATTTGAGGTCAAGTTTAACTCAAACCATCAAGCGAGCTTCATTGTTAATGTTTCGAGCCTAACATTGCAGTTTGACCATTTTCCTGTTTGTCTTTTGAGTTCTTAGTACCAGAGGGAAAGACACAATCTACATGTGCACAATCTTTATAAAATGGATCAAACAAAAAGTTTGAGAAATTGAGAATAATAGGATCACAGGGGGTGATGGGAAGTTATTGCTAGTGGATTGATTTACCATGGACTATTTTGTCCAACTTTATCGTTAGGACATATAGCATCAGAAGTTTAAACAAGGGGATCCAATGGTAACTCAAAAAATAACTAAAAAAAAAGCTTGAACAACAACACCTCATTCGCATTTTTACAAAGGAAGATTCTTGTAGTTTATGTTTCTCAGGCGTTTTGATACTTTATATCAGTATGTCATGGCATTTTAAGCTTTATCTAGGGGAATCACGATTATAGAAGGCAACCACAGAGTTATGGCAGGTTTCTAGTTTGTAACTACTTGCAATGACGGTACTCTTTTTCTTTTTAACAAAGCAAGATTCGTGTAGTTTGGGTTTCTCAGGCATTTTCTCCTCATCTTGCCCATGGATTCAATTCCTTGACATGAAGTGCCAACACTATGAAGATGGAAATGTGTTCTTCATCTCAAACGCATGTCTAACACTCATTTGATTTTGTCAAAAGTAAATATTCAAGTAAAAAATCTGGGCAATTTGTCAAAACTTTCTCAGCCAGTGTCAGGCACTTTACAAGTAGGTTCTAAGAAACACTTAACCGTTACAGAACAAAAGATAGTTACTGATGCTCTAAGCATAACCAAAACATGAAAAATTATTAAATCATAAAAGAGTAATAGATTGCACTCAAAATCTCATTTGGACGAAAAATATGCCTTGGCTATGGAGCTTTGGAATTTCAAAAAAGAAATGAGTCCAGAATTCAGGTGTACCTTGTGTGCATTTATGTGAAAGCATTATATCAGGTTATTATCATATTAGCACACAAAAAAAGATGATTGTTACATCATACACACATAAAATAAGAAAAATTTTATTCATTAATGCAAATGACGTATCCTATAGGAAAGGTTTATCCATTAATGCAAAACAACTATCTTAAGTACAGAAAATTTTGGAGAATACATGCAAAACAACTATGCTTGTTCCTTGTGTATTCGATAGTGCCCAGTGAATTCCATTTATTTGGTTAGAAGACGTTCTTAGTGTCTTCTCAATAGTTAGCCACAATTGATTAATGATAAAACATTCTTTTTTTTTTTTTTTTTTGGGAGCATCAAGTAGATGAGGGGAAAAAACATGAATCAGCAAGCATAAAGTACGCTAGAAAAAACTTACAAGAGTAAACAAGTAAGAGTTCAATTTCTGTAGATTCTGATAGATCAAGTTAATAGCATCTCTGGTTTCACACTCTGTCCACTGCGAACCTTCCTGGTTTACTTCTGGAAGTTTCTCAAACATTAAAGGAAAAGAATAACTACCATCAACAGAAGAATCACCCTGCAAAGGCAACAAATACAAAAACAGAAAACAGAACAGGGAAATTAATTTTTCACTGCAACATATTTAAAAGTTAAGATCTACGGTAGTTATTTATTTGTAGCAACCTGGCGCATTGCATGAAAATGGCCGATTGATGACTCCAAGTTCAAAAAGAGGTCATTGATGGCAACTAACAAAGATGGCACCGACTTGTCTGGCTCCTTAACTAAATCCTCTCCAACTTTATCAATCTCCACATAAACCTATTTGAACCGTCAGCATTAGTATGATTTGCTAAAATTGACCAAATGAAGCCAGCATCAATATACCAAAGCCCACGTTCCCCATAGACACAACAATAGTTTGCAGATTTAAGTTCCAAAAAATCTCAATTAACTGTACAAGATTAATCTAATTCTGGCAATTGAAACAGCAGTCTATCCAAGATAAAGATAAGTCTTTATCCAGAATTGACACAATTTGAATTCTCGGCCTTTTGAACATAACTAAAGGTTCACACAAGGGAAAGTCCCCCAGTGCAGGCCAAATAAAATCAAAAAACAACAGAATAAGACACAATTACCCAAAACCATGCCCTAGGACGTATGTTCAAAAGGTCTGAAGCTAAGGAGGATGTCAACTGAAAATGAATGGACGATGATCAAGTGACGAGACAGTATGTGGATAGCTGGTTTGCTAGTGACAACTAGAAGTAGTTATTTCGCCTGAACTCAACAGATTTCACCATTGCAGTCAGCAGAACAGTAAATTGACAATACTACTAGAAGATCATTCAGGTATCGTTCCACGAATGAGAACTTACCAACACAGCTAATACCTTCTGAATTTACGGCACTCAAACTTACCTGATAGAGCTTAACTCTAGATCAAGGCTACCAAGCTAACACATAGCAGGTAGGTTCAGGTGAAAAAGGCCCACAAAAAAAAAAAAAAAAAAAAGTGCTTTGCAACAAGAAAGAAACTGCAACCCAATTCAGCCCTTAACGAAATAAAATCATAATAGAAATATGCATATATAAGCACAAATCTCTACACATACAGAGAGAGAAAGACAGACGGACGGACAAACAGAAAGGGGGGAGAGAGAGAGAGAGAGAGGAAGATCATACAAGCAAGCTCTGTAGCTCAAGTAAATAGAAGTGTAAAAGCAATGTCAAACACAACAAAAATTAATTTATTTGGCAAGATGAAAGCTGCATTTTCTATTACCTACAGATTTGCCATATTTTACATATTTAATAAAGTGTAAGCACACATGCATAGCATCTATATCCATTACATAGAACCTCTCCAATAATGTTATTTCCTCATACATCCACATCAATAGCCAAGCGGGTCTTAAAGTTCCCCAAGGAGTACAATTTTAATGACACGTAAAAAAATAAACACAACATTAACCTTGTGCATGAAGTAATTAAATTTGGAGAAAAAAATTGGGAATTTCATGTATAAATCATAAAGAGCCCACAAATAATAATCCAGAAAAGAAAAATATGAGGAGATATAAAAGGTTGATGCCAAGCATTTTAAGTAAAATACAAACCTGTGCTAAAAATGCAGATAAATAGTATCTTAGGTTAGTCAGAACAATAATCCTCTCAGACATGTAAGAAGAGGCTGAACAATATAAATGTTGTATCCCAGAACTCTCAGCCAGAGAATCACGTATCAACTGGGTTATGCCATTGACAAATGCATTTGGTCCTCTTTCACATACCATGAAGTATGCTTTTTGAGCATTTGATCCCTGAAATGAGATAAATGATAATAGAATGAATTAGCTGACTGAAAACCTGTTTTTGACTCTGGAAAACCATTACTAACCTCTGCTCTAGATTGCCAGAATTGCAGGTTCTTCTGGATGTAATGCAAATTTAGAAAGATGCACTCCATTACATCCTCCAGAACTTCAAATATCTTAGATGCCTCTGATGTAATCCTGCATATATGGAGCATCAATCTATTTTGTACTCTATAGACCTCAATAAATAGAAGGAAGGCCCATGCTAAAAAAGTTTCATGATGTTACCTTTAAAAGAAAAATAACTGGATCAGAATATTCTTACTTGAAATGCATAATCATATAATTCATATTCTAAAAATGTAACGGGAAGATAAGTTGAATATTTTTTACAACATAAGAAATTTAGAAATAGGCACCAAGGAGGCCTTTCTAAGCTCCATGGTGGGCCTGCAAGCCAAATCAATCCAATTAGTGAGACGATAAGTTATCCTAGTCAAACTTTGAGCTTCAAGAATCATAATCGATTGGCTGATAAAGCCTTCAACATAGGCAATAGAATATAAAAATTATATATAAGCAAATATTGCTTCTGTGCAAATGCACCAAGGTGATGGAACCAAGTTTATTCCTCCCTTCATCTCATTTTATGTTGTATCTCTCAACTGACAAATGTGTAATTTGTACATCTATTGGAGGCAAAATTTTGAGGAATGCCTGGGTCATGAGCTACTTTGCTTTCTTTCTTTTTGAATATATGACGAAAAAGTAATAGATAGTGGCCCCCCAACCTCCTTTCTGGCTCATTAAACTTTGAAATATTTATTTCCTGCTAAAATATCAAGATTTAGCAGCACCCTAAGCAAGTATAGCACTAAAGATTAGACAAAAGACCAAGAAAAGTAGAATATTTCTTGTCGATATACAGCACCCAGTTCTAAGATTTCAAAAATGTCCACCCATGAATAAATACATACGATTATGGACTCTTTACAATTAAAGAGTAGGAGGAAAAGAATGGAACCAGACGTTCTAAATTTTCGTAAGCTCTCCTATTCCCCAGAAAATTCTACCAGGGAAGTCCTAAATTAAAATGCTAAAAGTACCGAAAAATTATGGGGGCCACCAAGAACACATGGGCCTGTACTTTACGAAACTTATGGAATGGAGATCATGAGGAGTTCACAGAGGACTCCTCAGTTAGACTTTACCCGGTTTAGGGTTGACAAAATTCAAATTTTGAAATTGTCCAGCGATCTTCTTTTTTTTTTTTTCCAAAAAAGCAACCAAAAAAAAAGTTTTACGTCCATACAGCAAGATTTGTGTCATTGTTCATTTTTTAACATACACGATGCTTCGATAAATAGTTATTGAAATTTCATTGTACACACAGGTAGCAAATGTAAACATATTTTTGGTATTTCTGAACACATTTCTAGTGCTTGTAAAAGAACTGAAATTTTAACTCCCACTATCCCCTGTTCTTCCCCTACAAAGTATGCATGATTCAGCCAAAGGGCCAATGTGCGTATCATCACAAGACTAAGGTGTACAAATTCAATTCAGAAAAATTCCGATCATTTCAATCATTCATTCAACCTAAATCAACAACATAAAGCAGTAAAATATCGTTAACACACACACACACACATATGTACAAATGAATGTGCGTATAGATTGTGGCTTACGCCAAAGAAGATTCCGGCGAAGTAGAAGCGGGAGGCAATGGGAGAGGAAGGCAAGTCCGGCGACGGTGTCGTTTGGTGGCGCGAGTGGTAGTACGATAAACATTTGAAATTTTCGTGAGGAAATTGGAATTTGGATTAGGCAAGAAGCTGAGGATTCGGTTCCAGAGATAGTTGGAGTAGAGTGAAACCAGGGCTTTGGCGTCCTTCATCGTCGTCGGCGTCGTCGGCGACGGATTCCTAATTATAGCTGCCGGCGACGAACTCTCTTCCGCCATTATTAAATTATCGCGAGACTTTTTGGTTTTCTTGGGAAAGGTGTCAGCTCTTTTGAAGGGCATAGGGGAATTTATTTTGACCTTGTCTTGGACTTAAATTACAATTAAACCTGCCCTAACCCGACTTGTGGTTAATTTCAGTGTGGGTAGTCCAATTCTTTTTTTTTTTTTTTCCCTGAAAACACATAGATATATTAACATAAAAATTACAATACAGTTAAAGACACAGCAAGACTGTGAGCTTGCTGAATCTTATTCCAATCTATTTTAAAATAATACAACAAGAAAAATAAGAAGCTATTACTAAAATATCCGCAAAGATAGTTTGGAAACAATATGGAATAATACTAGGATTACTTAAACATTAGAGAAGATGCAAACAATCCGTCTCCATTATGTTGCGTTGTACTCCCCTATTTTATGCTAATAAAATAGTATGAAGACAAACAATCACTTCACACTGTAGAGCTGATAGAGCAGCGATGCGATAAGAGGTCTTAAATTATTGCAATCCTTCATAGTTCTTGCAAACTATTCCAATAGCTAATTTCCTAATATTCATATTATAAGATCCATCAAAAAGAAAAACAACTGTATCTGGGTCATCATAATCCAAAGAGCCTTGACAAGAGGATTTAGAAACCAAATCATATGATTCCAGGTGATTAATTGCTGAATGTATTTTAATTTCATTTACTCTTTCAATTCTGAAACTGACTTTGAAAACCTCAATAAGGGTTGCATTGGCTAGTTGTACCACAAGCTCTGTTTGGAAATCTAAATGGTTCCACACTAGATTGTTCCTTAAAAGCCAAATGTGCCAGAGCAAGATTATGGATCGAATTATAATACTGTCATCTTGAACCTCTTCAAACTATTTTTCCGCCCATTTGTAGAACATAACATTTTCCCCTTTGTCAAAATTTAAACCTAGAGTGGAAATTCTCCACGGAATTTTTGATAATGAGCATTCAAAAATAGATGTTCTATGGTTTCCTCCTTATGACCACATCGGAAGACAAAGTGGTACATCGACAATGCTCCTTCTGAAGAGTGAAAACATTGTCGGACAAATATTATGCAATAATCGCCAAAACAAAAACTGAAATTAGGAAGGGATGGCGAGCAACCACGATTTCTTGAACAAGGGAGTGGGCTGCTCCAGTAGAGTTGACTTACTAGTATTGGGAACATGGGACCTTTGGAACTTGCAAGCAAGAATACAAGCTAATAATGGAATAACTACCATTATCTTCCAGAGACCAAATATGAGCATCTTCTTGATAATTGAGAGGAATATAAATTGACAAAATAGCCTCTATTACATGTGTCGGGAATAAGACGGAGAGTAAAGGTAATCTCCACTGACAGTTAGAGTCATAAAGATCACTTACTTTAAAAGAAAGGAAGGAAGATGAGACTTGGCTTAGCCGAAGAGGATTTGACGTATGAGGAATCCACTCATATGAGATCTTGATTCCAATCCCATAACCAAACTTCCATTTTACACCCTGAATTGAAAGATCTCTTCCCCATAAAATACTCCTCCATCCCTAGGTAGAGTGACCTTTTGGTTTTAACATCTAAGAATGAGTCTTGAGAACAATAATTATGAAGAAAGAAACTGCCAACCAAAGATGTAAGGTCAAAGAATATTCTCCATGCAATTTTACTTAGAAAAGCTTGATTTAAAGCTGAAGTAGATCTCAATCCTAATCCTCATAGAAACTTAGAGATACATAACGATTCCCAACATTTCCAATGTAAACATTTGCCCTCCTTGTCACCAAGCCAAATGAATCTAGCAATGCATCTATCAATGTCTTTTGAAACCGTTGATGGCAATTTGAAGACACATATTGTGTATTGGGACATCATAGAGAGAACATGTTTTGCAAGGGATACTCTTCCCATTACAGACAAGAGAGGATTCTTGTAATTGTAAATATAATGTTCCAATTTGAGACTTCCAATTAGCCCAATTCTATAATGTTCCAATTTAATTTGAAGTCATTAACAAATATAAAATTATATTTGAGTTTGACTTGATAATTATTCAAATTTAGTTAAAATGAGCACTTATCGAGCCAAAAATAAAATAAGTTGGACTTAAGCATTGAGTAGCTTTATTTCTGTGTACAAATTTCAAGATTTTTGTTTATCAAACTAGTAACTTGATTTGTTTACATGTAAATTTCAATTTTTTTGTTTATCAATCGAGTTCAAGGCAAACTTAATTTTGTTCAATTGAAGTATTAAATAGTTTTGTTCAAGGAAAAGAGAAACCCTAGAAAAAGTGAAGGTATCAGCTGGAAAAAAAAGAAGAAAAAGAGAGAGACATGACTTTTTTTTTTTTTTTTGAGGAAAAGAGAGAGACATGACTTAATGGAGCAAAAAATGACTTCTTAATTGATGTAAATTTCATCTATGTTAATTTTGCTACTTTTAATATTTTTGGGTAAATTAGAATTTGACCAGCCTACAAATTATTCCTCTTATCTTAGAAACCTACACTTTACCTCCTTGTATATTGGACTTTTTCTAAAAATACAAAAAAAAAAATAGTCAATCTTAATAAATATGCAAAAAGCCAAAAGTACCCCCATATACTTGAGAAAAAAATAGGAATTACAATTCAAAGATTAAAAGAAAAAATTCTAGATGTGTTCTTAAAATCTATTAGTTCTCATTTTTTTAACTCATTTTTAAAAAAATCCAAAGCACAAGAGAGTAAAGTGTAATTTATCTTATGTTTATCAAACCACAAAGAGAGTTCTGTAAATTATATATTCTATCTTTGTTATATTATACGGGGTTACTCGTATATAAACACTAGGAGGGGCTGGTTGTGCGTAGCCCACGAAATATCTCTACTATTAGGTTGTTTGAAGTTTAAGCAAATACTATTATAAAAGTGGAGACAGAAGAAATGCTTGGGAATTATGAATAGCCTTCAGGTGGATATATGCAAATTTCTTGATAAATGAAAATGAACTCCCATCAATTCAGAGTGGCCTAATTTCAAACTGTCCAACCTCTTTTATAAAAACAAAGGGCTAAGACATTTAACGCCAATACCAATTGAAATCAACTGTAGGTATGAGATGTTGTAGACACCAAATTTTGATACACCTTTTGTAAAAATATGCGTGTTACTTTATTTTAGGGGTATTTTTCATTTTTCGGGGTCGAGTACAATTTTCGTGTATATTATGTCTAATTCGTCACATCAGGGGCAAAATGGTAATTTCACCATGTAAATATTATTCTATTTTTGTTTTATTTCCTAAATACATAATTTTACTATTTTTATAATTATTTATGATTTTAATGATTTTTGGGAGTCATTTATTATTTATTTAAAATTTTAGTATTTTAAACTTAATGGCACATTTTCCAATGCACTCTTTTTACGAGAATTTTCAAGTGAAAAATTTTATATGTGCATTTTGTATATTCATAAATTTTCTGTCAAAATTACATAATTTTTGGAGGTCATTTAAGTATTTATTTAATTTTTGTCTTTTTTGTTTATTAAGGGCACGTTACCCAAGAATGCATATATGTTAAAATTTCTGAGTGAAAATTTTAGTATACATATTTTTGTGTGATATTATATTTTGTGTAAAAATTTTGTGATTTTTAATGGTCATTTAGGATTTTTATTTTTCTTTTCACAATTTTGTCACATATGACACATATTCAAATATGTTCTTATTATTAGAATTTTCATATCAAAAATTTTATACATACATTTTATGAATTTATAGATTTTTCATAAAATTTTCATAATTTTTCAACACTATTTACTATTTATTTGGATTTTTTATTAGAAAAAAAAGAGAGCTGCTACACGCAGCAGTAGAGAAAGTCAAACCAACTCCCCCTGCAAAAACCAGATTTGAGGGGATTTTGGATAGATTTTTTTATTCTTCACCTCACTTCATCATCAAACACACATATCGCACAACATCACCATTGGTTCCATTCTCTCTAAAAACACAGAAACACTTTCATCTTCCTTCTCGGCTCTCTCACAGATAATACACACACCCGCACAAAACACTCTCAACTCACTTCTTCCTTCTTGACCTCACTTCATCGGCACTACACAAACATTCACCAGTTCACTCACACACACACATGTCCAGAACACACACAAATTCAGCACAATTCACACACACAACCCATCACAACACACCTGCACAAAATCAGCATAAAAAAATAGCAACAACAACAATCTCCTGCATCAGAGTCCCCTCGGCCGAATCTTCACCACCGCCGGAAAACAAGCTCACACCACCAGCGCACCACCACCAACGCATCACTACCATCACATCCACACCATCTCTCTTAATCTAGTAAATCTCTCGGCTCCTATACATGTTCTTTTGAATAAATTTTAATGCTTTAAATTGTTGTTTAGATGTTTAATGTGGGGTAATTGATTTTGGGGGAAGAGTTGAAGAGAGAAAAACAGAGAGAAATGGACTGAGAGAGAGAAGAGAAACTGAGAAGAAGAGAGAAGCCGAAGTAAGAATCTGAGGAGAGAACAAAATAAAAGAGAGAAGAGGAGAAAATCCGAAGAAGGAGGCCGCAGAGTGAAATCCGAAGAGAGTGAGTGAGAGAGAGTAAGTCGAGGAGAACAAAATGAAGAGAGGATAGGCCGAAGAGAAAGAAAAACTGAAGAGAGGATAGGCCGAGGAAAGAAAAAACTGAAGAGAGAGGCCAAAGAGAGAAAATCCAAAGAGGGAGGCCGAAGAGAGAAATCCGAAGAGAGTGAGTGAGAGAGAGTAAGTCGAGGAGAACAAAACGAAGAGAGGATAGGCCGAAGAGAAAGAAAAACTGAAGAGAGGATAGGCCGAGGAAAGGAAAAATCGAAGAAAGAGGCCAAAGAGAGAAAATCTGAAGAGGGAGGCCAAAGAGAGAAATCCGAAGACAGTGAGTGAGAGAAAGTAAGCCGAGGAGAACAAAACGAAGAGAGGAGAGGCCGAGGAAGAATAAAACCAAGGAGAGAGCAAGCCGAAGAGAGAAAAAACCGAAAAGAAAAGAAAAACCGAAGAATAGAGGCTGAAGAGTACAAAACCGAGGAGAGAATAAAGGCCGAAGAGAACAAAACCGAGGAGAGAATAGAGGCCGAAGAGAACGAAACCGAGGAGAGAATAGAGGCCGAAGAGAGGAAGACCGAGGAGAGGGAGACCGAAGAGAAGAAAAAGAAAAATCGTAGCCAAAACTTAGGTTTTTCTTTAGTTATTTATTTTTATTATTTTTATCAGATTATATTTATTTACATCTTGCCCCCTTAGGTTCTTAATTGTTTGATTATGCCCTTCAATAATTTAGTTTACTTCACTTAAGTCCTTATTTTTAGTTGGCCCCTAGAATTTTGTAGTTTCTTTCAATTATATCCAAGTTAATTGCAATATGGTTCCAATATGTCTGGAAATTACAATTCTATACCTCTAAATTTGCTGAAATTGCGAATTTGTCCTTAAACTTTGCTGAAATTATGTTTCACCCCCATAGGTTTGCTCTAGTTCACCTTTTTACCCCTCATGCATTGCTGGAATTGTATTTTGACCCTAGAATATTGCTGGAATTGTATTTTAGCCCTTGAATGTTGATGAAAATTGTAAATTTGGTCCCCCATGTTGCTAAAAATTGCATTGTTGTCCCCAACCTTGTTGAAATTTTATTTTTGTCATTATGCTTTGCTGGAATTACATTATTACCCTCCCACTTGCTGGAATTTTAGTTCTAAGTACCAAACTTTGCTGGAATTTATTATTTCTAATTTCCTAAACTTGCTGGAATTTTAGTTTTAAGTCCTATATTGATGGAATTTTTATTCTAAGTCTTTTTGTCTTGCTGAAATTTTGTTTTAAGCCCCATTAATTGCTGGAAAATGTATTTTAGTCTATTACATGTTACTGGAATTTGTTTTAGATTTCCATGATATTGCTGGAATTCATGTTTGAACCTGTCAATATTGCTGGAATTTTAATTTTAAGCACCATACTTGCTGGAATTTATTGTTTCATCTCTCACACTTGCTGGAATTATTTCTAAGTCCCTTAAACTTGCTGGAATTTCATTCCCAAGTCTTATGTTTGCTGAAATTTTTATTCTAAGTCCCCTAACTTTGCTCGAATTTACATTTTATCCCCAATTTTAAGTATTTCATATTTTTATACTTTAAATAGTGGTACCTTGACATGTTTGTTCATTTTATTAGCAATTTGTACTGAGTTTACGAATGGGAGGTACCTCTATTACCCTTTTTATTTCTCGTTATGTGCTCATATGTGCTCCTATGTTTTTTTATGTGTTTTTTCTTTATGTATTTTTTTAAGTGTTTATTATTTTATATGTGAGCATTTATTTATGTTATGTTATTTATTTGAGCTTAATTTTAATTATTCAAAGAAATGTAATAGATAGGTAATATTCTATTTAGCAAAATTTTTGTATTTAGATAGAAAGTGTAATAAATAGTTTATATTTTCATCTAGTTAACGAGAGCCTTTTGTATTCTTAGATAGAAAATGTAATAGATAAGTTAGATAGGTTTACTCTTTTCCATTTTTAGATTGTAATTATGTTTTTCTCCGGTGTAATAATCAAGGCTTTGTGTGCTATGTGTGCTATGTGCTTATGTGTTTTATCTGCTTTTCCTAGGACTTTACATCTAAAATATTATGCTTGTGTGCTATGTGCTCCTGTGTGCTATTATTTGCTTTTATATGATTATTACTTTAATCTATGTTTTATTATTTATTTACTCATTATAATATATGTGTATCGTCGCCAGCACTAGTCCAACGCTAGTTGTGGTTAATTTCGGTTTCTTCGCTAGTCCAACGCTAGCGGAGAATTTATAGAAAATAGTCTAATTCAATGCTAGGCCTTTAGGTCATTTTAGTATTAGAATCATTTCTCGTGTGCATTTCATGCCATTTCACACACATTTTCTCTTTTTTAGGACTTTTCCATTTTTGTATGATTTTTGTAGATACTCTATCACTTACTATCTATCTTAAACAAATGTTTCGTGCATAACATTTAGACTCCACTGTACATAGAATCTTAGGTCATCTATGTGGTTTTCGACTAGAAATAATCATCTACTCATGTGGAAAAGCAGGTGGCGTACATGCCGTTCCCCCCTCCGTGAGTAGGAATAGCTAGTCACGAGTTCATCAGTCCCTCGTACCCGTTATGTTGCATTCCTATTTTCTTTGTTCACGTACTATCTATATTACTATCTTCTTTCTTTTTAAATTCCATTTTACATCTATGCTCGTGACTCCATCGAGATCTAGACTCGGGTTTCGCAATTAATGCGATAATTCCGACCAAACCTCAATAGGAACATTTCGTCCCTTAAGGATATCCATTTTAGGACTAGATTTGCATTCATATAGTCGCATCCAAATGTGATAAAATCTTAAGGGTTATATTAGGAAAATTTGGACTAAACCTCGCAACTAGTTTCGGCTAGGTCGAAAGGATGCCTTAGGCGCGAGCCCTTGCTTCCCTTTCTTCAACTGTGACTTCCCGAACCTTTTTCTCATGTTTTCAAAGATCCTGAAGTCGTCTAAAAGGGTTTTTCTTGTTTTTTCTATATTTTTTCAAAAATCATTTTCTAAATAAATCATTCTCGATTTTTTTTTTACCTTTGTAAAAATATTTTCCGGTGACTTGGTACACCAAAACTCAATACCAAGTGGTGACTCATTTTTCACTAAAAACCTCTTTTTTAGACTCTATTTTCGGGCTAAAAATCGTCGCATTTTCAAAGTCCCATTTTAGGCCCTTTGCTCTTTGTTTTCAAAATAAAGCATTTTTCTAAATATCACATTTTTTGTCAAACCATTTTTTGTAAAGTATTTTCTATAAATCATTTCACAAAAACCTACACTTTTGTTTTTCCAAATAAACACCACATTAATTCTTCCTTTTCCATCATTTTGAAAAAAAGGGGCGCGACAGATATAACCTGCAATACAGGGTAATCAGCTATGGTAGATGATTGTTAGGTATGGCTATATATGCAATAGAAGATGTCTTAATGCATATATCTCAAGGTGTAAGATGTTTTTTCCAATTTTTCTCCAGTGTTTGAGGGTAGTCTGCTAAAGTATCCTTGACTGAGAATGCATCTAAATTAAGGCATTTGGAAGGTAGTGAATCAATTTCTACATGCAACCGTTTGGTACATCAAACCAACGAACGTCAATTATACCACTGCTTTATATATGCAAGTGTAAACATTAAAGGAAGATTGTACATATGCAAACTCATACATACACACGTCATCTTGAAATATCTTAGGATTAGCATATAACGCAACAAAGTACCCGCTATTTTCTGGTTAAAAGATCTTCTTATTCTCTTTTATAGGATATGTTGTACGTTTAGCCAGTTCTCTTACACATTAGTAACATTAGTAATTTTTTTTGAGATTTTTAAAATTTTTATATTCACTAGTTGTTGTGAAGTTCCAAATGAAAAATAATTTTTATAATCATACACAAATTATCTTTATGATGACAATAGAAATTTGTGACAATTCACTTGATTTCCAGCCCAAGCATACTTATAAAATTAGACTTAATAGTACAATTAAAAAATAGGATATTAGACATCATGGTCCCGACAACAAAGCTATAAACACAAGTTTGTATCTAGTATTAGATGTAGCCATGAGCTGAGAATAATCCACTTCTCTCCGACATTGAGAGCTTAATATTCTTTTTCCACCCTGATGCCCACTTTGCAGATGATGTTGTACTAATGCTTCTTTCCTCAATGAACTCAAAGCATCACATTTATCTGGAAAACCCGTGAATAGCATTTGCATCGCAATTTCCCAATTCAATAGAATAATGAAAGCTGCAAATGCAAATCATGGAGCTTTTAGATGCTTTTCTGGTCATATTTTCCCTCTTATTATGTAAACCCGGTACATGCATTCCAAATTCCACTTCAATTCTATAAGATGCATCATTTGTTAAGTTCCTGATAAACTGAACTCACTTCCTCATACCGTATCTAAATTGGTCATTTGATGGAATAGCATAGATATACATATCATGCAAATGAATCATATCATAATACAATAATATGTATCTAATGATTATATTGCTTACTAATAGTTTGAAATAACCTGCTCAATTAGCCAAAACTGCTATGCTATTTACTCCTTGACAACCCACAACCTACCTAATGTAGCATGTCTTAGTCATTACACTTGAGCTTACCATGAATTGATGAGCAAGTTTAGAATATAAGGAAAAGAGTAGACTAATTGTATCAACTTCAACAAGAATCTCGAGGCTGGAAAAAATCAGAGAAGTACAAATGCTTGTGAAAAATAATTAATAATGAATAGCACAATAGGTTGACAAGAAACTTACCAAGGATATAAAACAACACAAATTGGTCCTCCATAGCCAGACATGTTCACGATCTAAAAGGCACTTTTCCAGGATGAGGACTGAGCAACTATGCCATGAACTATATTAATATACAAAAGTTAAGCTTCACCCAAAAAAAAAAAAAAGAATATGGTATTAAACATTTATTGGAAGTACCAATCCTGACGAGGAAGTATGCAAACAAACACGAAGGTTTGCTAACTCTATAATAAAGAGAAGAATGGCTAGTCAGATATTCAACGGCAGAATGAATCGGTTAACATTCAATGAATCTAATTGAGAAGCAATGGATAATCCTCTACTGACAACATATAGTGTGAATTGCTACTCGTTTGAGTTTCAATTTCCTTATCTTCTGTTCATATTTCTCCTTTTTAGGTCCATTACCTGCAAAATGTGAGAAAAAAAATGAAGCTTGCGACATACAGAAGCTTCTCTCAATATTGGAACATATATCAGGTCATACATTAAGAGTCACTAACAGTAATTACAAATAAAAAACTTGGACACAAAAATTTCTTTCAATTGTGAACTTCATTCCATACAATTTCCTCTTGACTCAAGTTATCCTCATTCAATTGTCCTGCAACCCGTTAGCCATACATAAGTGCTGTCTCCAAAAGAATGCCGAAGTCTTCATTAGGAGTAGCATGAAAAATAGAGAAGAATATTTATGAGTAGGCTAACATTCAATTTTATAACATTCTAGTCATTTCTCCTAACAACCACAAATTCTATTTGGTTTAAATTACACTAACGAGTTTTGGTTTATGTGGCACTTAGTTAATTAAATGGACAAATGGCGAAAAACATACCCCAGATCAAGCTCCTTTTTTTAACAAAGATGAGCACTAACTTTTTCTTTTTGAGATAAAATCCATACAATTTTATTATCTTAAAATTAGGTCAACGAGCTTGCAACAAAGGTCGTAATTAAAGAAGCAGAAAAAAGCACACAACAAAGCAAGATATCAACCGCTAAATATTAGTCAAATCTGGAAAAAAAAATAACGAAATGATAGGAGGGAAAAAATAAAAATCCAAGTGACGTAAATACAAATGGAAGTGACACATAGATAAGGAAATTAAATTGTAGGAAAGCATTTTGTTTCAAAACCAAAAACACATACAGCTCACATACTTGGAAGAAGCCATGCAAACTAAAAATCTCCCAAACCTGCAACAAAACAGAAAACAGAAAAGAATAATATGGGTCAGAATAAGCTTATGCAGGACGGTAAACTTCAACCAGAAAAAAGGGAGGAAAGTGAAAAAAGAGGGGAAAAACAAAGAGGAGAAACAACCAATAAGCCAGACATGACAGGGAAAGAAAAATCTAATGAAGATGAAGCTTTTGGTAGAAGAGGGTCTTTGCCAAAGTGATTGTGAAGCGATAATAAGCCTCTAAGACACACAAGGACTTGACAAGCACGTCTGGATAAAGGGCTTTCGCAAGAAACCATGCCTTATTAGCTAAATCGGACGATGGAAAATTCACTGGACCCAAAAAGCAGATCCATCAAGCAGTAGGAAGGAAAAAGAGAACAAGCAGCGGAAAATCTGGGGAGTAAGTTGGAATAGGTGAGTAAAAGTGGACGAGAGGATACTGATGGGAAAGTGGGCTGTGGGAGACAAAAGAACCAGAGAATGGTTTGAAACTGTTTGTTCAATCTTTGGGGAGAAAAGGGCAGCTCGGTATATTCAGGCAATAACGTTAAGAATAAAAGGAAAAACATATGCCGACCAAGGCGAAATTACAAATAGAAGGTCCAACAGTTTGTAACTGTTCATCAATTTAGTTTTTTCCAACAAGACACAAAGGTCTTTCCACCCTTCACTTCAGGCGAAATTACAAGAAAAAGTCTAAACAGTTTAAGACTATTTACAACTTTATCTTTGTTAGCAGGACCTAAAGCTTTTTTTAGTCTCCTATGCTCTAAAAGACATCCAAACAGCCAATGAAGCCTCGACACGGGGGATGCTTTCATGCCTGGGTATTACTTTTGTATATAGTAGGTAGAAATTAATGTGGTACAATATCTCAATTCTTTTTTCGAATTTTAATTTTTCAAATTCTTATATCTCAGTTCTTAATCATAAATATTTTGATATTTGCCTCAAGACTAGATTGCGATAATCAATATGACAAATAAGTCCTTGTTTGATTAGAACTCCAATGCTCTATATATGTATACATTACTGTGCATCAAGCAATGTTTTCAAATTCAAATCGGAAGCTACCCAATCAATTTTCGGTTGTTTGTCAAATTTGACCATTGAGCCAATTCAAATTAGAAGTTGACGGTTTTTATCAATTCCCCTCCTCCGAAGTCCCATCTTGATAAAATAAGCTTTAAAAAAAAAAACAATTGTCTTACAAGAAAAAAAATTATCAATCTCGATTACTAACAAGTTTTAACCACTATATCAAATCAAACCTTGAACTTGTTCCAGATGACATTTGGACAAGCATGTTCACGTAAATCATTTGGACAAGTATGATCATTTACGTGAACGAATAAAAAACAATTGGACAAATCCAACTACATTAGCTTTGGCTCATATCAAATATAAATTACAAAAGAGAATTTTTTTTCCAAAATCTAAGTCAATCACAAATGACGCGAGCAATCAACCATTATCTTATCACTACTTGAAACTATTCATGTCTCAAATCTGTTCATTATCAACCTCCATTCCTGAGTTACCTAAACTATAAAATACTTTTCAAGATAAAATTCTGACTTTAGTTTTCTCGTTTTGGTTCGTGAAATTGAGCTTGGCATTTGCAAAATTTAAAGGCGTAAGGTAGTTAACTTGGAGGCACTCTTCCAAACTTAAGGCCTAAGGCAATTAACTTGGCCCAAAACAATGCAGTAACTCCAAGCAAAGCTAAAGCTTAATGGATAAGCTAATTTATAGCAATGGAAGATTTCTTTGTCACGTCTTTAAAGAAACAATGGGCCCAATAAAGAATCCAGCGTTGTTCTTTCCTAATCCCAAAATTCAACTCAGACGTTGTCACCAGGGAAAGTTCCATCCATTGATTCTGACCCGCGAATCCTCCGTTTCACATGCACTCTTATCTTTTTCGTCCTCCAAGAAATTGATTCCCAATTCCCACGAGTACCAATTTACATAGACATGTTTTCCCCTTATAAATAGGCCACTCGTTCTTCTTTCTTCCCTGCACCTTATCCTCATCATATTTGTTACTACCGATAGATTTTTAAGCAGTTTTCAAGAATGGCAACTCTGGGTGGCATAACTCAGTCCAAGGGCTCCGAGAACAGCCTGGAAATCGAGAGCCTTGCTAAATTTGCTGTGGAGGATTATAATAAGAAGCACGTGAGTAGATCAAAGTCTTTTGTTTCAAAGAAATGGGCTTGATTTTGTTGGATTGAATTTTGATGAGTAAAACTGACTTTTTAGCTTCTTGATTCTTAATAAGAAAAGGGATTCTGTGGATCTTGTGTTTTTGTAAATTTATATTACAATTACTCTATGATCAAGTTTGATTTTTTTAATTGTAATTAGATTTAAGGTTGTTTGTCTTAGTTGTGAGTCAGATGGTCTAATCTGTTGGTGATTCTATATGTTTGTATGTTTGTGTGTGGGTCTATATGTACACACACACGGAGTTATCATGTAGATTTGGAAAGAAACTTACACGCACACAGAGACACATATACAGACACACACACACACAGAGTTATCATTGTAGATTTGGAAAGAGATTACTTTATTCTACCTGTATGATGTATTTTTTTGAGTGTTCAATGAGTTGATTAGTTTATTTTTAACTTATGGAATCAGGTAGAGCTACAAGTTTGGAATGATGCTTTTACCATGATTCTTTTTTGGCAGATTGTTGAATAATAATGTGGAAATTTATGGAAAAATCAAAATCTTAGGAGATATAGTTTTATTACGTTTGGCTTGATGTAATCCTAAAAGGATAAAATGTTTTGCTTCTATCGGATAATGATAGGTATCTATTTTAATTTGAAATGGTATGACACGTTTGAATGTTGGATTGTTTTCAGAATGCACTATTGGAATTTCAAAAGGTACTGGATTCGAAGCAGCAGGTGGTTGCTGGGACCATTTACTATCTAACAATCGAGGTGAAAGATGGTGATCAGAAGAAAGTTTATGAAGCCAAAGTGTGGGTGAAGCCTTGGTTGGATTTCAAGGAGGTTCAAGAATTTAAGCCTGTTGGTGATTCAAGTGCTTAAATTTGCTTGATTATAAAGCACTACTTGCTTATTAGAATAAAGCTAAAGAATTATGTCCTTTAGTTGGAAAGCATTTGAATATTGAATACTGATAGAATGTATAGGCTATGATCCAAATATGTTAACATGTTTCCAATATGTCATCTTATGTTGGAAAGAATGTTAGCCTACCATATTTTACTTTCATACTCAGATGAATGTAAACTCTTCCATGTTTTTATATAACTCTGGCTCTGATTATTAGTCCTTTAGCCCTATTTGCATTTCTCATTACTTTAAAATTGAAGTTCTCTTTTTCAGTTCACTGATGGACACTGTAACAACGAAAGAAATGGTTACAAGAATCTTCTACTTAGATCTTATTCGGCTTGTACTGATGTGAGATGCATTTTCTGTTTCTAATTCAGTCTACACTTGGAATTTTTGCCTTCTTTGATTAGCCGATTGATTGAGTGGTTTTAAGAGCATTGGCATAAGAAACAAACTGTAGTAAGCAATCACTTTAAAATGTCTTTATACATTTTGTTCTATCTTCTGCACATGGATTCATTTCCTGCCACTTTTCTTGCAATAAGATGCTCCATTAGTGATCTGTTTTGTGTAACATCTTATTTTTCTTCTACCCCTTGTGGGCGAGGCATTAAGTTATTAAATGATTCACATTTCTTTTCTTATCTTTGCAATGCTTTTGTGGTTTCTCTCTCCAGAGCAATCTGCTTTATGTATTATATCAAAGTGATTTTCTTCAAATTCTTATTATTATCCTAAAGCTTTTAGCTATACAACTGGTGGACTTTATTCTCTGATGCCACTTGAATTTGTGCGGCTCCTGTATCATATTCTGAAAAACAGGTGTCATTGCCACTACAGCCATGTGCAATATATTACTCCTCTGAGCGCATCGATTATGCTATTATTAGTAGCCAACTGGTCATTCTTGTTGTTCACTTTTAATGCATGAGAAGTGATGCAAAAGGGATCTAAGTTCCTCCTACGAACACAACTTTTTAGGATATATGTTGTTTGATTTTTACTTTTATTTATTTTCTCCAATTGTTGTAATGAATCAAAATTTGCATATCTATCTTACTTGCAAAAACCAGAATTAGTTGTTTCACTTTGCTACTCACCTGTCTTTGTACTACATCCCTAGACACAATGAAACTATCATAGACCCTGATCTATTGACATGGTGGTCGCTGTCCGGTCGGCTTAAACATACTATGACATTATTGACATTCAGCATGGAGATTGATAATCGTTTATTTCGCAGCTTTTGGCATATATAGAAGCGCACGTATGTAGATGCAGTTTGGAAATCCTATGTATACAGAAGAGCATGTATGTTGATGCAGTTTAGCAATTTTATGTGAATCATGGTATATATGGCTAATCAAATAAAAATTGGACTGTGACAGGTGAATTTGCAAGATTGGGGATGCTTAGGTTGCATTGTATCATGTGCAGAATTTGGTCATAAAGTTTGCATTATTCATATTTTCTCTGCATCTTGCTAAACTTTTACCGATTTTTGTAAACATATATGGTGGCATTTATTCTTCATGAATAGTTGTATGTTGTTTTGTGTTTGTCTACCACATTGAGCGAGCTAGATACGTAGGAAGGTCTGTAAGAGGATCAGCATGTGATTGGGCTTGTGGTTGTTTCACATGCTTAAATACTACAGAATTCTGTAACCAATATGGTGGAAATGGAAGAAATAGCCTGTTAATGTTGCTGTAATCACCTAATGTATTGAACAAGTAAATAGGTGATAGGTGTAGGTTTTGAGTCTTAATTTTAAATGGAAGAAATATTCTATATTTCGGGGGGAATGCACAGTACATTGATGGTGTAAATTTCTTGATTGTTAGGGAATCACTTTTGCGTCTTGCCTCATGTTAATTGAATGTGTAACGGACAGCCGTGGCTGAAAACAACTTTTGTTTGTCCACAATTTATTGCAAGTTCTATTTTTTTTTCTTCTAGATTTTTAAATAAATATGTTTTCTTGTGATTTTGAAAAATTTTCTTTATCTACTAAAAAAATGGAAAAATCTGTTTTGGTCCTCACAAGTTCGAGTAGACCAGAGAATATTGAGGCTTGCAGTAGCAGTAAATGACTGAAAATTGGATTATTGTTGAAGGCAACAAATCAGTGCATTCATTGTCACCTTGAATTCTTTAGCATCAATCCTCATGAAAGCATCAGCAAATCTTTATCCAATTCGATGAGCTATTGTGAGAGAC
Organism: Mitragyna speciosa; assembly: GCA_024721245.1. NCBI lineage: Eukaryota > Viridiplantae > Streptophyta > Magnoliopsida > Gentianales > Rubiaceae > Mitragyna > Mitragyna speciosa. The sequence goes on along the minus strand of CM045565.1, from coordinate 15,657,328 downwards.
CTTTTTCTTCTGTAAAACTGTGTTTAGCGGAGCCTGGTTAGCAGATACAGAGATGATTTGACTTCAATCATGTTTTCCCTTGACTTTTGGTTTTTCTTTTCATTCTTTCAATTGCTAGACAAATATTCCAATAATCTACTTGGAACCTTTTTTTTATTTTTTATGGATCATTTTACGGTCATGACACGTGTATCTTTGGAACGCTTCAAAAAGTATCAGTGGAAGAGGCATTTCGTTCCAATTTATACAAGAAACTTAGCAGTTCGGTGGCAAAATTATTCAGTCTTATCTGTTTGTTGTCATCTATCATAAGAGCAGGATGGAAATGCTGCTTGTTATATGAAGTTGAAAGTATGCCTGTAAAGTGGATTGGCGCTGCACTGGGTTCTCACCTCAAATCTTATGGAGCTAAAATTTCTCTCAAAGATGTTCGTTATAATTTAGCAAATAGAACTCTGCAAGATGTAAATTTCTTTCCATTCCTGGTCAACCGAGTTAGCTAGTTTCTTGCAGAAAGTCCCTCAAACCCACAGTATAAATGTTTCTTTGCATGAAATAATGTAAGGTAGGTTCCAGATAAATTGTCCTTGATATACTGTCAATTCTAAAGTTTTAAACGTGAGAGCAAATTCCTGAGGTCCGGATGGATCTCTCTCTTTGGTCGCTTTGCTCAAGCAAAGTAAATCATTCAATAGAGAATCGAGGCCAGTAACAGAGATGACAAGCAAATTAGTTTCAGAAATCAACGAGAAGTAAGATCCATAGCAGTCCCGTTAACTTGATAAGTAGACAAGCTGCTTTACTTCCAAAAAGCATGGACGTTTCATTGTTCCATGCTCGAGCCCGTCAGCTAGGTGAAGTGAAAATAACTTTGCTTCAGACTTCTCAATCAAGCCCAGGAGCCAAAATATCAAATCCTGCTACTGAATAAACAACATGACAGGGAAAAGAAGGGATTGGAAAACAAAAATTAGCAAGACGATAATTTCCGGAAAAAGCATATTAGCCTCTAATTTAGGAATTAAAAGCAAGCAAACAGGTAACCTTTTGTTGATGAAGAAATGCTTATCGCCATCCACAGCAATAATGATGACGTATATCAAGGTGGAAAATTTTCTATTTTGGATTGATGGTCAATCAACTATGTCGCCAAAACAGTTACAAATCTTAAAAGAGATAATTACAGAAGACCTAAGACTAGTGTAAAACTAGACAAATATATCTGCTGTTAGAGAGTGTCTTGAACATACAAATACAAAATCCTATGAAAGGCCATTTGTTCCCTAGTCCCTACTTGTCAGCCTTTACCTAACTTTTCCATTTCTAGTGCAATTTCTAATGCTCAACTGGTTGCTCCATTTGAATCATGTCAACTCGTTTGAAAGATACTAACAATTTGCTCAGACATGTTACACTATCAAAAGCTATAACACTAAGTTAACCCTCTTCATCATAATCCTCCTCTTCCTCGTTGGTCCCTCTGATTCAATTTAGCAAGTTGAACAGGATCAATAGCCATTGATTGCACGTCAGCAAGGGACCAACCAGGGTATTCTTCATACTTCATCTCAGAAGCAGGCTTTGTTGACGAGCTGGAAGGTGCACCAGCTGGTACAGCTGCAGAATCTGCATTCTCATTTAGGTCCACATTAAGATCAAAATTCCGAGCTGGCACTTCAGAATTCTCCCCAACCAAAGAGTTTTTTGTATCATCATGATTTAATCCATTATGCAGCCTTTCAGAAGCTGTACTTTTCTTCTCATCATTTTGCTGCATAATGTCTGGATCATCTTCAAACTTCTCATACTGAGAAGTTGATTCTTTCTCCACAGCACGATTAGCTCTCCCACGACCCCTTCCTCTTCCCCTTCCCCTGCCTCCTCGTCCACTCGTGTGGCTGATCTCAGGCTGCAATTATGATTAATTTACCAATTAATATAAGCAGGCATCATCAAATGCACAACGCTCAAAGCTTCTAAGCTCTTTTCTTGTCTTTCTCTCTCTAGTTTACTTTATGCTGTTTCTCAGCAAGAGGGAAAGGAGTGAAATCACACACAATATAACTTATATGTCCAGTTAAAGTAACAGAAATTTAATAATTTTTTGTCTCAATAGAACTACTAGAAGATGCATCTTAAAACCGTCTGTACCAAATCGTGCACCTTGATGCTTTAACAAAATACTAAAGTTACGGCTTTAATCATTGCAAGAACTCAAGAAGGACAAGTTTTTAGACATATGAAACTGTAGACAAACCTTCTGGTAACATAAAACAAAAAATTAAGGTCCATATTAAAGTAGTAAAAAGCATCATATGTGTTAGCTTTGCAGCAGGTTTCTCTTAGCAAGCTCAAAGACTAATGAAGTCAATGATCAATTGATACACAGAACATTAGCTCACCATATGCCTCTTCTTGGTTTCATCATCACTGTCGTTCCCATTGTCTTCAATAACTTTCCTGCAAACACAAAATATTAGCATCCAGCCCGGATCACACATTAACATTACAGACAGGAAAACCAAAGCAATTAAACCTCAAAGACCTTTTTCTAGCAGCAGGTCCCTCGACTAGCAGCTTCTGAACCACCAAGGTCTGGTATCCTACTTACAATATCTCTCAGAAAGTCAAACACATTAAAGCTCTGCACACATTGTTTCCTGAAAGTTAAGCATCAAGATTGCAGAATGAGACATCCAAGGCTATCATCAAAGAAAGAGAATCGAAAGACAAGATCAGGTACAAAAGCTTACAAGTGCAAAGTGTTAACAGTTTTTGCCCCCCTCTTAAGAGTGATCTCATAAGTGCGGTCACAAAGATCTTGTAGAAATAATTCCAGAGATTTAGCTGCATATCGAAAAATTTCAGTCACACAAAACCGAATAAATATGGTAATTAGTTAAACAAGAACAGCAAAATAACAAATGATCACTGCATATGAAGAAAATAAAAGACTATCCTACAAACAGAGAGCTCCAAACAAAGTAATTATTTCTTCCTAAATTACTCACAGACTAGAAGTGGTACAGCCATAGCAATCTTCCCCACGTCCTCATCAGCTTGCATGATCTTCTTGATCCTAGCCTACAAAAGTGAAAACACAATTTGATTACCCAATTGAACTCTTTCAGGGCAAAAAATGCACAATTCGATTACATGAACAAACCCTTTGAAAGGGGCAACAAATGACATTCTATCAAGTAACACAAGATGCCATTTGATATAATAACTGACTGAATATCTCTTCTCTCCTTCCTTTGATTTCTCACAAAACAAAGAATCTTTAAAAAGTTGACAGAGTCAAATATCAGATAAGAAAAACAATAGCTCAACAACCATCTTCAACCTCAAAACTCAAGATTCTCCATGTAAGAGGTTTAAAAGCGAGGGCGCACTCCTTCACTTTCACATCAGAATAACTTCAGGCCACTGCCATCCTCTCATTTTTCCAGCTTCTATGCAATACCAACTTCTGTTTAACGTCTAAACCTCAAGACTACTCCTTCTAACCTATTAACTCATAAAACCTCAAACCTCCACTCAATGTGCCAAAAGCACACTCCATTAGTTTGACCCCACAACCACCTCTGGTCACCACTATCTTCTAGTTTTCCTGTCTTAATAGCTCAAAAAACGAAACCTCAAACTTCCATTTAAAATCTCAACCTCAAGACTACTCCTTTTAGCCATATCGAATCATGAAAACTCACACCCCTCAGAACCAGCTCTGCAACGGCCTCTATACATGACTTACCCTAGCTCCTTAGACTTACAAAACATCAAATAATCCAACAAATTATCCCTCTAAAACCAGTTATCCATCACCACCCAAACCCTCCCCTTGCCCCAGAACAAAATAAAAAAAGAACGCTCCATAAAACCAACTAACCATTCAATTTAACCAAAAAAATTTCACACTTTACATAACATTCATGCTATTTTACAAGCAAAGCTTCCTTTTATCCAATATAGTTCCAATGTTTTTCCCTTTTTTTTCTGGGATACTTCGAGGTTAAAAGGGGCAAACGACCCAAACACCAAAAATTCAAAACCCAAGCGTCTAGGCAACAAATTCCAACGTAAATCAAACAAGAAACTCAAATTCAAGAAAAACCCATTAAGCAAACGTAGAAAAACATTGGAAAAAACAAAAACTTACGGCTGGAAACCGCGTATCGAGCTTCTTCCTCATGGCTTCAAAACCCTAGAATTATAACCCACAACCAAGTATCTACGTATATATCAATTTATAAAAACACACAGCCATATATTATATGATAAAATATACATATAAGAAAGGAGACTTTCAAGGAATATACCAAAATAAGAAGCTTTTTAAAGGAGGGATTTGAATTTTTTTTTAAATTTTACGCAAGCAAAAATTGATTTTTTTAAAAAAAAAATGCTGAGAAGGGTAAAAAATAATGAGAAGGGTGAAGAATGGGGGGGAAAAAATGGTTTGATAGATTTGTTAAATAAAATAAATAAATAAATAAATAAACCTATTCAAGATGGAAGTCTATCTGTTCTGAAGCAGAAGTCTTCTTTATTGTATTTATCCTCTTTCGTCAAGATTCGATTTTACATTCAGCTCCCCCGAGGTATAGTATAATTACATAGATACCCAATTTTTTTATAAAATTATACAAGTATTATATTTCAAATCAATTTTTTGTGTTAGTTTTTTAACGAGTTTATCCTTACTTTAACTTCAGCTGTTTTTTTGGCGCATAGTTTCAAGTTGGTACTAAAAAATTTACTATAGTCAATAGTGAAAATTTAATAATATTTGTAATATTGTCAATTACGATACTAATCAGCGGGATGAGTTACTTTATAACTAGTTTTGATTTTTAAATGTAATTGTCTTGTATTCTCATTGATTAAGAAATTGAGGATTTTTTAAAAAATAAAAATTATGCGAAAAGCTTTTTACCATTTCAAAAATATAGTAAACAGACTAAAGACCTTTTTAATATTATTCATTAGGATAATTTGAAAATTTATATAATCATCATATTTATTGAACATTTAAAAGAAAACATGTGTGGCGTAATAAATAGTTTCGGAAATGATTACATTTACAAAATAATCATTTTAATAGTATATTAAAATTGGGTAACTCAAAATGTGCATGCTTTTTAGGGGATGTGTTTCTGTCATTAACTGAAAGGGTTAATTGATTTAATAGAATAGCAGTATGAAGGGAATTATTAACACTCCAATTAATCACTTTCATTTTCATTGAATGATGTGATAGTTATTTTATAAACATTTACAAATATCAACAATGGGTATTATTACTTACGACACCCGTTCCCATCCTTATTCTTGTAAACCAAACACCCCTAAATAGTTCATTTTCAGCCAACTAGGCACGAACAGATATGGAGTAGACTCAGCCTGTTCATGCTAGAAGAATACGGCTGAAATTTTCCTCTCCCTTAGTCCTAGTTTGAGAGTTTATAAGAAAAAAGAAAATAGGAGGAAATTTAAGTTAGAAGTGCAAAGAAGAAAATATTAAAAAAAATTAGGAGGGAAAAGAAAGGATTTTGTCTTTCTTTCATGTTGTTCAAAAGTTTTAGGAGATAAAAGAAGCGTAAAAATAGGATAATTAGTTTAAGAAAATTTTATTTTCATCGAAATGGAGAGAGAGTGAATGTTGTTCACCAAACGTTCTTGTAAATTTCAAATTTGCCCATTAAACGTGCCCATTAAACGTAAGTCAAGATTTTTAGACAAAAGGATGTATAGATAAAACCTCATAAAAAGAAAATATATTTTTCATCATATAAAAAAAATTTCACTTTTCTTTTTATTTCTTTGTATTGGAGACTGTTTTCTGTTTTTGTGTCTCTCATTACATATCTGTTTCGTGTTTCCTCTCTCTCTCTCTCTGAAGAAATAACTATTGAGGATGTTTGATAGAAATTTCATATGAGGCTTTTGAAAGTGCAACTTTATTTAGAATAATTTAATGTGATTAGTGAGAATTATAAAACAATTTTCATTGCAAGTTAATTACTACAAAGTTGGAGATGCAGGCTACGATTTCACATATCTCTCTTGAGATTTACCGAACTTTAGCATAATTGCAAAAAGATTTCCTCATTTTTTGGTAATTTTTTTAGCAATCACTATTAGATTACAAATGTATCTTACCTCACATAGTAGGGTGAGACTTCTAATAATATGTTAGGTGAAACTCAGACGGTTTGTCATACATAATTCGAGGTGTGGTTCTCTAAATACTACCTACTTTTTTCTCCCCTTAAACCCTTCTTAATTGCTGTAGGCGGGATTGATCCGTAGACTTGCGGGGTCTCCCCTTGACCACAAGGCCATTAGCCCAGTGACTTTTTCTGATAATTATACTTAATTAATTTCGTCGTATAAATTGACTATAATCCTCTTTCCAAAAAAAAAAATAATACTAATAAAAAGTCATCGTTTCCTTTGGACTAAAACAGTTGTTCTCACCCTAAAAGCCATCATGCACGTTGTTCTTTCTCTATACTATATCAATGGAGTCTAGCAAGTTGGAACCTGGCATTTGGAACAAGTTATAGTATGTGTAACAAGTTAATTAAAATGTGTCATTATACTGAATCATGGTATAACTTTATTAAAACATAGTGTACTATTTTTCATTCCAAAACAAGGTCTTTTTTTATTCCACATTTCACGTCTTTTCATTTTGCCCCCTAAATCAAGACGTCAATTTATCCACATGAACTTGTAAGTCCCGCTTTCCCAACGAAAGACCCATCGTCCCGTTCTCCTCTCTCATCTTCGCACTTCCATGATCCCATACGCCTACTCCCAAATCGTCAGTCCTTTGTCTAGCATCCCTTTTAAAAAGCATTCACCCTTTTTCTCAAAACTTTCACCTCCAATAACCACAACCACCCCCACCATTAACCCCAAACCTAATATTGTCTCTAAATTAGAGGTCAATTTCATGAAGTGAGTTTGTTTTACGGAGTATTATGGTTATACCTTTGTCTTTAAATTTCTTGAGTTTGAGGGGGGTTAGTAAATTGATTGTATGTGTTTGTGTTAATTGTTGCAATTGTTTAGTGTCTCAAAATTTTCTATTGTTTTTATATTGACAGTTGAAGCCATGGTATCAAAACTTGCTGGATTAGAGTGGATCTCGTTATTAAGAAATTGAGTTTTCATATCAAAACTAATTGTTGGCAATAGCGATTGAAGTATCTGAAATCTTATTAGATAATCGAAAAACAAGCAATAAACTAAAATAGGATATTTGTATTTTTTAACACTTGTAGAGAAGGAGGCATAATGGTGGTGAAGTGGGCAGTTAGAAGAATTATGCCACAAAGATGAAAGATGGTGTAATGGCTTTTTTAAATATAAAATACCTTCTTATAAAGTACAAAAAAAAATTGGAATTTAAAAAAGTTCATGGAGATCCATAAGTTTCTCAGCCAGTTGGCGACTTCAAAAAATTCCTCTATCGTTTGAGTTACAAACCAGTGAGGTAGTTACTAGATTCAAGCCTTTGAAAAGGACATAGCATTTTGGAATATGTTGTGCTGGTCGGTACTTATGCTGTTGATCCACCAATGTTTCACTTTTCCAATGTCATTAAATAAAAATTTTAAAATTTTTTGGATTTTAGATCTAAGAATTTGATACACAAGAACACTTTGGAATTTATTATAATATTTTCAATAAATTTCTAGATGAAAAACATAGATAAAAGATGCATTTCACCAAACTACATATAATAAAATTATTTTTTTTACTAATATTTTAATAAGAATAAATCCCATTAACAGAAATTTATTTTTCAGTTTTTTTTTAATTTAGAAATAGTATTTCCTTCACCCACAATTGACATAAACAAGAGAGTACAAATTCTATTAATTAATTTTAGGCACTTGAACGAAAAATGCAATAGCTTTTGCAAAATTGAATGTAATTTGGTTTATTATCATATTTTATTCTGATTATTGAGCACAAAATTAAAAGATCCTATCCTAAATGAAAATCTATATCGAAGAATTACACTTAATAGACTTAGCTAGAGCTAAACAAACAAATAATCGATAAAACAATATAGTCAGACAAAATTAAAAAATAAACAAAGTTTTTGTATATAATATCAACTCATTATATATTTTGTATATTCTCTAACTAAATTCAAATCATTAGAAGTTTTTGTGATGAACATTTTAATTCCAAAATGATTTTTACTGTGGTCATAACTACTACAGGTAAGAAGTTAAAAAATAGCACTTATATTGGTACCATTAATTTCTGTGTAAGTACCCTGTTAACAAATAATTATTACTTTTCCCCCTTCTAAGTTTCTTTCCACTAGTATCAATAAAGTCGAAATAATCTTAAACAGTAAATATGTATATTTCTTTTCATTTTTTTATACATGCAAGGAGACAAAAGAAAAGTAATAACAAGTCATAAACGGTACAGATAAAAAAATACAAGGAGAGATTATCATTACATTTTCAATTCTCAATATGCAACTAAATTTTCAAGTTAAATTAATAAAATTATTTTCCAAACCATATATAGTAATATTTTTTTGGTAAGTAAATTTTCACATCCAATGTGTATCATGTCCAACAAAAATAAAATTCACCATAAAAAATTCTAGAAACTATACTTCCAAATAACCAAATTGAAAATTTATCCAAATTTCTCCCAAAAAAAAAAAAAAACGAAGAAAAATCTATCCAAATGCCATTGATACGCGGGGAGCTGAAGGCAAAAGAATAGGGACAAAGTCAAACTTCCGTTACAATATTTCTCATCTTTTATCAAATAAATATATAAAATTTATAAATAAATAGATGAAATAATAATTAACTATTTCACCCCTAAAATCAAATATATGTTTTTTCCGGCCAGGTGGTCCTGCCGTTTCTCTTCATTCCCCCAAGTATACTCCAAAAGAGATTTTTGGTCAATTTTGTTAGGATAATTTACATTGACCTCCCCCATGTTTGTCAGAATTGAGAATACCATGCCCTCAAAATTTGAAATTATTTGAATTGTGGCAAAATATTATGCTACTATGCTAATATAATTTTTATCCTAGTGGATACTGCCAGTCTGAAATATGTTTGAAACTCCAAATTCTCCTACAATAGGATGGGGTGGAGAGCCTATTGAAATTAGCCTGAAAATGAGTCAGTTGGAATATTTTCCATCATCCCATTACTAGTATTTAACACACAACGATAATTTGATAATCTATGTAAAAATAAATTATATTTGAGAATAAAATATAAAAAAATATAACACATGCTGAATTTTAATTGTGTATAGCTCCTCCCACCTTTTAATACTTTTATGCCGTATATTTGATTAAATCCACCTCTAATGAAAGAACATGGGGAAGATTTGTTTGCTTAATTTACATTTATACATAAAAAAGATATAAAACACCAACATGAATCTATATGACAGGAAAATTTCTAGAATTATTGAAGATTCTAACATTAAAAGTATCCATAATTTAACCATACAATCCTACTATAAATACTTTTAACATGTATGCTTGTAAATTCTTCTAAAAAAGACATTATAGTTTAGCTACCCCTCCTCTTTTCCTCAAAAGGGCATAGAGAGCTTGTTGAGTCAAATCCAATTGTAGTAGCTCTTCCATTTTCATGCCCAAATGCACTCCAAACTTTTTCTTTTGTATTATTAAAGCCAAAATAAAAACAATGTAATTCTAAAATCCACAAAAGAATTTTTCTCAATTATCCCAAACCTTAAGGGCAAAACTCAAACAAACCCAATATTTTCTCATACCACAATAAAAATTTCCATTACTTTTTTTTGACCTTCACTCACTCTAAAAATAAACCAAATCCTCCAAATCTTCAAAGAAAAGAGCTCAAATCAATCAATCTATCCATTAAAAATAAAATAAATTAAAAAATAAATTAAAAACAAAACCCTAATTCCATCTATTCAGTTTCACCTCAGCCTCGTATTACCTATCCTACCCCCTACCCCCACCCTACAACCAACCCAGCCCCAGCCCTATATTCGTATAGCATTCATCTCTTCCTCTTCAATTTCTCTCACCCAAAACTACCTTCTTGTCGTCGTCGTCGTCATCATCATCACCGACTCAATTCTTCGATCGATCCGTCCTTTTCCATTTATCCTTCTCTGTCTATTCCGTTACAGGTAGCCCCACTCTGTTGCTTTTTTTTTTTTTGACTTTTTTCTTCCGTTTGATTGGGCCCTTTTTTAATCTAGGGTTTGCGGAAATTGTATTGGTTTTTTTGGAATCTGAATGGATTTTTCTTTTTGTTTTTTGGTGCTGCATGGTGATTTTGGGGATTTGCATCGGAATTTGCGTTTAGGGTTTCGTCCTGGGGTGTGACTTTGTGGGTTTGGTTTGAATTGATTTGTTTGGGGGAATTTTTGGTTTTATTTGATTGGATTTGAATTGGGGGCGAAATTGTTGCTCTTTGATCTGCATGCCGCGCGTTTCTGGATGGATAAAGGTTTGAAAAGTTCAATGGAATTATGATATTAGGATTCTTGGACACACCAAATTGGGAGATATCATTCTTGGGATCCTGATTTCTTTGAACGCATACACATTGTACACACAATTGGGTGAATGTGTGGGGATTTTGTGGTGTTAATCCTTGTTTATTTTCTTTTATTCTTTAAGGGGTTCTTCCTATTTTTAATGCGGCGTTTGTCTAATTTCGGTAAAAATAAGTTCTTGAGGGATTGCATATGTTCTTAATTTTTGTAATTGTTGTTATAATCGGATGCAATTGACTGTTTTGTTGTTTATTGGGGGTATATTTCTTATCTTTTTTCAGTTTTGTTTTGGAGGTTTGGCAAATAAGTGTGATAAAGGTGATGTAAGAAACTTTTTTACACGTGTTTGTGGCCAGGCCATTGCATGTAGACAGTTACATATAAAAGGTGTTTTGGCTTCAAGTTTTCGTTTTATAGGTGTATGATGCGTATTAGGATCGCCTTACCAAAAGTTTTTCTCTCGTTGAACTTTAAGAGTAGTTTGTTTCGGGAAAGAACGCCAATTTGTTTACGGCCACGATTGCTGGCGAGTTGTATCCAGCTGGTGGTTAGAAATATGGAAGATTTTGTGGGGGATACTTGGATGGCAAAGTGATCTTGTGTGAATCTTACTGCTGGTTATTGTTCTTCATTGGTCAATTACATTGTGTTAAAATTGATTCTTCAAGGAAGAATAATTTTGACACAAAGATGCTTCCTAGACGAGCAGAATTGGCTCGGCAAGCATGACTAGGATGTTTAGATGTGCTTAAGTCAGAGCTCAACAGTTTTGCATTAAGTAAGAGGAATGTGCCTACCTGTATCTCAGTGTTTGTCTGGCTACATTTGTACTTCAAGTGGATTATCTTGTCATTGAATTTCATTTTACAAGATGGGATGCTTCGCGGTGTTTGATAGGCTCCACCAGAGACAGCTGCAGAGAAGCGTGTTTCTTTAAGGGAATTTTTTCCCAAGTATGTGTGCATTGAGAGAGCTGCAAAGAAGGGTGTTTTAAGGGAATTGTGTTCCCAAATATTCTTGTTTTTGAATATTTGAATGTCATTTAGAAGTAGACGAATAAACCGGTAGACTTCTTGATCTGAAGGCATCTAGGAGACAAATGCAGTTTATTTGGGAAGAATAAATAGTGATGCATTGTGGCAGAACATCTAAAGGATAAATTATGGATTATTGAATGTGGAACGACATCATACTTTTGGTAAAAGGCTGAGTTAATGGCCATTGTTGCTTTATCTTTTGTTAATTTCAGGTGTACTCATCTGCAATACAAAAATTTCTTTGTTTTTTGTGTAAAAGAAATTTTTTATTGACATTGTGCACTTTTCATCTTTTGTCGGACACTTTTCTTAGTAAAGCTTTGTGAATCAGAATAGTGGTTATTTGTTTATAGCATATTTGTTCCTTTACATATACTTATTCGAACGTATGGTTATAGTTTACAGGTTGAGAGGCACGGTGAGGAGGGGTTTCAGGGGTGGGTATTGATTTGGGAGAAGGGAAAGAGGAGAGAATTCAATGTAAGTCATGAGTTTGGTTTGTTATCATCAATCTGAGTGGGCATCCCACATGATCTGTTATTCTCCAGTGAGTTTGGAAGGCTACCGGAATTTATGCGTACTTAGATAGAAATTACGATTTTCTTGTCTTTGAATGCCCACTAGAGACTCAGTTGTTATTTTATTGAAGACTATGGTGCTTTTCATTTTATCTTGATAGATCTTTATTTTAACCAATATTTCTGTGAGATATCTCTAAAGTTCCTGAAACATGTGCTGCTTTCAGGTATTGTAGTTTTCTTTTTCCATTGGGGTACTGTTTACCTGGTTGTAAGTAAATGTGTACTGTTCGTTTTTTATTGTCATTATGATGACGAGTTTTATGTGTTGGTTTCTTCTAGCCTGACTAAGTATCAAGATCTGGATTTCTGGTGTCTTTTTTATCAGAGGAGATACTTGATTAGATGCTGTTCCGTATGAGCTTTTTATGTCATTGTCTTTGAAAAATTTCCAGCTTAGTGTTCCCTTTCCTGCATTACTGGTGACTTTCATGCTTTATTTTATATGTGTGTATGTGTGTATGCGCTCAATGAGTTATGAGTAAGACTACTTGTTTTGATAGTCTTTGATAATCTTGTCTTTTAAAAAAAAGTTGGGTGGCAGTGTTTTCTTGCATTTGATCTTGTTTCTGGTTTGCTATATTAAAGTCTTGAGTCTTCATTGACAACTAACTGATCTTGAGTTTGCTATTTCCTGAAAACTTAGTCGGCAAGCAGAGCGGTTCATTCTAAATTTTGGATGTTTTATTTCTTTAAAGGGATAGTTGTCCTTGGAGCATCTGGATGCACTTCCATCACCACTTTTATAGTTTTGCATTTTCGAATGCTTTTATAATGCTAAGCTTAAAATTTTGCTGGAATCTGAAACTGAGACATCTTGCGAATCCCAGCTCTATGCATGCCTATTCTGCTTGTTTGTTCTTGCAGTTAACTGAATTATATTATCCTTTACAGTGTGCAGGAATTAGAAACTGTGGCCGAGAAGATGTCTCCAGCATCCAAATCCAAGTCCAAGGATAAGAAGGCGGGAAAGGAACCTTCAAAGTCTTCTTCGAAGTCTTCAGGCCATGCTAGCACAGGAGGCGGTGTTCCTGCTAGTGGATACAATCCACTTTTGGGAACATTCCACACAATTGAGGCAGCACCATTGTCTTCACCTGCTCCTATTCATGCTAATGGTCGATTCCGAAATATCGACGAAAGTGATGACCACAGTGGGAACTCATTTGGAACTGGTGCAGAGTATGATTCTGTTTCCAATAATGGTAGTTGGTCTGGTGAGTCAGAAGACCACAAAGAGAAAGCTTCTCATCAACCTTCCCGTCAAGAGACAGTGCCTGGAGCTGACAATGATAAGCGAGAAAAAATCCGTCAAAAGAATGAACGGAAGCACCAACGTCAGAAGGAGAGGCGAGCTCAAGAATTGCATGAGCGGTGCAGCGGCTATCTCATGTCACGAAAGCTAGAAGCTCTGGCTCAGCAGCTTGTGGCAATGGGGTTTTCTCAAGAACGGGCGACAATGGCTCTCATTCTGAATGAAGGAAGAGTAGAAGAATCCGTAGCATGGCTATTTGAAGAAGGTGAAGAAGCGGATAAGCATAGGGAACATAATCTTGGTAGTGGGAGTAATTTGAAAATTGACATATCAGAGGAGCTTGCTCGAATTGCAGATATGGAAACTAGATATAAGTGTTCCAAGCAGGAAGTAGAAAGGGCTATAGTTGCCTGTGAGGGTGATCTTGATAAGGCAGAAGAATCTCTGAGGATCCAGAAGCAAGACCCTCCTGCCCCATCTAAGCCTGAAGAAACTGGTGATCCACCTCCCATAGGCAATAGCAAGCTTCCGATACCTTCAAGTCAGAATTCATTAAGGTTACAATCAAAACCTTCTACACCAATTACTATACAACAAAAAAAAGATGAGAAAGATTTCAATTACGCAAAAGTTGCAGTTACAGCAGGGCCTTCCATGGATCCTGGAAGCAAAAACCTGCAGTCACTGAAAATAATTCAACAAAAAATGGAGTGGGCGAAACCACAACAAATTGGTCCAGCAGAAAAACGGTGGCCAATCGCTGGATCACATCCTTCCATTTCCTACTCTTTGGCGTCGTCATTGCAGGCCACACCTCCACCTTCTAAAGCAGAAGCTCATTATGTGACTGGGGGAAGTGAATTGAAGAACCTACAGCTAGGGTCTGTCAGAGAACCGGTTATAGTGATGCAGCGGCCCAAAAGTGTCAATGGGAAGCAGACGCCTAGTACAAGTGTTAGCTCATCTTCCCCTGGGACGGCTGTGGGATGGTATCCTAGTAGCATGGAAACTTTGAAGCCCAATGGATTAATGCCTCCTGTTTCTGGTGCAAGGAGTCTGAGTTCAAATAGTGCAAGTACAAATCAGTTGTACAGCCAATTTCAGTATCAGCCACAGCAGCAGTTTGTGTCAAGCAGTGGTGCAATGGAATCTTCTGGAACAAGCCGGGGTAATGGCTTGTGGAGCAGAACAGTTGCATCTCCAACACTTGCTCCGGCTTCCAACCTGGGACTCTTTTCTGGTTTGGGCACTAATGGCTCATCAGGGTCTTCATCTCCGGTGGACTGGAATACAGGCGGCTCAATGATGCAGTTAGATTACACCAGCATTGACTGGAGTTTGGATCGTGGGTCTTCTATGTCCAGGCCAAGTGGTTTGTGGCCTGGCGTGAATTCATTTATGCAAAATGAGACTCGTACATATGATTCATTTTCTTCTGGAATGGTTGTAAAGTCTACCATGAGACCTGTCTTGTCCAATGGGAGTAGTGTTCCAGTTGCAGGGTTTCAGGATGGAGTAGGTTCTACCGAAACATCTGCCAGTGTTTCTCGTGACTGGACTTCTCCGTTTGAAGAAAAAGACCTTTTCAGTTTACCCAGACAGTTTGTTTCCTCACCATCTCTGTAGGGTGGTTGAAAGGACCAAAAAAATAAAGGAAAAAAGAAAAAGACCAGAGCAGAAACTGTGCTTGAATTTTATGTTGGTGTTGGTTGTTATGATGCTTTGAGCATGTGATTTGTCTGTGGTCAACCTTTAGTGGAAAAAGCATCTCAAATCTTGGTTTATTGTTCTTTACTTTCCTTATTTCTTTGTCCCATTTTACCTTTTCTTTTCGTTTGGAATTTTGTTTTTCAATTTGCTGTGGCTAAAAGATTCCTTGCATCTGCCAGAGCAAAGAATGGTGGTATTAGTGTTACATTGCTATGCTGTTGTAACGTGCTCTGGCAGAAACAAGAATCCTTCATCGGCAAATGAACACGGCGGTGTGGGGTTTGTCTGCAAATAGCTCAAAATGTGCGGTAATTTTACGTAAGACACCGTTAACCGTCTAAGAGCGAATTCTGAACTTAAATTCTGAGGGGCTTGAAGATTTGAGAGATTTGATATTTTCTTCTCGTCTCAATTTAACCTTTCCGTTCTTTTCTTTTTTGAATATGTGTATATATATATATTTATATATATATATATATATATATATATATATATATGTTGGAGAGGATGACGTATCCTCTGCTGAACTTGGAGACAGCTGGCAGTCTAAGATGGCGGAGATGCTTTTTTTGGCTGTAGGTTTTGGTGGTATTCTGCAAAATCTACACAGCAATTAGTTGGCTTTCAGTGCTCACCCAATCACGATTTTGGTAGAAGCTTCTCCCCTGTAATTTATGTTTTGGCTCACAACAGTGACTTTCAATCCCTCTTTGTTTTGTCGGGACTTCTCATTCAACTAAGAGAGATGATCACAGAATAATCCGGCCGAAAGAGAAAAATTGTTTGGCCGGATGAACGAGTCTGGAGAAAAGTCCCCAATTTATGCAAGGCCCAGGTAACGAATTTTGAAGATTATCTGCTTAAAACCCAATTGAGGATGGTCTTTGTTTGAAACCCAACTCAATCTGAAAAAAAACTTAAATTTAATGTTCCCGGCTACAGCTTCTGGTGACAAAAGACCTGGCCTATAACTATAAATTTGGTTTCCCTATCAACATCTTGAGAGATGAATTTCATGCAAGATGAGAAGATTATCTCACGCCCTGTATCCCCTCAAGTTTAATCCTATGATACAGTAACATCATTTCTTTTATCCCCAAGGGTCGAGAGGCAAACTATTCTGCATTCCCGGAGAATTCCGCTGCTGAGCTGCCAGCAGTTTTTAGTACAGGTTCCGAATACCACTGGTTTGCTGGACGAGTGATGAAACGGGCTTCTGCAATTTAAGTAAGTTAGAAAAGCATAGAGAAAAAACCAAAGTACAAGTTGCTTTAATCTGTCTCCGAAGCAAAGCTATCATTAGGCCAATATACAAGAGCACAATAGTTAATACATGGCTCAGAAGACAAACATGTTGGGAAAAAAAAAAAAAAAGGTTCTTGAAAGGGATCATGAACATTAGATAACGAAAGAAATTGCTGTATTAAATCATGAGTGGTCAATTACATATTTGCAAGGACATCCAAACATCCCCCAGTGCACACTAATCCCTAAACACATATGGGAGGTGACCATGCTCAGGCTGCAAGAATTACGCATCAAATAGAATATGGTACATGGAAAATTTTTTTTCGCGTAATAAGATTGATAATGAAGTATCTGACTTAAATATTTTCATCTGAGCAAAAATCGACTTTTCTCTGTGCATTTATTGCAGTTTATGCAACAGCCAACAAGTCATCAAAATTTTCTAGAATTTTGTGGGCATAGCTTTCCTAGCCAAGAAGTCACCAAAATTTTCTAGAATTTTGTGGGCATAGCTTTCCTATTTCCTTCATTTTTGTTGGGTTTTTGCACCTTGTTCTTTTCTCTATTTTCTTCGTCTCAGCCATTTTTTTCTTGTTCTTTTTGTTATTTTGAAAGATAAAACCATCCCAAGAGAGGGAATAAGACTCGGGCACAGATATCATACCTTTAATTTAGGACATATATTGTCACCAAATTCTTATCTAGTGTATCTTTTGGTTCTATCTTAAGCACACACCGGACATTTTGTAATCTGTTAAGAAGTTCGATTTTGAAGGCAATGGTCGAGGGACTGGCAGAACAATGGATACAGATTCAGGCTACTTAGTAGTTACCTAGATGGGCCTCTATTGTCAGGATGTTATGTTAGTATCAATAAATCATACAATTGTATCACTGATTTCTCTAACGATTTCAGGGATTTTGTGCATACTACACACAATTGGAAACAGCTAAAGAACACTACCAATTTTCACTTAGGAAATACTACAATACACAACACCCCCTCCCCCCCCCCCCCCCCCCCCCAAAAAAAAAAAAAGTGGGGGGCGGCAGTGCACAGAGTCCAACTTTCTTTCCCAAACCAGACATTTGCCAGATTTAGTATGAATTTGCAAGCCAACAAAAAATGGATCATAAAACAGTATCACTGATGAGCTTTCCACAATTAAAATTGATGTGGCTTCAATATCATTAATGAGATGAATACTGGAAGGTGTGAAACTCAAAATTTTCGGAAGCCAGCACTACGACTCAGCACGTGCTGTTAAGGGCGAGTTGATGAGGAATGTAAAGACATATAACTCTTTTAGAGAAACATAAAGATGCTAAAGTACAATTAAGTTACTAGACCTCCTTTAGGAGGAAGCATCTCATTCCCGCTCTAAATGGTGGGAAAGAGCACTTAAGTACACAAAACTCTAGTAGATGGCGTAAGCATGTGAATTTAAGCAGTTTCATATTTAACCTTTTTATAATCTCTCAGAACGGCATGATCCTTGTCATTCACCTTTTTAGTCTTAGTGGTCACTATTCTTCTAAAATAGTCCAACTCATCAAGAAGATTTGTTCCCTCCCAAAGGTAATTCATGAACTCTTATGATCATGCAACCTATCAAGTGCAATTATAAGATGAATATGCACACAGGGATTTGATTTTGTTTCACTTTGCAACTAGCATATATATCACAGATATCTTTGTGTCTCACCTGACAAGAATACCTCCTTGTACTCATCATCATCGTAGACAAATTGTGGAGGATCAGGAGAGCCAACTCCAACTATAGTGCTTCCACTGCATAATAATTTGAGAGACAGTTATGGTTCAAATAATGTGGATAAAAGTGGTTCAGTCATATGGAAGTGCTCTAAATTTATTTCAAGAAGTTATGTCAAATCCAGCAGTCAGTGAGACACAGATTACATATACAAATGTACATTTTGATAAACACTAAGGATAATAACAGGTGACACATTTAATACAGAAAAATGTGCACTGAAATAACCCAAAGTTCATTTTGAGCAATTCCCCAAACATTTCCATTTTCAAGGTAGTTATGCAGTCTATCATTGTTTTTAAATTTCTCTTTTCATTAGAATTGGCAAACTTGAAATCCAATCCATCCTACAACATATTTGTTTCTACGAGGCAAAAATCTTGGGAAAAAATTGAAAGATTTCAGAGCATGAATGGAGATCCTACAGCAGAGTAAATAGGTCTATTTGTTTATATGTGTGAACCCTGACATCCTTTTGAGCCACTCAAGGATGGTGTGTAACTTGAATGTTCTTTCATGTTAAATAACAACATGATTAAGTTACATCCTTTGAATCCATTCGAGAATTAAGTGTGTAATTTTTCTCTTCAGGAAAGGAGTATTTGAATCCCAAGTTCAGAACAATAACAATAACCTTTCAGTGAGCTTCAAAGGAAAATACAAAAATACTGGTCAAAGCTATCCTTTTTAGTAAATCCAGAAGTCAATTCCAAAGGTTTCACAGTAGCGCATCTTGTTTTCTCACAGTTCATTACTCTGGAGATCACAACACCTTCTAAGTTTTACACAACCATCTGCATGGTGACTAGTTAGCATTGTGAGTACACAGAACAATTATTATATGCTCCCAGGTTAAGATCATTTATATTCATCTAATAAACGCACAAACTGGATCTTATCCAGATCATGAAATTTCTGATCTCATTGTTGACTAACTTGTCAAGTGTTAAATGGACCATCAGAAAGAAAAAGCAGATACTTTTAATCATAAACTACAAAACTTTGAATTTTACGAAGCTACAGAACACCTATCCTAAAACAGAGGAAATTATAAGTAAAAGATATCAGAAAAGGTGACAATATTGTACCTCCCAGACATAAACACAGCATCATATTGTCCTCGACCAGCAGCTACTACACGCTGCTTCAATCTTTTCAGAGAAGGAAGGACTTCAAAAGCAGGAGGTTCTGAAAAGGAGGCACAATTAGATGTTAAATGCAAAAAAACATAATAGTATACTAGAAAACCATAACAGAAATATGCAAAACATCAGTTGCAAGTTGTTCTAGATACAGCTGAGCAATTTTATCTTGTAAAACTTCGGATCTAGATTCTGAGTTAGGCAAGGGGGACCTTGCAAACTAAAGCTGTTCAGGATTTGCACACAGAAAAACTAACATGCTAAGCAGTTCTTTACACCTTTCTAACTTGTGGAAACAAAACTGCATGGTTAAATTGACCTTCTATGCTTATGTATACCACCAGCAAACACTTCACACCTCAATGAGTAAATGACTAAATGTGGTAGTATCCCACCCTTTCCATCCTATATGAACTCAGAAATTACATGTAAAGGGATAAGAGTATCCGATCATACATAAATTTTAAAGACGGTTTCCTTCTGCTGGATATTTGCTTAAAACCCATTAGGCCTAAATTCACACTTCTGGAACCAACTAATGAATGGATCTGCTAATCAGGAAAAGTACAGACAAGAATGATCAGGATTCTGTAGGGGGCATTTGGGTTATAAACATAGGGATGCAGTTTCGTTGCCATGTTCTGAAAGGAATGAATGCTATTTTGCATTAAAGATTTTTGTCCGTATCAAACTTTTAGCCAAGTCAGTGGATCAGTAGGAAGCCTTCAATGGCATCCTGGCTATAAACGACATTGTCCCTGCATTCTGTTTATAGGTTATAACGAAGTAGACAAAGTCATCTGAAACAACATTGTCAATGTCTCTTTTCGGCTTGCTAAACTGTCAAAACAGCCCCTCCCCCTAAAAAAATAAAATCACAAAAAAAACCTTGTTTTTGATGAGTTGTTGGAATCCTATATTTTAATTTGTTACAATTATGACACCATCTTCTTTCGAAACAAATAAAGACATTCAATCGAAGCCTGTATTGTCAGAAGATTCAATTGTCAATCAATCGCCCTGATCTAGCTATCAATCAATCCCCTTGATTTAGCTATCAATCAATCCCCTTGATTTAGCTGTCAATCAATCACCTTAATTTAGTTAACTTATTTGTTAATATAATTAATGTATTTTATGTGCTTTCCTAGTTAGATAGTTAATTAAATATGTTAATGTATATCTGTAGTCTATCAATTAGTCAATTAGCATAATTAGGGATTTTCTTATTGTAAAACTAGTCTAGGTTCATTGTAACAGTTGTCTAGATTCATCTTGTACTAAGCCTATAAATATAGGCCTAATTTCACAATAAGAAGAACACAAGTTCAATTTCTCAAAATTCTCTGTGTTTAACATGGTATCAGAGCCCTTGATCTCTACATAGTCATAGTTCAGATTTTTTCCAGCTTCCTGTTCCTAGTTCTCTAGCAACCTCTTTACATAGTCAAAGTCCAGTTCTTTCCTCCTAGTTCGTTCGTATCCTCATGTCTTCAGACAAGGAGTCCTTGATTCGTTTTAATGGCAAAAACTACTCAGCCTGGGCATTTCACTTCAGGATATATGTCAAAGGAAGAAATCTATGGGGTCATGTTGATGGTAGCAAACCTGTTCCTAAGCAAGGTACGGATGAATATGCCAAGTGGGAGGTCGCGGATGCACAAATCATGGCATGGATTCTGGGATCTGTAGAACCTAACATTGTTTTGAATCTCCGACCCTCCAAGACGGCTGCCGAGATGTGGAATTACCTAAAGAGAATCTATAGCCAGCAAAACGCAGCTCGTAGATTCCAGCTTGAACATGAATTATCCATGATTCATCAGGATAATCTCTCTATTTCTGAATTTTACTCTAGCTTTATGAATCTTTGGGCCGAATACACTGATATAATCTATGCTACCTTACCATCAGAAGGTCTTGATGCTGTTCAATCTGTTCATGAAATTGCAAAAAGGGATCAATTTCTCATGAAATTAAGATCTGAATTTGAGGGTACCAGATCCAATCTTATGAATCGAGATCCTGTTCCATCCTTGGATATATGTCTCAATGATCTACTACGAGAAGAACAACGAATTTTCACTCAAGCAGCCATTGAACAACGAAGATCCACATCAGTTCCAATGGCTTATGCAGCACAAGGGAAGCCAAGAGGTAAGGACACAAGGGCTGTTCAATGTTTTTGTTGCAAAGGATTTGGTCATTATGCTTCGAATTGTCCCAAAAAATTCTGCAACTATTGCAAAAGAGATGGTCATATTATCAAGGAATGCCCGATCCGACCTCCCAAGAAATCTGAAACAGCATTTATTACCTCGGTTGGCTCTTCTAGTAATGGTGGTTCCGCGGATATAGCACCGTCAACACAAAATATTCCTACTCCTGCTCAAACTTTAACACCTGAGATGGTACAACAAATGATTCTCTCTGCATTCTCTACCTTAGGACTCTCAGGTAAACTCTTGTCTACTTCATCCACTTGGTTTTGTGATTCCGGGGCATCCAATCACATGACAAATAATGCTCAAAACCTTACCAATGTCAAGAAATATTCTGGAAACCTTGAAATTCATACTGCTGATGGCAATTTGTTACCCATTACAGCCACTGGTGATATTTCTCCTTCTTTGACTAATGTTTATGTCTCTCCAAGCCTTGCCACTAACCTTGTTTCAGTTGGCCAGTTGGTTGACAATAATTGTAAAGTAGAATTTTCTAAATCTGGTTGTGTTGTGCAGGATCAACAGTCAGGGAAGATGATCACAAGGGGGCCTAAAGTAGGACGTGTTTTTCCTCTCCAATTTCCTTCCTCACCTTGTCTTTCAATTCCTTTTGTCACTTGTAATCTCGCACATGTTGATTATCGAGTGTGGCACAAACGTCTTGGACATCCAAACTCTAATGTACTCCATGATTTGCTAAATTCTGACTTACTTGGGGAATAAAAAGCATGTTTCTATTAATGATGTCCAATTTGATTGTGATTCTTGTAAACTTGGTAAGAGTAAAACTTTGCCATTTCCTACTCACATGCCTAGTCCTGTTCAACCTTTCGAAATGATACATAGTGATTTGTGGGGTATGGCACCAATTACATCTCATGCTAATTACAAGTACTTTGTCACTTTTATTGATGACTATAGTCGTTTCACTTGGATTTATTTCTTGCATTCTAAAGATGAAGTACTTTCTGCATTTAAACTTTTTCATGCATATGTCCAAACACAATTTTCAGCCAAAATTAAGGTTTTACGTTCGGACAATGGGGGAGAATATATGTCTCATTTGCTTCAAGATTTCATGCAGGCTAATGGAATAATCTCTCAAAGATCATGTCCTCAAACCCCACAACAAAATGGAGTAGCCGAAAGAAAAAATGGCCACCTCCTTGATGTTGCTCGAACTCTTTTATTAGAATCCTCAGTGCCTACTCGATTTTGGTGTGAAGCTGTTTCCACTGCTGTCCATCTCATTAATAGGTTACCTTCTCCTTCATTGAATCATGTTTCTCCTTTCCATAAGTTATTTGGTCATCCCCCTAATTATTCTGATCTTCGTACTTTTGGTTGTGTATGTTATGTTCATCTTTCTGCACAAGAACGCACAAAATTCACAGCCCAATCAGTTAAATGTGCTTTTCTAGGATATTCAGTACATCACAAAGGGTTTTGCTGTTATGATCCTAATTTGCGTCGTGTTCGCATTTCTAGAAATGTAATCTTTTTTGAAAATCAGTGTTTTTTTTCCGATCATCAGGACTCTCTTTCTCCTTCATTTTCTATGTTGCCTCTATTTCCTAATCCTATTGCAGATCAAGAAACTTCTAAACCATTTTTGGTATATCAAAGACGTTCCAAAGCCACAATCAATCAGCCTTCTACTTCTTCTGCGCCCCCTCAAGCTCCTTCCCTTGCTGCGGATCCTCTCGCACTACCTGAATCTGACATTCCCAGACGTAGTACTCGAGTCAGTAAACCACCAGAAAGGTATGGCTTTTCTAATCCTGTCTCTTTGACAGCCACTTTGTCTTCTATTCCTATCCCTTCATCTTATAAACAGGCAATGGAACATGAGTGTTGGCGTCAGGCTATTGAAACAGAACTTCTTGCTCTTGAAGAAAACCAAACCTGGGATGTTGTACCACAACCTTCATCTATCAAGCCACTTGGCAGCAAATTTGTGTTTTCTGTCAAACTTCATTCTGATGGTTCCATAGACCGTTACAAGGCTCGGTTAGTGGTTCTTGGGAATAAACAAGAGTATGGTCTCGACTATGAAGAGACATTTGCACCGGTTGCTAAAATGACCACAGTGCGAACTATCCTAGCACTTGCAGCATCTCAATCATGGTCCTTACTTCAAATGGATGTTAAAAACGCGTTTCTACATGGTGATCTCAAAGAAGAAGTCTACATCAAACTTCCATCTGGTATGCCTACTTCTTCTCCTAATGATGTTTGCAAACTAAAACGCTCCTTATATGGCTTGAAGCAGGCACCGCGCGTGTGGTTTGAAAAGTTTAAATCCACTCTTCTTGATTTTTCCTTTACCCAGAGCCAATATGACTCTTCTATGTTTCTCCAACGAACATCCAAAGGTATAGTTGTTCTTCTTGTGTATGTGGATGACATTGTCATCACTGGATCTGATTCAGAGGCTATATCTAATCTTCAAAAAATGTTGCACACCACTTTCCATATGAAAGACCTTGGCCAACTTAACTATTTCTTGGGTTTGGAAGTTCATCATCGTCCCCAAGGTATTTTCTTGAATCAACACAAGTATACTCAAGATCTAGTTCAGTTGGCCGGACTTGCGGGCAGTGCTTCTGTTGACACTCCAATGGAAGTCAATGTGAAATATCGACGAGATGAAGGGGAGCTCCTCAAGGATCCTACTTTATATCGTAAGTTGGTTGGTAGTCTTATCTATCTCACCATTACTCGACCAGACATCTCTTATGCTGTTCACACTGTTAGTAAATTTATGCAATCTCCTCGACATCTTCACCTCTCTGCTGTCCGACGCATCATCCGATATCTTCTTGGCACGCCTAATCGTGGCCTATTTTTTCCTATTGATTCTTTGCCTCAACTACAAGCCTACAGTGATGCAGACTGGGCTGGTTGCCCGGACACAAGGAAATCTACTACTGGTTGGTGTATGTTTCTTGGTAATGCTCTTATCTCTTGGAAATGCAAGAAACAAAACTATGTATCCAAGTCATCCACTGAGGCAGAATATCGTGCCATGTCTGCTGCCTGTTCTGAGATTATTTGGTTACGTGGTCTTCTCACTGAACTTGGTTTTCCGCAACTTCAACCAACTCCATTGCATGCTGACAACACTAGTGCTATTCAAATTGCTGCCAATCCCGTCTACCACGAACGTACCAAACATATAGAGGTTGACTGTCATTTCATCCGAGCAGCCTATGACCATCAGGTTATTACTTTGCCTCACATTGGTACCAATCTACAGCTTGCCGATATCTTCACCAAATCCATGACACGTCAGCGTCACAGTTTTTTGGTTGGCAAATTGATGCTTGTAGACTTTTACCAGCATCAATTTGAGGGGGGATGTCAGAAGATTCAATTGTCAATCAATCGCCCTGATCTAGCTATCAATCAATCCCCTTGATTTAGCTATCAATCAATCCCCTTGATTTAGCTGTCAATCAATCACCTTAATTTAGTTAACTTATTTGTTAATATAATTAATGTATTTTATGTGCTTTCCTAGTTAGATAGTTAATTAAATATGTTAATGTATATCTGTAGTCTATCAATTAGTCAATTATCATAATTAGGGATTTTCTTATTGTAAAACTAGTCTAGGTTCATTGTAACAGTTGTCTAGATTCATCTTGTACTAAGCCTATAAATATAGGCCTAATTTCACAATAAGAAGAACACAAGTTCAATTTCTCAAAATTCTCTGTGTTTAACATGTATATGTTACATGGGACATCATTTGACATTCAGAACAAGAAAGAAAATGTTCTGTCTAAATTGCAGAATTATTTACATCTCTATGGTTCCTTGGAGATGTTAATTTGATGCATCTGGGCTCTAAACACATCGACATCCAATATTCAATACCTAGGCTGTAAACTACTATACTTCTAATCCAAGTTCAATGTCTTAGGTTGACTACCTCCATTCTGAATTACATGTCTTAGCTTGACTAAGCATGTGCGTCAAATAAACATTAGACAATATAAAATATTTTCAATAGAATATGGAAGCATGTCACAATGACCATACAAGTCAACTCAAAATTCACGGAGACTGTAGAAAACGTGTGAGTTCACTATCTCCTTTGATAATTTCTTATGAAAAGTAACACTTCACACAAAATCTTTTCAAGTAAGCAACTGCACACTATTCTAAAAGACTTCAATCTGCAACTGATAGAGTAGTCCAATTGGCCATCTAGTCCATCAAGAAAAGTATATACTCTCTCTTCTTGTATGGGAGAGTTATACCTGTTGATATCGGCAGCAAACTCCATTGGATTAGGCCGGCAAAAATCCAAATTTCTTCACTTTTTCTCCCCAGAAAGAAAAGGGAGAGAGAAAAATAGAGGAAGGGGTGTAAAAGATATTAGTTATGCATACAAGATTTTGATTAATCACGTCCCATCAGCAAGTCATAATACATGCTGAATTTGACCAAACAAAACTAGATAGACACTTTTCCCACATATGTCAAAAATAAGTTTAAGAGAACTGAATAAACCAGACAATTTTGTAGTACGAGAGCTACCTAACACATTTCATGGCAACAAATACCAATACAGGGAACGTAGATGCAGGGGGGATAAGGAAGAGATGTTTCTTTTAGATTCATACCCAGATCATTGACACAAGCATCTTGTGATATCCCATTTCTTGAGATCTTGTCCAACAAGGTCAATGGGTCGATCCTATTAGTTTCATCTAGCCGCAGGCGCTGAGAAATTAAAGCTTGTTTTTATCAAGATTTATCCAACCTACATCCAATTGCAAAAATCATTCACTAAACTTATCATGCATACCTTGTAAACTTCAGCTGTAGAACAAGCTTCTGGAGGCTTTATCAGGACCATGGGGATGTCATAGCCTATGGGCGAGGGAATATCTTGAACGATCTGAACATATATCATGGTAAGGGAATATTTTGAACAACTAGAGCATAAGGCAATATGCCATGTAGCGCAGAGTTGATAGCTAATATCATGATAAAAGATTGGACAAGTAAACAAGCATTGAATGCGAAACAAAGGTTTCTCAGAATGTGAAAACTTTTTGTTCTGGTATTCTAGTAAAAGATTCCAAATTATGAAAATTGGTTGTAATATATAACACAAATAAATATTCATATTGTTAAATTAATGGATTTTCATGCATGTGTATAGGATAAAAATGCAATGAAGCAAAATAATCATCTTAGTTAAATAAATTTATGCACTGAAGATTTTTTTAGATTTCTTTCAGTAGTATCTAGTCTAAAGACAATCATATTATGACTGAATCCTACATAAACTGACTTCCTTGCTAATGCATTTTGTTTAAAGAAAAAAAAATTTATTATTCTGAGAAATAAACTCAAAGTCATTATAGGACTGATGGTGTTTAGTTGATCATCCAATGCAATATCCCAAAATGAGTCTGTTCAATCTTTTTGTACAAAGTACTTTTAGGGACAAGAAATAACTGAACTAAGAAGAAAGTTTAGTCACTCACATCCACTCACAAGACTACAATGCTAGGAAAATCTACAATGCTAATACAATATGGACACAGCAAATTATGGGAAATTTAAAAGACAATAATTTGTAAATTCTCTGCATTTGTCCGACATAGAAACATACCTCACCTCTACCTGTACAATAAGCTGCTCCATTAGAGAAAAAGAAGGGAATATCTGAACCAATCTCACTGGACCATTCTTGGAGATCTTTCTCACTAGCAATACAACCAGAGAACTGATTTGCTGCCCACAAAGCAGTTGCAGCATTGCTGCTACCACCACCTAAACCTGCCCCAGTCGGAACTCTTTTATCAAGATGAATCTGCAAAAGATTAAATGGAGAATTCACTCAAATTCAGCTGAAAATGTTATATCCAAATGGTATTATCAATTAGAAAGATTTATTCACAAACTTTACCCAAAAGAAGTTGTCAGTGCCAGTCTTCTTCCTATAAAGATTTAGAGCCTTTATTATCTGCATAAGGGAGGGACAAGGTTGTGAAACTACAAGATAATACCAAAAAGAAATCTGAATTGAGGGCAAAAAGTTTCTGTATTTACCAAATTTCTATCATCAAGTGGAACCCCTGGAGCATTGGTCGATAAACGATCATTTGATTTTGACGGTGCAATGGAGAACTTTATTTTATCTCCCAGACTAATAACCTGAAGGACCAAGAAGGCCAGCCAAACTAACATGAGCAAATATTCACTTAACTGAGATTCCGACAAGTATTTGACATATATACTGTGTATGTTTTCATGTTAGATAGCCGAATTTGAATAGCAATGACTGTAATAGAGATAATTATCATATAATCTCTTTGAAGATGTCAAAAGCAGCAAACTGTAATTTGAAATTGAAAGCACATACATGGAAGAGAGATGCCAAATCATGAAATCCATCTTCCCTTTTGCCAGTTATTCTCAGAAAAACATTTATCTGCATCCCAAAGACAAGATTTAACAGAATGAAAAAAGAAAGAAGTCAAATAGACAAAAAACAAAAGTCTGATGCTGCAAGCAACAACTTGATTACCTTACCTTGCAAGGTGAAAACAGAGTTAGCCTTGTAAGTCCAGCATTCTTATCCACTTCATCAGCTAACTTATTCAATTTATCCTCAAGATCATACACTATCTAACCACACCAACAATAAACAACACCATTAACCAAAAAAGCCCACAATTTTACATTCAATTACAAGCCAAAAAAAGAAAAAGAAAAAGAAAAGCAAGCCTCCAATTTAAAGCCATACCTCTACTTGGTTTTTGCCAGTTCTAGAATCAGAAGAAGCTTTGACAAATAGGGCCCTTCCAAGATGAGATTTTTTCTGAAAAAATGATGTCCCTTTTGGCCTATAGGTGGAAGATAGAGAAATATTGCTTTTCTTGAAAGAATTGAGTTGGGTTTTGCCATTTTTGCAGGAGGCGTAAAGTTGAAGACTGCACAGGCATTGAGAGGAAGCCATAACTGCAATAAAGGATTCTCCTGCAAAGCTATGTTTTACTACCACTCTTTTAGAGGAGTGAAACACATGGAATATTGATTTCGTGGGCAAGCGAAATGGAATTGATTAGCAGAAGGGGAATTCAATTAGTCAACTGATATGCTGTTGTTGAATGTACCTGCTGGATTTGTGTCTGTATCTTTGTCCTAACTTTCTCAGCTAGAACCCAAAAAATTGAAAAAAGAAAAAGAAAAACAGTGGGAGCGTGCAACTCGTGGGGTTTGTTTAATACTACTTGTGGAAAGAGAGTGGATAATCAAAGAGGGATTAATTTCTAGGATAAATTTTCTTGTTCATCTTGTCCTAATTCTTGATCTACTCTTGTCATTGGGGAAAATCAGACAAATAGACCCATTTTATATTTTTTAAGTCTCTCACGTTTTAAAGAAGTATTTCGATCCATCACATCTTAAAGGCAATGTATGTTTAGTACCAAATTTCATTTTCGGTATATTTTTATCAGACAAAATACATACACATCATACGACAAATATTTTCGGGACAAGAAAGAAGTACAATAATTTTTTTTTTGTCACTCTAAAAAAGCATGAAGAATTCTAACTTTTTCGCCTATTCTTCCTTCCCTTTCTTTTTTGTCCTTAAAATATTAATTTTGTGAAATGAAAGTGCAAATTTCATGCGAAAAGTAAATCGAAATTAGAGTATGGACTAAGATGCAATATCTTTAAAATGTTAGGGACTAAAAAGTTTCGTTTTGCATACAAGGGATTCAAAACAAATAATATAAAGCCAACACTAGTTGCGACAACACTTGTCTCTCTCTCTCCCCCCCCGCCCCCCCCTTTTTTTTAATAATTACTATTGTATTACAAATGTATGTTGCTTTGTATAAATAAAGTGAGACTCCTAATAGTATATTAAGTGAAACTCCAGACTGATTGCTATACACAATTGGGAGTACGGTTCTCCGAAATCTACCTAATCTCCCTCCCTATAAATCAAAATTCCTAACTGCAACAGGTGGAATTTGATCCTGGATCTATGGATCGTTGTCCCAGTGGTTAACACTCGTCTCTTTAGCAAATGGCTGTTTTGTCTGGTAAACATTACTTTGTTTGTTCAAGGAGGTTTAATTCTTACAAGGGAAGAGTGGGCAGAGGAATGCTTAATTAGTCAAATCTAGATGTTCATGTTTGCTTACTTAATGTCCCTACCAGCAATGGTGAATTAGAAGAAAAAAATGGGAAGAAGAATGCGCATTATCAAAATCCATAAAGCTATGAGTTTGTCTAGTTAATGTCCCTACTATCAAAGAGAGTCTTGAAGACTTGATAAATGTTTGTTACAAAATGCTTACAAGAACTATGTTAAAGCAAGAATCTTAAAAAAAATGGAATGGCTTAAATTGGACTAAATAATAGTCCATTTATAAAATTTCAAGTTTCATTTGAAAAAAGAGAGAGGATATGATAGAGAACAAAAGTTAGATAAATAATATTAAGACGTCCATTTTTGTTTTGGAATAATTACTCCGTATACTTAGGAATAAGTTTAGCATAATAATGAGGTAAGGGTTAGTGAAATTCATAATTGTTCTTTCTATTAACTCGAAGGACACGAATTCTATACTTTGTTGATAAGGTCCTATAAAACCACATGACGAATTTAGCCATATTCTGGACTTCTTGTACATATATTTTTTTTGCATATCCAGGTTTAAATTTTGCTACATGAACTTTACCTTGTTGAAGTTCAAAATACAGTATCCCAATTTCTGAATTGTCGTGGAATGACTCCACCATTGCATCTAATGTGCATATTTCCAGCTTAATCAATCTGTCAAGAAAAACATCAGTAATAATCTTTTCGCTCCCTTTCTTATTTTTAACAAAATAGAATACATGAAATGTTACATCATGAATTGTAAAATTCATTACCACCAAATTAGATAATAACGACTTATTAAATATATCATTACTAACTCGAATAAATTAGGATGACCTTGAGAAATACATGACAATGAAATGGGAATTTAAGAAAATATTGCTTAACTCTGAGCAATTTGTCTCCTTCTCATCTTGTACTTGAGAACCAACTTAGAAAGAGACAATTATGTAGCATTGGAAACTTAGGGATTTTTTTTTCACCTTTGCTCATTGAAGATGACATTAATATCAGACCTTACAAATTAGGGGAAGAGAAATAAAAAGACTATACTTGAAAAATAACTATAGTCTTGCATTTTTCCTTTCAAAATGAAAAAAATATGTAACCGTTTTTATTAAGAGTCTAATAAAGTTAAAGTCGAACTTTAGTTATACACAATTGAGTTGAATTCATGTTTAAAATTGCATAATCAACTGGGCTTGATGGTGTTGGAGTTGAGAAATTTTGGTGCTGCTTGAGCACGATAGTAACTACATTGAACTAATTTGCACCTTAATTTTTACCCTTGCAAACCTCTACAAATATGTTTCACTTCTAACTTTTATCCCAACCTGGTGTTTGTGAGCAGAGTGATTCCGCGAAAAATTACTTTGAATCATGCCAAGAGTTTCTGCAAAAGAAAGGCTAACTATCAGGCTTGGGCCAGAAATATTTGCCCCATTACCTTCAAGCTTGGGCCGTGAATACTGGCTAATTTACCAAGTGTTAGTCCAATGTGAGCAGAATAATTCTTGGCTATCCCCGCAAAATTAGACCAACAGCTTCATGGGCTGGAGAGCCTCCCAGGAGAAATGTAGTAGGCTTTTAGACTAATAGAAAAGTGGGCCTTTCCAGAGAATGGCCCTTCATTAATTACCAAATAAAAGAATTAAAGATGAAAGCAAAAGAAAAACTTTTGAATAGTTTGTCAAACTGCATCTATAAAGCTTTTTTTTTTTTTTAAAAGGGTTGAGTACAATTAAAGGAAGAAAAAATAGAGGTAAAAAATATTTATGTGCTATTCGAGTCCAAAATTTTTACTCATAAAATCATACCTTAATGTTCACCTACTAAAAATATAATTCATGTTGGGTAAATTTTATTTTGCACCTTTACACTATATATTGATTCTCACTTTGTACCTCAAATTGATTTGAGACACGTTGCATCCTGAATTTTAAAAATTGGGTGCATTGCACTTTAAATTTTAAAATTGCCAGCTTAAATACAATTGTTGATGGTTTTTATGAAATTCAAAGAATCCTAACCAGGTAAGTATTATATATTCTTGTGGAAATTTTATTAAAGAAAAATTAGATAAACCTTACATTTGGGAAAAATGAGGGTAAAATCTATGTGATTTATGGTGTCTTTGTTATTTATATAGCATTATTTTATCTTTTTTCTTTTGTTTTCCACATGTAAAGGTTTATCTTTTGTTTAAAATATTCGGCACAAGCATGCGCGAATCTTATGGAGATAGTATTCCATTAATTTTGTGAAAAACTTCATGAATTCACGCAAATGGGGTGATTCTTAAAATTTAGGATACAATGTATCCGATATTGAAAGTTTAGGATATGTCCCAGATTAAAGATTGAGGTGCAAAGTTGGAATCCATGTATATTTTAAGGGTGCAAAATGGAATTTAGTCTTCATTATTTTCCTGTCACTTTTTTAAAGAGTTGGATACATGTTTAAACAATGATGTTATAATCTTTATTTTACAAGGTAAAATTTATCTGACTTAGAATTTATACTATGGAATTTGCTATTCTCATATTTGAGAGGATAAGCCTTGTTTTATATTGGCTTGAACTTATGTCTTCTCCCATCAATCATAAGTTTTAAATTCCATACTATTACCCCATCTTAAGAAAAAATTGTATCATAGTTAAATACTACCAATGGCAGTATTTCTAGAATATATTTAGGTTATACTATCCATTTGCTTGCTTACATTTATTACAACTTATAGCATTGTCCCTAATCTTTAAATAGATAAATGTATTCTATAATGTGTTTGAGTGCCGTTAAGAGGAAAACAAAATTGTCACATTTTTCCGTTGCCTTTCAACTAATTTAACGTCGAAAAGTATCACTACCAAGTGCAAAACGTTTCTATGTACACAAAGGAATGAAAACCCTTACATTTTTGAGAGAAAATTTCAGTTTTTGGTACCAAGTATTTACCACATTGGTAGTTTTAGTTTCTGAAGTTTGGATGGAAGTAAATCTAGTACTAAATATTTTAATTATTTAGCACAATTAATCCTATTGATTAGTTTTGTCAAAATCTTACCGGAATCCGATCACTTGAATATCATGTAGAGGTGATCAAATTTTCAAAAAGAAAGAAAAAAGAGAAAAATTTAGTTGTAATATGTAATTAAAAGCTCTAGTTTGAGTATATATGCGATAAATAAGCAGATAGAACTAAAAAAAAAAAAAAAACAAAAACCTGAACAGTGCATTCATGTGTGTCTTTAATTACAAATTATGATAATTAAATTTTTTTCTTTTCTTATTTGTTTTAAAAATTTGGTCATTGACAAATAAGTATCATATGACTAGATTCTAGTAATAGTTTAGCAAAACCAGTCAATAGAACTAAATGTATTGAAAAATTGAAACATTTGATACTGGATTTGCTTTCGTATAAACTTTAGGGATTAAAACTGCAGATGTTCTAAACATTTGGTGCCAAAACTATAGTTTTCTTTATTAGTTATTTTTCATTACAGGAAGAGAGAGTCTAGTTAGAAGGACACTGTTATAATATGATAGGTATCTAGATTGAGATGATCAGCCTAGTTGCTCTCATGATAGGTAACAAATTATTTGGGTGCATTTGATTTATGAGATGACACAAAATAATGTTACTAATTGTATCATCCAATATTTAGTTGCATTTAAGCATATAATTATTTATCCTATGTAACTAAGTTAGTCCCATGTACGTGGGATATAATAATACTGTGAGGAAGTGATATTAGTCATCCAAAGGAAGTCTTTTAGATGAGATAACAAAATTGTTCACTAGTTTACCCCTGTTACCACCATGTATCCCACCATTACCATTACTACTATTACGGTGTACTACCACTTCTACCACTTCTACCACCGCCATACATTACCATTAGCAAATTACACTATCATCACCACAACCACCAAATTACACTACCATCACCACCAATGCTAAGCAACACTAGTACCATCCATCACTGCTACTGTGAGATACCACCATCTACTATCTTCTACCACCACCACCACGACGAGCAACTGCTGTGGAACACCACTACTACCACTACCATACAACAACTCCACCATCATTACCACGATCGTGCAACGCCAACATCTACAACATTGCATCACTACCATCTACAACCGTATGTTACAACAATTGAGCACCATTACTACCAATACTAGTAACACTGCAACCACCACCTATCGCCCTCACCATCATGATCATCTTCCATCGTGCACCACTAGTACTATCAAATAAAAATATTATTAAAAAATTTGTGTATTTTAGTTAGTAAAATCAAAATTCCAAAAAAATCACAATGATTGGCTTTGTTTGTTTGTTTGCGTTTTTTAAAAACATGTTTTTAGAAACTTTAAACACGTTTTTCAACTATCTTTTTTATCTCACATACACATTTATCGAAAAGAATCTTTAAAACTGCTACAACACTTGTTTCTAAAAAACACCCAAAAAACAATCATCCGAACACAGCTATTTCTTAAAATATTCTATTAAATCTAGTATCAACCAAATATTGGATAAGTGAAAATATTAATTTGAGAACGATTCATTTTAAAATTCATAATCCAAAAATAAGTCATCCCACCTCATCTTGTACTTGAACAATGTACGCTTACCGTATATAGAGAGGTTAACAATTTTGCAAACTCATTTATGGTAGAAAAGAATTTCCATCCTAATTTCCTTGATGATTTAATGGTATTGCATGTATTTTCTAGATTTGATGTAGGAAACCGAGTGGTTAAAATATGTACAGTGACTTTTGATAGAAATTAGAGATAATTAATCCTTCTATCCTAATTCAATAGTCGTTTCTTTGAAAATTCAACTTTTTAATAGTGTTGATTGCGATGTGAGTAATTTGTTTGTACAATTTTAATCCACAAAATTTTAAAAATAAATTAAAACAGTTTAAAGAAGCGTAAAATTTAGGAACATAACAGATAGTTTGAAATATCAAAAGTGATATCCATGACCAATTCAATAAAGGAAGAGAGTATAAGTTAACCATTAAACATTAAGGGAGGATAGTTAGGAAATTAAGAGGATAGTGGCAGGAGTCAAAGAGTGGGAAAAGCCCACAACATTACTAGTGATTGCGTATCTATGACGTTTGCATATGATACAAATTTGTTGATGCAAATATGAAGAAACTAATATGGTTTTACGCATTACTTCTCTTACTCCAAATATCATTTCGGGGTCTTGCTTTAGAAAATAACTTCACCGCTATGGTGATGTGTGTGTTAAGTGGGTTGTATATAAATATTAAAGTCCGCAGCCTACGCGGAAGAAAATGAAGCCATCCAACATCCAGTTTGGTGCAGCATTTGGAGAACTTTTGTAGCCAAATATTATACTTGAAATATTTTAATCTATTGCCCAGTAATTTGCATCGTCAAAATGCTAAAATTTAACTTTGACAAAAACTGCATAGCTAAACTCCTTTTATACATTGTTTGTGATAATTTATATCCTTGAAAATTCATAAAAGTCTGTTGAATCATTTGTCACAAAATGCTCATATGAATTAAGTTGAATTTCACCATTAAATTTCATAAGATTATGAATAGGATATTGTTTTTAGTATCTTTTGAGAAAGTTTAATTATTTTATTTCTGAGTTTCTTCATTGTTTGCTTATGAATAATATCTTGAATTTATTAGAACTATCAGATCAGAACTTTTAGATATTAGAACTTTGAGATTTAGAGTTCTACAAAATTAATTGTAAATTCTTAATTATCATTTTCCATTAAATGTTGAGTACTAATTTGTGTTTTGGAGTAAGACAAAGATCTAGCCAGTACACTAACATTCTATTCTGCATTTAAAAATTAGTGTCTTTTTTTTAATTTTAAATGCTCGTCACTTATTGTAAGTTCTCAAGAACAAGCCTATAATAAAATACGAACCAATAGATAACTAGATTACAGCTCACATATTAATTTGGAGATTTATTTCCAACAAACTAATTCTATTGTCCCAAACTTGAGTTTGCTCAAAATCACCAATTACACAATTCCGTTGTCCCAAACTTAAGTTTTGCAAGATTATATTGCAACATAAATTTTAACGTTTGAAATATCTAAGCCAAAAGCATTATTTCATGTAATTGTCAGAGGATGGAAAAATAGCTCTAGCAATCAACACTCTAGTCCATTATGTAGTTGTTGGGTGTTAAACTAGCCAAAATAAATTCTTACTCTAAGAAAACTAAAATGAAGTACATTAATGAGTAAGGTAGTTTCTGCAGGGACTGGAGGATTTATCTTCTCCTTTTCCTTTACCAAATAAAAAATTAAAGAGGGGGATTCTGAAAAATAATTAAATTAAAGAAATTTTAACTTAAGAAATTCAAAAGTGCAAGATTAAATTAAATGAAATCAAATAAAACCTAAACTCTTGTCAAAGGATTAATTTCTACTTTGGTTTAATTTAACCAATCATTGATGCAAAAATAACTTTACTAGTTTATGAATAAATTGGTTATGGTTGTTAACAAGCTCTAACAACATACATTTCCTTACTGTATCAGCAACCAAGGTAAGATCGTTAGTTATTTTCCTAATCAAAATATAACCCTAGGTACGACCTTACGGTTCAATCTTTCAACAGTATTAAAAATTAGAAAAGCCGCCAATTTAAACTTAGGAAGCACCTACAAGGCTATGTTCAAATTAGATTATATATTCTTGCAATATAATCTAAACGTTTTAATTAAATAGAGATTTGATGTTTTAGGTGTCTATATATTATTCTACAATTAAATTGGGACCAGTTATTTAATTGTGTAAACAATCACGCAAGAAACACAATCATCTTGGAATTAAACAAAGAATATATATATACCTATAAACACATATAATAAATAAAAGCAAGTTAGATCTCAGTGTGGATGAACTAGAGTTTCAATTATTTTTCAACTATGATGGAGTGTCTAGCCACGTATCATGGCATCAAATCTCCACAAGAAAATTAACAAATATTTGTCTAAAAAAAAGAGAGAAAAGTAAAACTTCAAAGTTGAGAGTCAAAGCCAAAGAAGACAATGTGGCAAACGTCTCCCTAAGCCTCTGTCATTCCCCCTCTTTTTCTTGCCTATCTTTTCAACCTTTTTTCCAACTCTATCTTTTCGTAAATTTTCTCCCTTTGTCATGGCTCTAGCTTATGCAAAAGGAATGACTTCTTCTATTCTTCTATTTCTAGTTCCCAAGAATAAGGAATCTATCTTAAAAGGAATGACTCCTTCTATCCTTCTATTTCTAGTTCCCAAGAATAAGATTTCCTTCCATAGGAGTTTACTACTAATTAAGGAACTAATTAAATCTTCCAATTGCAGACCAATTCTAATCACGATCGTTCACGTCTTCACAATTAGCACCTTCAATTTGTCAAGATGTGAGCACAGTCTATCAACTAAAGTTTTCTAAAAAATTATCAATTTAAAGTTATTTCTTCACATAACTCCTACAAACAAGGCCAAATACCAAAAGTGAACAAAACAGACAATTAAGTCTAGTCTAACTCTTGACTAGACTTAGAGATAAGAACCCTATATCACGCTTGAAGACTTTAAGGCTGCATTAATCCAGCGTACATGTTGGAATGAGGAACTCCTTTCTAATTCTTTGACTGGACTTGACTTTAAGGTAGCATCGATAGATGTTGATTGGAATCACAAGACAAATTTAGAAGAATCTAGAGAGAGGTCTGATCGGCTGGTCTTTCAAGATATGGACTTGTTAGTATCATGACTCAAGCCCCACATGTTGGTCCAGTCTAAGCATTTTTAAGTTTTTAGTCGTCATTTGTAATAATATTATTGAATTATAACATGTTAGTCTACCATTCTGGCTAGTTTTAATTTTTTAAAAAAAATTACTTGCAAAATCTATGAAACATATAGAATTCAATACTTAACTTTGATACGTTAGTATTAACTTTAATATGTTTGTAATTACTTCCCTTTCTTTCTAAAAAGAAAATTTTTTAGACCAAACAACTAGTGTTTACCATATCTGTGTAATAAAAAAAAAAAAGTAAATTTATACGTTTATCTATTTCTCTCTCTCTCTTTTTAAATTTTCCTATATGTTCATCTATTACTCCACATTTCAATTTTTTTTCTAATTATATTACCAAACAATATCAATATAAGTTATTATTCACATTCGACACAAATTAAATGATTATATCGAAGTATTTATTAAAGAACATTGGTAGTCAAATATTAAATTTGACTGCATAGTACGCCACATGCATAGTTCATGATATCTCTCTCTCTCTCTCTCTCTCTCTCTCCTACTCCCAAGAATCCACTCATGGACACTAATCAAATCTTACAAGTTTATTATTGCATGCACACATTATTAAGTCTTGATTAGACCTCAAGACTCAAGATGAAACTATGTACACTTTGTTGGACCGAACAAGCAAGCACTATAAATTGGAATAGTTACATGCACTTCACATCAAGAAAAAATGGAGTTGCAAATTTGCCTTGATGCTTTATTTTTCTTCCTCTTGCAACTTGTACCTGTCTTCTCTTCCTTGACACGACATTTGTGCCATCGCTTCATTTCATGGAAATGTTCAACATAAACCCATCGTATTATGCTTCTCTCCCTTGTAATGATTATGGTGAGTACTCTTATCCAAATATTTCATCTTAGAATAAGAGTACAGATTACTGCACTTGGGACGGGGTCACGTGCCATAAAATGACCGGTCACGTGATTGGCCTAGACCTCAGTTGTAGCCAACTTGAAGGAGCTATCAATCCTAATAGTAGCCTGTTCAAACTTTTTCAATTGGAGAAACTAAACCTTGCATACAATGATTTCAAGGGCTCACAAGTTTCGAATGGCTTTGCTGGATTCACAAGATTGATGCATCTCAATCTCTCATATTCCAATTTCGAGGGTCAAATAGCATCAGAAATATCTCAATTGTCCAAGTTGGTTTTACTTGATCTCTCTTCACTACCCATTAGATTTGGGCAATATGATTTTCAGTTGCTTTTGCAAAACCTAACCCATATAAGGGTACTCTGTCTTTCTGATGCAGACATATCATCCGAGATACCTTCAAATTTGTCATCATCTTTATCCTATTGGGATCTTTCCTCTACCGGAGTCTATGGTAAGCTGCCATATGATATTTTTGAACTATCAAAATTGCATACACTCAGATTGCCTGACAATCAAAATCTCACTTGTAGTTTTCCAAAGTCTAACTGCAGCAGGTCTGCTCTACAAGAGTTAGATCTTTCTGAGACAAATTTTTTTGGTGAACTGCCTAGTTCAATTGGTTGCTTAAAATTCTTAGAAGTTTTAAGCTTAAGGTCTTGTCAATTCTCTAGTCCTCTTCTAGAATTTATTGGCAATTTTTCAGAACTCATTGACTTGGATTTAAGTGATAACAACTTCATTGGACAAATCCCAACAGCCATTTCAAATTTGGGGCAACTTCAGTAGTTCCATCTATTTGGTAACAGACTTGAAGGTCCTATTCCAGATTCTTTCACTAATTTATCAAAATTAATTAGTTTAGATTTTGGGCAAAACAAATTAGGTGGATGGTTCCCTTGGTCAATTGTGAATCTTACTGATCTCGAATTTTTGGATAAAAGAGACAACTTAATAGTTGGCTCACTTCCATCTACTGTGAATGGCCTTCAGAAACTCATTTATATTTAAGAAACAACTCACTCAATGGCACACTTCCGTCCTGGTTTTTTCGTCTTCCAACATTATTGCTTTTAGATCTGTCTCACAATCAATTCATAGGACAAATGGACGATTTGGAAGGACCATTGCAGTGGATCTATTTGAACAATAATCAATTAAAAGGCCCAATTCCTGAGTCAATCTCAATGCTGTTAAACCTAACTGTGCTTGACTTATCAACAAACAGTTTGAGTGGCATTATTGAGCCCAATATGTTGTTAAATCTGCAAAAACTTGAATATCTTGACCTTTCTCACAACAGGTTATAGTGGAGGATTGAGAATAATGTCAATATTTCTCTTCTAAACCTTTTGTTATTAGGATTATCCTCTTGTTCGATAAAGGAATTTCCTAATTTCCTCAAAAGCTCAAAGCAATTAGGGTCCCTAATGCTGTCTCACAACATAATGCTGTCTCACAACAAAATTCATCAAATGCCTAGTTGGTTGACATCCATGGCTTGGGATTTATTATCTCATAACTCTTTCTTCTCTAGTCCCACTTCCTTGGAAGTCTCTAGTAGTTTTGGATTTTCGATTCAACTAGATCCAAGGTCCGTGGCCTCTTTATGTTTGCAATCTATAAGGACTCGGAATTCTTGATTTGTCAAATAACCAATTTGCCGGTGCTATTCCACAATGTTTTGGAAACCTTAGTAGAGAACTTTTGGTACTGAACTTGAAAAATAATAGGCTTCATGGGAAAATTGCATTGACATTTGCGGTAAACAACACGTTGAGAAGTCTAGGTTTGAATGGAAACTTTTTGGAAGGGACATTGCCATGATCTTTGGCCAACTATGAACAATTGGAGGTTCTTGATGTAGGTAACAACAATATCTCTGATACATTCCCCACGTGGCTGGAAAATCTTGAGGAGCTACAAGTGCTTATCCTGAAATCTAATAGGTTTTTTGGACCCATAGGCACTCTGAGGATTAAAAATCCCTTCAACAATTTGCGAGTTATTGATATCTCCTACAATGAGTTCGATGGTATGCTGCCTACAAGACTTTTTAAAAGCCTCAAAGCTATGATGATTGTGGAAAGAGATCAATCAGAAGCAAAGTATATAGAGATACAAGATGGCAAAGATCATTATCAAGAATCTATATACTTAGTTATGAAGGAGTCTCAGATTGAGTTCACGAAAATTCTAACAACTCTGATGAGTATCGATATGTCAAGCAATAGATTTAGTGGGGAGATTCCAAAAGTCATTGGTAACCTTGTGTCCATCAGATATCTAAATTTGTCCCACAATAGATTATCTGGCCACATTCCATCAATGTTGGGGAATTTAAGTTCCCTTGAATCATTAGTATGCAAGGTCTCCTCTACAAGAGTTAGATCTTTCTCAGACAAATTTTTTTGGTGAACTTCCTAGTTCAATTGGTTGCTTAAAATTCTTAAAAGTTTTAAGCTTAAGGTCTTGCCAATTCTCTAGTCCTCTTCCAAAATTTATTGGCAATTTTTCAGAACTCATTGACTTGGATTTAAGTGATAACAACTTCATTGGACAAATCCCAACAGCCATTTCAAATTTGGGGCAACTTCAGTGGTTCCATCTATTTGGTAACAGACTTGAAGGTCCTATTCTAGATTCTTTCACTAATTTATCAAAATTAATTAGTTTAGATTTTGGGCAAAACAAATTAGGTGGATGGTTCCCTTGGTCAATTGTGAATCTTACTGATCTCGAATTTTTGGATATAAGAGACAACTTAATAGTTGGCTCACTTCCATCTACTGTGAGTGGCCTTCAGAAACTCACTCATTTATATTTAAGAAACAACTCACTCAATGGCACACTTCCGTCCTGGTTGTTTCACCTTCCAACATTATTGCTTTTACATCTGTCTCACAATCAATTCACAGGACAAATGGACGATTTGGAAGGACCATTGCAGTGGATCTATTTGAATAATAATCAATTAAAAGGCCCAATTCCTGAGTCAATCTCAATGCTGCTAAACCTAACTGTGCTTGACTTATCAACAAACATTTTGAGTGGCATTATTGAGCCCAATATGTTGTTAAATATGCAAAAACTTGAATATCTTGACCTTTCTCACAACAGGTTGCAGTGGAGGATTGAGAATAATGTCAATATTTCTCTTCCTAACCTTTTGTTATTAGGATTATCCTCTTGTTCGATAAAGGAATTTCCTAATTTCC
The DNA here is from genome assembly GCA_024721245.1 of Mitragyna speciosa. Taxonomy (NCBI): domain Eukaryota; kingdom Viridiplantae; phylum Streptophyta; class Magnoliopsida; order Gentianales; family Rubiaceae; genus Mitragyna; species Mitragyna speciosa. The sequence continues at coordinate 15,615,708 of CM045565.1, read as the reverse complement.
TCAAAAGCTCAAAGCAATTAGGGTCTCTATGCTGTCTCACAACAAAATTCATCAAATGCCTAGTTGGTTGACATCCATGCCTTGGGATTTATTATCTCATCTGAATCTATCTCATAACTCTCTTTCTTCTCTAGTCCCACTTCCTTGGAAGTCTCTAGTAGTTTTGGATTTTCGATTCAATCAGATCCAAGGTCTGCTGCCTCTTTCTGTTTGCAATCTAGAAGGACTCGAAATTCTTGATTTGTCAAACAAACAATTTGCTGGTGCTATTCCACATTGTTTTGCAAACCTCAGTAGAGAATTTTTGGTACTGAACTTGAAAAATAATAGGCTTAATCGGAAAATTGCATTGACATTTGCGGCAAACAACACGTTGAGAAGTCTAGGTTTGAATGGAAACTTTTTGGAAGTGACATTGCCACGATCTTTGGCCAACTGTGAACAATTGGAGGTTCTTGATGTAGGTAACAACAATATCTCTGAGACATTCCCCACGTGGCTGGAAAATCTTGAGGAGCTACAAGTGCTTATACTGAAATCTAATAGGTTTTTTGGACCCATAGGCACTCTGAGGACTAAAAATCCCTTCAACAATTTGCGAGTTATTGATATCTCCTACAATGAGTTCGATGGTATGCTGCCCACAAGACTTTTTAAAAGCCTCAAAGCTATGATGATTGTGGAAAGAAATCAATCAGAAGCAAAGTATATAGAGATACAAGATGGCAAAGATCATTATCAAGAATCTATATACTTAGTTATGAATGGGTCTCAGATTGAGTTCACGAAAATTCTAACAACTCTGATGAGTATCGATATGTCAAGCAATAGATTTAGTGGGGAGATTCCAAAAGTCATTGGTAACCTTGTGTCCTTCAGATATTTAAATTTGTCCCACAGTAGATTATCTGGCCACATTCCATCAATGTTGGAGAATTTAAGTTCCCTTGAATCATTAGATGTCACGCCCCGTGCCCGGGAACATAACACCGCCGTGACTAGACTAAACTGAGTCACAAGGCTCATAAAATCAAACATCTAACGTATACATCCCAAATATTACATAATAAAGCCATAACAACATTCCGAACCCATAAGTATCCATAATCATTAGTATCGCAAGTACAATGTTATCCCATATTATACCATCCAAATCTTTACATACTCGACTCCAAAGGTCTAGCATACCCATTAGGGTCTTAACCTAACATAAGAGAGAGTACAAACATAGTCTAAGAGCATAAATACAAACCACTACAAACTTACTAACATCTAATCTCCTTGCATACCCCGAGTGTCAGCACACTCTCCAGCCACACAATCATCAAGCACTGCATATCAACAATGAAAGGGGTGAGTGACAAAATCACTCAGTAAGTGGCAAAAGCATCACCTTGCGGCTTGAAGGTGTCATACATATAGCTACGTTCACCGCACATAAGTAATAGCCTCATATAAGTACAAAGAATCTAGACAATGTACAATTAACCACGAATTCAATATCAAATATCAAACCGGACAATGTACTCCAAAACAAAGCATTATCACATTCAGACAAAGGTTCAATGCATTCTAACAAAGTCCTGGATATCCAATCATTCACTGTAATCCGGTTGCTCAGTCATACTGACTTCTACCCGATCAGTTCGATCAGACTGACTTTAACCTGGTCAGTTCGGTCCTACTGACTATTACCCGGCCAGTTCGATCCTACTGACTATCACCCGGTCAGTTCGGTCTTACTGACTATCACCCGGTCAGTTCGGTCCTACTAACTATCACCTCGGTCAGTTCGGTCAATCATACAATACCATACACACATTCGTTTCATTGTTCAAATGTTTCATTTGTATCACATATATTATCAAGTAAGGTAAAATGGAAACATAATCACAATCAAGCCCCTTTTTACTATAGCAAATAGGATTTCCAAGAGATTATACTTTGCAATAACTTATTTCCAAAATCCAAGGGATACAAGTCCCACTTACCTCGGTCCAAGCGAACTCAATAACTCCGCGAATGTTGATCGTGTTCTTCGCCTAATACACACAACCAAACATTTAATTATTACACTAATTCTATCAAAGAAACATAACCAACTCAAATTCTACTCAAAAGACAAAAGAACAACCTTCCGAGAAAACAAAACGATCCGCGCCCGCGAGTCGAGGAGCCTCCACCCGCGGCTCACTTTCTGTTAGTGAGCTGTGGGTGAACAGTGATGAGCGCAGCCGCGGCTCAGCCCGCGGCTCACCCCGCGGCTTGATCCGCGGCGCGGAGTCGTGCCGCTGATCAGCCCAGAGTAGTTGGCTCCAACATCCGCGGATTCCATCCGCGGCAGCGGATGGCAACCAGAAACGAGCCAACCCGACCTGCAACTGCTCAAAATCAAACTCCTACACTATTCATCTTCTTCTATCTCTACCTAAGTGAACCAAACAACTTCAAAATGGCATATTAAGCTCAGAAAACAACATATAAACACCATATACTCCACAAAACATGAATCACACCCATGAATCTCACATAATCCCTCAAAGTTCTTCACCCACATTCTTCATGAATCAACCATAAACTCACACATATAACCTCTAATACTAGTTGGCATATACCCATATAAACATAATAACTCTAAAACTTCATTAATCACCTACTAATCGCACTACACATTATCATGGATTAAACCCACAAGATAGAATAAAATTTGAGGAAAAATACCTTGAGTAAAAGCTTTAAGACTTCCTCTACTTGTTCCCCTTTTGAGAATGAAACTCCTCAGTCCCTTCTTCAAAAGCAAATGGGGGAAGTTTAGAGATAAAGAAAGAGAGAGCAAGAGAGAGAGAGCGCTCAAGAGAGAGGGAAGAGAGAATGAAAGAAGAAAGAAGGAAAGCCTGCCCTTTTTGGGTAAAGAAAGCAAGTTATCAAAATTGCAATCGAGTCCCTCTTGATTTTTCAATTTATATCTTTACCCCAAATTATCCCAAAATTACAAGAATATCCCCGAAGGTCATTGGTATTACATTAGATATCTCTTGCAATCAAATTGAGGGAGAGATTCCAAGTCAGCTTACATTGATCACATCACTTGCATTCTTAAATCTATCACAGAATCATTTGGTGGGGCGAATCCCTCAAGGTCCACAATTCAATACATTTTCCAATGATTCATACAAGGGAAACTTGGGATTATGTGGAAGTCCACTGACAATGAATTGCAAGGAAAATGAGATGCCCCCTCTAGTCTCACAATTGATCCCTGAACAAGAGGAAGATTCAGATTTCTTTAGCGGATTTACATGGCAATCAGTAATTATGGGATATGGTTGTGGAATACTTCTTGGAGTGGCTGTTGGAACTCTGATATTCTTGACAAGAAAACCAGAAAAAATTGTGAGGTTCATTGAAGAAGAGATATGCCACTTTGCTCGATTTTGGTCTAGGAAAAAGCATGTGCGTAGAAGTTTTAGAAGAGCCAAGAGAAGAGACCATAATGATCGAAGGGTAGCTTAATAATAATGGAAGACCACATTTCAATGATCTCGATGTGTTGCGTGATGGCTTTGAAGCTGCACTACATTCCCGTTTTTTAAAGTTGTAACTTCATATATTGGTACATTCTGGATCATTTAGACTTCTTAGCTGACCGTGAGTGCTACTTCTTTTGTGATTTGCATTATTAAATTGATAATTGTGTCCGTTTTTCGTTGCTTGGGATGTGTTAATTTTATTAATGAAATGTGAATTTTCTATTCAATAAACTATAAGCTTACCTTGTTTCAACTATATAGTTCAAAAGAGAAGTATAATTGCTTTCCTTTTATCAATTTATTTCTCCCGAAAAGCTTCGAGACTATTTTCATTGCCCATGTGAGTCTGAAGTAGTAATGCTGATGCATAAAAAATACACTTGCTAGTACTATGTGCATGTGTTTTCACACTTTCTACAATCATAAAAGGAGTAGGAAAGAAAAAGGAAGAGTCTGCTTCTCAACTAGGAATTCTTGAATCCACATCCATGTTGCTACGTCAGAGCTCCTATACTACTTCTGTGATTCAATACACAATTACACACGCAAAGGTCAATAACTATTCAAATCCAAATGAATGCACATTTCGCAAATCCAGCCATCCAAGCAACTTATAAGTTTTTCATGTATAATGTCCTTAAGCTTAAGTTGCATGGATTGTGGATTCCGTTTTATAACCACTAAAGCTAACGCTTGAATATCTGTCTGATGTGTTCCTATGGAGATGTATTTTGGCAAGGAAATTTCCCTTATTGGGTTCAAACCTCAAATCTACGTGCGAATTCTCAAACCGAACTTATTTTGACTTAGATTTTTCTTTAATAATAAATATTGTCTTCATCAATTAGGAACAAACACTGTAGTACCGCAAGTTAAAAGGTCACAGGTAACTTCTATATGGAGAAGGCAAGCACATGCTTTCCACTTCTGAAGGATGATTAACAATGCACGAAAACGATCTAAAGTTTTTTTCTCTATAGATATTTTAATTTGGTAAAACGTTTGTATGTTTTATATGCATGCATAGGAGAAGAAGAAGGCACGCTATATTGGTATTTATTCTACGTAATCTGTTAAACATTTGTCCACTTATCAATCAACTATAAAATATGATTATTCCTATTGTGAGCTAAAAAAGGAAACAAGTTGTGGCTAGCATGGTCAAAAATATCTCCTTGAGAACAAAGAATAGGTGGCACTTTCTTGACTATAGCCACAGCAATGGCCTCTACCAAAGAAGATATTCTTCCCAAGTTTGGTAAGCTTTAGCAGTTTAATGAATTATATTGTTCAAGAATAGCAAACTTAAGCTTTAGCTGTTTAATGGATTATATTGTTGGAGAATAACAAAATTAACGATAACATCCATATTTCTTGTCAATCCATCACTTGTAGCGCTGAAACAACCTTCAAGTCCAAACAATCCTTTGCTATTCCTATGACATCGGTTGTACCTTTGGTACTTTCTTTACTTGTTCTTGAGATATTTTTCTTTTATTGGAACTTAATGGAAGTATGATATTAGCATTAATGATTCATAATTCGCCATTTCAGGCAAATTTTTGGTCAAGATATGTTGTGTTATATTGGTTTATTTGAACTTGATTCTATTTATTTGACTTCAAAATCAATTCAGTTTTGACTGATATGTATTATCTTTATAACGATTTTGCAGTTCAGATTTTTGTTTAAAATTTTTCCTACTTCAATTTTATGGTCGTTAGACAGATTTCTTATATCATCAATGTCTCCAAAACTCCCCCTGTTGGTCCCTGGAGGAAAGCTCACCCTTTCACTTGTAATTTAAAATGTAGGTTTTGTCATTCTTCATATATGAGCACCTTGGGCATCTTTTGTGAGAATCATAGTGAAGGATTTTCCCATTTGTGTAGTAGAGTTGACTACGTGCATAAAAGTTCTGTAATAGTTTCTTCTCTATATCCTACTGGACTAAGTCTCCCAACATTCAATTCCATACTATATCTTTCATTTAGCATGTTCCATTTTCTTGGATTATTAATCTCACGTGTCAGCCAATTCTCCCGCATGTTTCCTTGTATGTTGTTCTGATGACGGCTGATGCTCGTGCGTTTCTGTACAAAGGTAGTCGCTGTTAGGACAAGACAAGTTGAGAAAGTTTCACGTCATGCCTATAGATTCTTTGAATTACATTCGCTCACCATGGCACTTTTTTCTTTTTTGGCTAAGACTTCCCAAAAAAAAAAAAAAAAGTAGTTTTACAGTTAGTTTGAAAAGGAAGGCATGATAGTAATGTTTATGCCATTTGATTTTGTTGTTTTTTGGGATAAAATGCAATGAATATTGAAACTGGAATTATGTTTCGTAAAAGATAAGTTATGTGCAAATAATTCCATATGTAGATCCATGAAAAATCAATGCCATTTTTATAGAAACTTATCAAGATGTGTATGATTAATTTGATTTTGGAACTTTTGTCAATAATGCAAAGGCTTAATTACATTTTACCTGGTTCAACCTCTCAGTTCCACATTACCTTGTTTGAACCAAATTAATAAGCACTTTACCGTGTTGAAAAACTCCCTGAATAAAAAAACAACTAGAAAGATATTGCAGAATTTCTTTAGAGAAAGTAGGCTTTCTAAATAAGATACAAAAATATTATATAATTTCTTTAGGTAAAATTCACTCCTTTAGAATTTTTGAATAAAGTTATTTTCTTGTTATTTAATTATTATGAGATTTTATGTTCTTTACTATTTTTAAAATTGGGAATATAAAAGTACTTCACAAATATCATATTTTTCTAAATTGATCTATAAATTGTTTCTCACAATTTTTTGGTAAAATTAGGGGGGAAAATCAGAATTTACACTACTTTGTGGTTTATTTTGATAATTTAGTTTTCCCCATTATGATGTGTCAAAATTTAAATAAGAATATTTTAAAATTTTTAGGTATTCACATATATAAACACACATACACACATATAAACTTTCTAACATACAAATTTTTATCACAAGTTGAATATTTATTATTTGAGAAAATTATTTTAAATAAATGAACACTTATTTTTATCTTAATAAGTTTGAAAATAGTTTCACATTTGCAATTAGATATCCAAATATTTATTTGATAAATCTCATTGTGTTTTACTAACTCATTACATATGTCAGAAAATTAAGATTGAAATTTAATTTATTTATTTCGCAATGTAATTTTTGTAAAAACTCTTGTAGTATTATTGCCTTTTTATTTATTTATTTAACTATTGAAATATCAAAACAAACAAAAAAGAATCGTATATATTCTTACTTTTAGTATATAAAATATAGAAAAGAATACCAAATAAATTGTTCAAAGAAAATGTGATCACAAATTAGAAAAGTTCAAAAGATTAGATAAAATATAAGATATCAACTATGTAATAAATCCAAAAAATTTGTCGTAATTCTATACTTGTAAATATTGATTTTCATTAAAGAAGGTAAGGTATTGAAAAAGTTAGTTATTTACGGAGATAAAATGACATAAAGGAGTAGGTTAAGGGGATAAAGTGTTGTTACCTTAATGCAAAATATATTTACTCTGCGTCCAAACACCGGAAATTGTTTTTGAAAATTTATAATGTCAGCATCATACAAAATTTATCAACTAAAAGTACTCAAGATCAAGTTTTTCCTGTTATCTCTTAATGCAACTATGCTGAGAAGAGCGTATGAAATCAACCAGATTTAATATGCAAATCAAGAAACTAGTTTTTTTTTATTTTTTATTTTTTATTTTTTATTTATTTTTTGTTTGTGATTAATTAGAAAATTCATTGATCTGGAAAAAACCAACTAAAACAGATTATAATAATCCGTTTATGTTCCACATTATAGCCAGAAAAATCACTGGCATTTGAGAACAACCATCATTTAACACAAAAGGGGAAGTAAAAGAACAAATGATCTTTGCCAAGTTTATATAAAGGAAAGTTTCGCCTTCATGCTTGGGCCGCAAATGTTGGACCAAGTTTCTTCAGGCTTGGGCCGCAAAGATTGGTGTTTTGTAAGTATATTTCACTAAATGTTTTTATGAAAATTGCTTTTTTTTTTTTTTTTTTTTTTTTGGACCCAACAAAAAGTGAAAGTGTTGTATTAAACTTGAGTCGAATCAATCAACCCGTATGGACTAACGCCCTATGGCTTGCTACAGTGTAACTGTCCTCATGCACGCATGACATACTATGATTGGCTTCTTTTTTTCTTTTTTTTTTTTTTTTCAATTTGTAAGGAAAAGCTGGAGGATGAAAAAAGAACTGAACTTGGTGAATTTTTGGAGACAAAAGATCTCCAAGAAACATCGTACATGTGATTTTTTTTTTTGTTTGGACTTCTGAAAGTGTCCACTTACTGGCGGTTACTGAATTAATGATGTGCCAAGTTCAGATTTTTCTGAACATTTATGGTCTCTAAATCCGATCATAGAACTTTTATGAATGGAGATATGCCAAGTAGAATGCAGTTGATTTCTCATACTATATTTTTTTGTTCCAAAATAATCTCATGAAATTGCTCTTGTACCCTCAATTATCTTGTGTAATTGAATAATGCTTAAAACTTTCTCTATAGCTGTCTAAGTCGACTGAAATTACAATCTCAAATTACTTTGGACCTTTTAAAAATGAATGTACCTCTTTGATTGTATATAATGTATTTCATAGGATTTAAAATTTGTTTATTTGAGATTCTATTTCTTTCAAATAACCTTGGTGAAAATTGCCCTGTATTTGATTTAAATATATGTCGGATTGATAAATGGATTGCTAAGGAAATGATGATTAGATGCTTTTAACTTCAACAATGTATTACGACAGCTGTTACTTACTAAATCGTAGATATCTTACTTAGAGATAAATATGACGATTCCTCTCTACTCTTTCAAAATAGGAATTCAGAGCTACTTTTCTCCCCTCGCGACATTGCCCTGTTGTAAATTTCTATCGTTTGTTTTACAAACTTAAGAAATTAGTTCTCAGTTTCTGTTTGAGAATGCTTTGTTTTGTAGACAGACAACTTCAAATTAAGGAACCATGTGCTATGAATTATTTACTTAATTGTTTCTCTAATGTTCATTGGTAAGTTTTTCCTTAGCAGGGTCACAGTTTCAACGAGCATGGGGATATGTTTTTTCCTGAAATTGGTGACATCAAGGTAATTTCCCTGCTATCATCTGTGTTTTCTTTAACGGGTTTATTTGATGAAATATGGAAGCTAATATATTCGTGTGACAAGTTATGTTTTTAAACTCGAACTGGATATCGACTCTTCTGAACTCAAGAGTTATGGGTAAATGGGTTCGACCGAGAGTCGACCCGGGGTCGAACCGAATGACGTTATAAATACGTAATATATATATATATAAATATATACCTATTAATTTTTTTAATTTTAGTTGTTAGTTAAAAGTGAAAAAATGATCAACGAGTCGAAAAAAATCACATCTAATAAAAAATATTAAAACTTTTTAAGTTTTTTAATGAGAAAACTAGGTCTTCCTCTAGAAGAATAAAGTTCTTTTAATTTTTAATTATTGTTTTGATGGATTTGACTTTATCAATTACAAAATCAAATAATTTATCCAAAAACATAATAAATCAAATAGTAAAAATATAATGTCCAAAAAAAGTTTGACACGTTGTCAAATTTCCAAAGCAACGTATGATTTATCAAGTCCATGTACTCAAAGTGGGACACACAAATGCACACACATCCCCGTACACACTTGATCCTTTGGTTATGATGATGTCAGATGGATTGAATTGATTTGACTAAATTGGCCCTCCTATTTGCGATACAACTCTTGTCTTGGGAAGTGAAGAAGAGAGCAGTCCAAAAGAAGATCCAAGACAAGGGTTGGTGTACTTTCAGTGGTAACAGTTTCTTTTCATGATTCAAGAGTTTGCTTCTGAAATGTTTATATCACAGGATAATTTTCAGTATAACATTTTGAGTTCATCTAAAATGTGTAGTAACTTCTTGTTGGCCTTTGGCCTTTGGCCTTTGGCCTTCTAACCTTTTTTTTATTATTAAATTTGGGGGCAGGTGACAAGATGGGGATTCTTTATGGTCTTCTTGTTTCTAAATTGGTAGGAAATTATCGTGTAGCTTTTTAATTGTTTAACCATAAGAGACCTTCCATTCTCCTGTATTAGATTTTGTTGCTTTCCTACTATATGTGCATTAATATGAAAGAATGTTAGAATGAGTTGAAAATGTTATATTTAAATGACAAGATTAAAATAACATAAAATTAGGATAAGATGAAATTTGATAAGATTTGGATAGATTAAATTCAAATCTTGTACTAACGTATAAATGGGTTGTTGTGTCATTTGTCATAAGTGGGATACAGGAAAATATTTTTCCATATTCTTTCTTCTTAGCATGCTATCAGAGCAGAGATTCTATGGACTCTGTTCAAATATTACTCCAATATAATCATAAAAAGAAACCATGGCAGAATTATCTGAACTTGTGCAAGGTAGAGTGCGACAAGCTGATACAGTTTTAGAAGACTTGGCCACAAAGATGATAGAAGTCTTGAATAGATGCCAAAAGCTTACACCGAACAATGATTCCGTTATGGCTTAGATCAGCGTCAAGTTGGATGATACTGACTATGCACTCTAGTCCCAAGTTGTCAAGATGTACATCTCAGGCAAAGACAAATTGAGATACATTAATAGTGAGCTTTTTCAACCTTGATCGATAGATCCAAATTATCGACAGTGGCAGACTGAAAATTCTATTTTGAAGATATGATTAATACACAGCATGGACCCATTCTTGATTGGCAATTTCATCCACTTTCCTACTGCCAAATCGGTATGGGATGCTGTTACCACAACTTATTTTGATAGGACTGATATATCTCAATTATATGATCTGAGGCGAAAGTGGCTAGGATGAAACAAACTATAGGGTTCATTGAAAAATATTATAACTACCTACAAGGCTTATGAAAAGAGATTGATTTCTATCGACCAAATCCAATGGAATGTATTGTCGACATCAGCAGTTATAACTCTCTTATACAGGAAAAGATGGTATACATCTTTCATGGACTATATGATCGATTGGATAAGATCCGCAATGATGTGCTGCGTATAAAGCCATTCCCAACGGTAGAAGAGTCAGTTGCCTATATCCAACGTGGAGATAGTAGGCAATTAGTAACACTGACAGAAAAACAACATAATCTACTTTGTCATGGCATCAGGGAAAATACCAATTGATGGGGATAATTGTACTCATTGCAATAAGAAGGGACACACGCATAATACGTGTTTCAAATTGCATGGGTATCTAGCATAATGGAAGGAGCAGAAAGGACAAAATTGGTGAATTGGTCGATTAAGTGCTAATGATCAAGGTGAAAGCTCTAAAAGCGTTGTAACTGGAGCTGCTGCATCGATAGAATTAGCCACAGCTCTTAATATTGCACACATTCTTTATGCTTATCCCACTGGAAGGCTTCTTCCTGTAACGCTTGGCCAGGTAAGAAACATGAAACTGCTTGTGAAATCTTGTGAATACCTCTCTTTGGTGAAGGAAGCCTAAAGAGCTTGCTCTCAGGATGTTGCAGTAACCAAAACTGTAATAGAGATAATTATCATATAATTATCTTTGAAGATGTTAGATAGTCGTAAATTAGATAGCAAAGACTGTGATAGAGATAATTATCATATAATCTCGTTGAAGATGCCAAAAGCAGCAAACTGTAATAGCAAATTGAAAGCACGTACATGGAAGAGAGATGCCAAATCATGAAATCTATCTTCCTTTTTGCCCGTTATTCTCAGACAAACATTTATCCGCTTCCCAAAGATAAAAGATTTAATAGACAATGAAAAAAGAAAGAAGTTAAATAGACAAAAAAAAAAAAAAAAAAGGTCTGATGCTGCAAGCAGTAACTTAATTACCACTTTGCAAGGTGAAAACAGAGTTAGCCTTGTAAGTCCAGCATTCTTATCCACTTCATCAGCTAACTTATTCAATTTATCCTCAATATCATACACTATCTAACCACACCAATAGTAAACAACACCATTAACCAAAAAACCCACAACTTTACATTCAATTACAAGCCAAAAAAGGAAAAAGAAAAGCAATCCTCCAATTTAAAGCCATACCTCTACTTGTTTTTTGCCAGTTCTAGAATCAGAATAAGCTTTGACAAATAGGGCCCTTCCAAGATGAGATTTTTTCTGAAAAAATGATATCCCTTTTGGCCTATAGGTGGAAGATAGGGAAATATTGCTTTTCTTGAAAGAATTGAGTTGGGTTTTGCCATTTTTGCAGGAGGTGTAAAGTTGGTGACTGCACAGGCGTTGAGAGGAAGCCATAACTGCAATAAAGGATTCTCCTACAAAGGCTATGTTTTACTACTACTGTTTTAGATGAGTAAAACACATGGAATATTGATTAGGTGGGCAAGAGAAATGGAATTGATTAGCAGAAGGGGAATCCAATTCGTCAACTGATATGCTTTTGTTGAATATACCTGCTGGATTTGCGTTTGCATGTATCTTTGTCCTAACTTTCCCAGCTACAACTCGTGGGTTTTGTTTAATACTAGTCGTGGAACGAGGGTGGATAATCAAAGAGGAACCGAATTTTAGGATAAATTTCCGGTCTGTCTTGTCCTAATTGATCTATCACCTTCTTCTTTTTTTTTTTGACAAAGGTCAATCACGTTTATGTTTTTAAAGAAGTATTTTGATCCATCACATCTTAAAGACAATGTATTTTAGTACCAAATTTCATTTTCGTTATACTTTTACCAGAAAAAATATAGACACATCATATGATAAATATTTTAAAGAAGTTTCTTTCTTTTTTTTTATCACTCTAAAAAACCATGAAGAATTCTAACTTTTTCTCCCACTCTTCCTTCCCTTTCTTTTTTGTCCTTAAAATATTAGGGGGCGCTTGGTTCGCAGATCGGAATCGGAATCGGAATTGGAATCATTCACTTTGGAATTGGAATGAAGTTTTTCATTCCAATATCCTTGCCTGGTTGGATGTCGGAATCGGAATCGGAATCATTCACTTTTGAAGATTTTATGATCCTAAATCATCTAATTTTATTGATTAACAAATAAATGATGATGTTTATTAATAGTTTATCACAACAAAACAAATAAGAAATCAAAAAGAAGTCAAAGTTGTAAAATTTTTAGAAATGATTCCGATTCCCCCCAATTTAGTCGGGAATGGAGGATTCCCAAATTTTCAGAAATGATTCCGATTCCCCGATTCCCATTCCCTCCAACCAGGCAGGCTATAAGGGATTCATTCCGATTCCTGATTCCGATTCCCATGTACCAAGCAGCCCCTTAATTCTGTGAAGTGAAAGTGCAAATTTCATGCGAAAAGTAGATCGGAATTAGAGTATAGACTCAAATGCAATATCTTTAAAATGTTAGGGACTAAAGAGCTTCGTTTTGCATATAAGCGACTAAAAAAAATTATACAGCTAAAATATATCTTTGGGCAGTTTTTCCTTTTTATTGTGACAACACGTCTCTTTAGCAAAGAAAGGGTTGTTTTGTCTGGTAAACGTTACTTTCTTTGCTCAGGGAGGTTTTAATTCTTACAAGGGGAGAGTGGGAAGCGGAATACTTAATGGTCAAATCTGGAAGTTCGTGGTTGCTTACTTGACGTCCCTACTAGGGTGTCAACGAATTGAGCAGTTCGCGAGGTGCTTGCGAGCAGTTTGTCTACTGTTAATCGAACTCGAATTTGGTATTAATCGAACTCGAATCGAATTTAAGTAGCTTGTATACTAAATGAGCTCGAATTCGAGCAGTAAAAAGTGATTTACGAGCTGCTCAAAATATATATATATTAAATATTATATATATAAAATTATCATTTTACTCATACCAATTACATATGAATTTTGAGAGCTTGAGCTCGAATTTGATTGTGTTTTAACGAACGATCCCGAGTCGAGCTCGAGCTCTCTTGAAAATTAACAAGCTGAGCTCGAGTTTCGAATTACAAACTTGATCGAGATCAAGCTCGATCTCGAGCAGTAGTAATATTAACAAGCTCGAGCTTAAATTCGGTAATATTCAAGCTCAGATTGGTTCGACTACACCTGTAGTTTTTACTAGCAATGGTGAATTTAAGTTTTACAAGAAAAAAGTGGGAAGAAGAATGCTTATTATCAAATCCAAAAAGCTATGAGTTTATCTAGTTGATGTCCCTACTGTCAAAGAGAGCCTTGAAGACTTGATAAATGTTTGTTACAAAATGCTTGCAAGAATTACGTTAAAGCAAGAATCTTTAAAAAAACAAAAAGGAATGGCTTAAATTGGATTAAATAATAGTCCATTTATAAAATTTCGAGTTTTATTTGAAAAAAAAAGGGATATGATAGAGAACAAAAGTTAGATAAATAATATTAAGACTTCTGCTTTTGTTTTGGAATCATTATACCGTATACTTAGGAATAAGTTTAGCATGATAATGAGGTAAGAGTTAGTAAAATTCATAATTGTTCTTTCTATTAACTCGAAGGACACGTGTTCTATACTTTGTTGATAAGGTTGCATAAAACCACATCATGCATAATTTGTTGTTGTGGCATATCCAGGTTTAAATTTTGCTACATGAACTTTACGTTTTTGAAATTCAAAATACAGTATGCCAATTTCTGAATTATCGTGGAATGACTCCACCATTGCATCTAGTGTGCATATTTCCAGCTTAATCAATCTTTCGGGAAAAACATCAGTAATAATCTTTCCCTTCCTCATTTTTTAACAAAATTGAACACATGAAATGTTAAATCATGGATTCTTAAATCCGTTACCACCAAATTTAATAATAACGACTTATTAAATCCATCATTACCAACTTGATTAATTTAGGATGGCCTTGAGAAATACATGTCAACTGAAATGAGAATCTAAGAAAATATTGCTTAATTGACGGCAATTGGCCTACTCCTCATCTTGCATTTGAGAACCAAATTAGAAAGACACCTATATGTAGTATTAGAAACGTAGGATTTTTTTTTCCGCCTTTGTTCATTGAAGATGATATAAAGATCAGACATTACAAATTAGCGAAAAAAAATATTACACTCTTGCATTTTTCCTTTCACAATGAAAAAATATGCATCGTTTTTGTTACGAGTCTAAAAATTTAAAGTCAAACTTTTGTTGCATACAATTAAGTTGAATTTAAACCTGAAATTACGTACTCAACTTCAACTCAAGCCTAAAATTATGTACTGGATTTGATCTAGTTGAAGTTGAGTAATTTTGGTGCTGCTTGAGCTTGATAACAATTACATTGAACTAGTTTGCACCCTAATTTTTACCCATGCAAACCTCCACAAATGTGTTTCACGCTTCTAGCTTTTATTCCTAGTTGGTCTTTGTGAGCAGGGTGATTCCGGTGACAACTTTTTATTTGAATTGTGCCAAGAAGAGTTTCTGCAAAAGAAAGTTTAACTATCAGGCTTGGGCCGCAAATAGTGGACCAAGACCGTCAAGATTGGGCCGGAAATACTGGTGGCTTTACCAAGTTTTAGTCCAATTTAAGCAGAATTAATTCTTAGCTATCCTGGAAAATACAGTGGGATTTTAGACTAATAGAAACGCAGGCCTTTCAAGAGAATGGGCCTTCTTTAACTACCACATAAAAGAATTAAGATGGAAGCAAAAGAAAAACTTTTGGATAGTTTGCCAAACTGCATTGATAAAGCCGTGTTTTTTTAGAAGGGGAAGAAAAAGTAGAAGTAAAAAATATTTATGTGCTATCCGAGTCTAAAATTTTTACTTATAAAGTCATTCCTTAATGTACACCTACTAAAACTATAATTCATGTTGGGTAAATTTTATTTTGCACCTTTAAACTATATATTGATTCTCATTTCGCACCCCAAATTGATATGAGACACGTTGCATCTTGAATTTTAAAAATTGGATGCATTGCACTTTCAAATTTAAAATTGCCTACTTAGGTACAATTGTTGATGGTTTTTACAAAATTAAAAGAATCCTCACCGCAAGAATATTATATATACTTGTGGAAATTTTATCAAAGAAAAATTAGATAAACCTTTACATTTTGAAAAAATGAGGGTAAAAACTATATAATTTATGGAGTCTATGTCATTTATATAACATTATTTTATCTTTCTTCTTTTGTTTTCCACATGTAAAGGTTTTGTCTTTTATTTAAAACATTTGCCACAAGCATGCCTGATTCTTATGCAGATAGTATTCCATTAATTTCGTGAAAAACTTCATGAATTGACGCAAATGGGGCGATTCTTAAAATTTAGGATACAAGAATTTCCGTCCTAACTTCCTTGACGATTTAATGGCATTGCATGTCTTTTCTAGATTTGATGTAGGAAAACGAGTAGTTCGAAGTGTACAAAGACTTTTGACAGAAATTAGAGATAATTAATTCCTCTGTCCCAATTTAATAGTCGTCTATTCAAGAATTCAACTTTTTAATAGTGCTAATTGTGATGTGAGTAATTATTTGTACAACTTTAATCAACAAAATTTTGAAAATAAATTAAAACAATTTAAAGAAGCATCAAAATTTAGGTATATAACAGACATTTTGGAATACCAAAAAGTGAGATCCATGACTAATTCAATGACGGAAGAGAGTACAAGTTTAACCATTAAACATGAAAGGGAAGGGTAGTTAGGAAATTGAGAGGATAGTGGCAAGAGTCAAGAGTGGAAGAAGTCCATAAAATTGTTAGTAACGATTACGTTTGCATATGATGCATATTTGTTGAAGCAAATATGAAGAAACCAACATGTTTTTACACGTTACTTCTCTTTTTATTGCAATGTCAAGAAGTCACGGTCTTTTTCTTTCGATATCATTTTGGCGTCTTGCTTTAGAAAATAACTTCACTCATACGGTGATGTGCGTGTTAAATGGGTTATATATCAATATTAAAGTCTGCAGTCTCCGTGGAAGAAAATGAAACCCATCCAACGTCCAGTTTGGTGCACCATTTGGAGAACTTTTGTAGCCAAGTATTATATTTGAAATATTTTAATATATTGCACAGTATTTTGCATAGTCAAAATGCTAAAATTCACTTTGGTAAAAACTGCATAGGCAAACTTTTTTTTACACATTATTTGCGATAATTTAAATCCTTGAAAATTCATAAAATTCTGTTGAATCATTCATCACAAAATGCTCATATGCAATTAAGTTGAATTTCATCATTAAATTTTGTAGGGTTATGAATAGGATATTAGTTTAATTATTTTTTGAGAAAGTTTAGAGAGTTTATTTCTAAGTTTCTTCATTATTTGCTTATTAATAACATCTTGAATTTATTAGTCTTTTCCCACCCATTCTCCCGATTATGTAATTCTACAGTGGATAGAACTTTAAGATTTAGATTTCTACAAAAATTAATATTAAATTCTTAATTATCATTTTCCAGTTAAATGTTAAGTACTAATTTGTGCTTTGGAATATAGTAAAGGTCTAGCCAATACACTAAGATTCTATTCAAAATGAGATGAAAAAAATTTGATCCACAGTTTTTATTACTTACATTGCCAGTTTGCCTGACAATATGATTTTATTTTCTGTTGTGAAATTTGGAGAAAAAGTTGTTTAGCTTAGGTATCTATCTGTTTCTTAACTTCCGGAGAAGAAGACTGAGGTCAAATAATACAATAATGAGTATCTCAGTGACATAGTGACACGGAAGAAATGCCAATTTTGTAATAATGGTATTACAGTGATTTGATAATTTTAATAGACCCTCTCTCTTCTTTTTTTTTTTAATTTTTATTTTACCATCCCCTCATTTATAGTAACTGAAATTAATCTTACTATATTAACTTTAGCTCACTTAAGCATCAAAAGGACCTAAAACTGAACTCTCAAATTGGTCAATAAACAAGAAATAGCTCACATGGAACCAACTTTGCAAATCAATCCTACACATCAATTATACAAATATTAGAACAAAATAAAGAACTCTAATTTATCGGACAAGAATATTAGAACAAAATATGACATAAGAAATAGTGTGACCGAAGACATTGGTGAACTATAAATCTAATACATTGGTTGACCCTAAGTTCTTATCTAAATTTGCGAAGTGCGAGGTAATAAAGTTTAGTATAGCCAGTTGCTAAAAGAGGTTCCAAGATTTTGTGTAAAACAGACTCGGTCATGTCCAAGTATCAGACTGCAATCAGTTGCCTTTAGGATGTCTTCAAATAAAACAGTGGACAAGTGATTTAAGATGTCTTTAAACATTTTAAAGTAAGTTATTTCTAGCTTATTCAACATTAAAAAAGGGTTAATTTTAGAAATTTTTTAAAAAATAAAGCACCTTTTTTTTAGTTATATTTTAAAAAGTTAAAAGCAGATTGTAAAAAATAACTAAGCGACAGTATTTAAAAATTAGTTTTTTTTTTTAAATTTTAAATGCTCGTCAAGTTGTCAAGAACTAGTCCACACTAAAATATGAACCACATATAGCTAGATTGCAACCCATACATTACTTTAGAAATTTATTTCCAACAAATAAAGAATATAATCCAAATTTTCCAAATAAGTTTGCTCAAAATCGCAAATTATATAATTCCTTTGTCCCAAACTTAAGCTTAACGCGCTTATATTGCAACATAGATTCTCACGTTTGAAATATCTAAGCCAAAAGCATTATTGCATGTCAATACTTCAATGCCAAAAGTAATTGTCAAATAATGGAAAACAGCTCTAACAATCAAGACTCCAATCCATTCTGCAGCCAATGTGTTGGAATAAGCAATTTCTTTTTAGTTCTTGACTAGACTTGGAGAGGCAAATTTCTCTGATTATTGCTTTTTTAAAAAAAGTTCCCAATTTGGGGTCCTTTTTTTTTAACCTTCTACATATATAGTCGCCGCACACATGGTGTGCGGTGACTGCAAAAATTTTTCTTTTTTTATATTCTGTGTCAGAGTTGTGTCAGTTTTTTTTCTTTTTTTTTTTTTTTTTTGTTCAAACATCGCCGCACAAACGGTGTGCGGCGACACAAATGCAGAATTTTTTTTTTAACTTTTGGGAGGGTTTGATTTGTAATTTGGTTATTTTCGTGAGAGTCACCGCACAGAGAGTGTGCGGTGACTCTCATAAACAATTAGCCCCCAAAATTTAAAAAAAAAAATATATTTTTTATATTTGGGGGCTAAGTTGCAATTTAATTATTTTTGTGAGAGTCACCGCACAAATGGTGCTGCGGCTGACTCTAAAAAAAACAACTAAATTGCAATTTAGCCCTCAAATATAAAAAAAAAATTAACATTTTGAGGTAAAAAAATTTGTTCTACTAATTAATTGGATTGAATGATCATTATTAGCAACATTCTTTTCCTAATTAATTACTTGAATCTTTTTTTTTTTACCTTCAAAAGTTAAAAAAAAAAATTTACATTTGGGTGCTATATCTAATTGCGAATTTTTTATCTCCAAATGTTTAAAAAAAAATTAACTCTTGGAGGTTAAAAAAATTTTTACATTTGGGTGCTATATCTAATTACGAAATTTTTACCTCCAAATGTAATATATCTATATATATATATATATATATATATTTTAACTCTTGGAGGTAAAAAAAATTTGTTCACCTAATTATTGCATTGAATGATACTTAATTGCAACATTATTATCCTAATTAATTACTTGAATCAATTTTTTTCTTCAAAGTGAATTTTTTTTTTTTTTTTACATTTGGGGCCTAAATGGCAATTAGAAAGTTTTTGTGAGAGTCACCGCACACCCTTTGTGCGGTGACTCTCACAAAAATAATTTAATTGACATTATGCCCCCACTATACTTCACATGGAAGGATGTATGCATGCACGTGAATGTCGGGCTGTTTATGCAGTACAGAAGTTGACTTCATTAAATTCATTGCTTCAAATCGGGAAGAGTAATCCAAGTTTGCTATGTGTTTTTGCTTAGCTGGCCTTTTTATTAGTTTATTGTTGGTAATATTGCCTAGCTAGCCTTGGCCACGTCAGAGAAGGTTAGAAAAACACTTTCTCGCATGATCAATAATTTGTCAATTAACTGATTAGTTTCTAATTAGTAAGTTTTTGTGAGAGTCACCGCACACACAAAAACTTCCTAATTGCCATTTAGGCCTCCAAATGTTAAAAAAAAAAAAATCACTTTTGGAGGTTAAGAAAAAAATTGTGATTCAATGCAATAATTAGGAGAACAAATTTTTTTTAACCTTCAAGAGTTAATTTTTTTTTTTTTTACATTTGGAGATAAAAAAATTCACAATTAGATATAGCACCCAAATGTAAAAATTTTTTTTTAACTTTTGAAGGTAAAAAAAAATAAAAGATTCCAGTAATTAATTAGGAAAAGAATGTGCTAGTAATGATCATTCAATGCAATTAATTAGTACATCAATTTTTTTTTACCTCAAAATGTTAAATTTTTTTTTTTTATATTTGGGGGCTAAATTGCAATTTGGTTGTTTTTTTGAGAGTCACCGCACACCCTTTGTGCGGTGACTCTCACAAAAATAATTAAATTGCAATTTAGCCTCCAAATATAAAAAAAAAATATTTTTTTTTAAATTTGGGGGGCTAATTGTTTGTGAGAGTCACCGCACACTCTCTATGCGGTGACTCACGAAATTAGCCAAATTGCAAATCAGCTCCTCCCAAAAGTTAAAAAAAAAAATCTGCATTTGTGTCGCCGCACACCTTTTGTGCGGCGACAGTTTGACCTAAAAAAAAAAAAAAAAAGACTGACACAACTCTGACACAGAAAATAAAAAAAGAAAAATTTTTGCAGTCACCGCACACAAGGTGTGCGGCGACTATATATGTGGAAGGTAAAAAAAAGTAACTCCAAATTGGAGACTTTTCTTTAAAAAAGCAATAATCAGAGAAATTTGCCACTTGGAGAGGAGAACCCTATATCCCGTAGAGGACTTTAAGGGGAAATATTTACATGGACCCAAAAGTCCATGGACTCATGGACCCAATGGCTTAGATTAAGCCACAATGGTTCAGAGGGGCCCCTGAACCCTTGTGACTTCATCTAAGCCATTGGGTCTACGGGTGGGGCCTGTGAACCGAGTCCATCTAAATATTTTCCGACTTTAAGGTTGTATTAATTCAGATTCCAGCCAACGTGTTGGAAAAGTAACTGCTTTCTAATTCTTGACTAGACTTGGAGATGAGAACCCCACATCACGTTAAAGACTTGAAGGCTAATGGGCAGGTCTTTCAAGATATTAACATGTCAATATCTTGTGGAAATTTATTTAAAGCTCCACAAAAGAAGGAAAGACTTTTCCCCCAAGAATTAATGACCATGATTCAAGCCTTACAAGTTGGTTTAGTCTAAGCATTTGTAAGGTTTTTTAGTTCGTTATTTGTAATAATGTTATTGAATTGTAATATGTTTGAACCTATTCCGCCATTGTCATTAATTGTAAGTTTATAAAAAAACTAATTGAAACATATAGAATTTAATACTTAACTTTGATATGTTTGCTTCCCTCTCTTGTTTTCTAAATTAAAAAAAAAATCTACCAGATCCATGTAAAGTAAAATCTAATGCATTGGTAGACTCTAAAGTTCTTATCTAAATTTGTGAAGTTCAAAGGAATAAATTTTAGTGTAGCCAATTGCTAAAAAATATACCAAGATTTTGTGTAAAACGGACTCGGTTCAAGTATCAGGCCACAATTAGTTGCCAAGTATTTAAGGTGTCTTCAAACAAAATAGCGGAGAAGTGATTTAAGATGTCTTCGAACAGTTTAAAGTAGGATATTTCTAATTTATTTAAAATTGCATAAACGGGTTAATTTTAGAAATTAAAAAAAAACTGAAGACTTTTTTTTTGTTATATTTTGAAAAGTTAAACTTAGATTGTAAAAAACAACTAAGAGACTGCATTTAAACAACTAAGGTACATAGGGCACGAGTCTAAATTCCGTTATTTTGGTTAACACCGTCAACAATTGGACTTCAGTAGAATATTTTGGACAGTTTAGATACAATCTGTTTAAAATTAAAGCTCAGTGTGCAAAGTGAGAATCTGCTATAAGTTAAAGGATGCAAAGTGGATTTAGGTCTTTGAAAATTAATTTCATCTTCTTTTTTTAATTTCAAATGCTCGTCACTTATTATAAGTTGTCAGCAACAGGTCCATATTAAAATATGAAGCACAATACAATTAGATTGCAGTTGACACATTAATTTAGAGATTTATTTCCAACAAATAATGAATATATTCCAAAATTTCCAAATAAATTGCTCAAAATCAAACATTACATATTTCCGTTGTCACAAACTTAAGTTTAACGCGCTTATATTGCAACGTAGATTTTACCACTAGAAATATCTAAGCCAAAAGCATTATTTCATGTAATTGTCAAAGGATAGAAAACAGCTCTAACAATCAACGCTCTAGTCATTTTGTAGTTAACGTGTTGGAATAAGTAATTCCTTTCAAATTCTTGACTAGACTGAGAGATGAGAACCCTATATCACGTAGAAGACTTTAAGGCTGCATTAATCCAGCATACATGTTAGAGTAAGGAACTCCTTTCTAATTCTTGACTGGACTTAGAGATCAGACCCCTAAAACACGTTGAAGACTTTAAGGTAGAATTGATAGATGTTGATTGGAAACACAACGACAAATATAGTAGATAGAAGTCTGATGCATACTGCATCTCTAGAGATGTTAAATTGCATGGTTTAGTTCTACTTGTACAGCCCTTATTTATTTGTAGAATTCATGGTATCCATTTATCCTGCTGCTGCTGCAGGTTCTTTATAAAGAAAAGGTCCGTCTAACGATGCTAGTTAGATGAGAAAATGTTAGCTGAAATGGTAAAGTATCTATCTAAAGACAAGGGGCATAACAAATGTGAATGTGTGCAATGATATGGTGTGTACTTAAAATTGTCCATTTCACACTGTTAGAAAATGTGCTTTGGACACCGTTAGAAAATTCCATAACGAAAAATCAGAAAATCAAACCATGACTATATTGTGACATAAATTTTAACGTTTAAAATATCTAAGCAAAAAGCATTGGCCTTGTTTGGATATTATTTTTTGCCATCATTTGCAAAAATTATTTGGAGCTGTGTTTGGATAAAACCAAAAATTATTCCAAAAAAATGTGATTAATTTTAATAGTTTTGACAAAAAAAATGGTGCAGAAATTTTTATTCAAATTTTCCTGCTAGGTGTTTTCTTTTCAAATTTCAAAATCCTTCTTCGCCATCTCTCTCCAACCTGAACCTACTTGACACCCTAAATTCAATGTGCTAGCTGCCCATGATTTAACAAGTGTCCATCACTTGGTGCTCGTCCCACAAAAGCTATTGTCAATAGAGCACGTCTTTTTTGTCACAATTTATTCAATTTTTGGAACAAATTTTGAAAAAAAAAAGTTGAATTTGTGAATAGTTGTATAAAAAAGTTGAACAAATTGTTACAATTTTTTTAACAATCCAAATGCTTTTTGAAAATAATTATTCACTATCCAAAAAGGTTTTTCAAAAAAAAAAAAAATCTCACGGTTCAAATACTTTTCTACCTTTTCAAAAAATTAATAAAAATCTTCCAAATAATTATTATAAATAATTTTTGAAATAATGCATATTTAAACATAGCCACTATATCTTCTAATTGCCAAACACTAGAAAATAGCTTTAGCAATCAACCCTCCGGTCCAGTCTACAACCAACATGTCGAAGTAACTCTTTTCTATTTCTTGACTAGACTTGAATATGAGAACCCTACATTACGTTGAAGACTTTAAACTGCATTTGTTTGAGCAATCATAATTGTATTACAAGTGTAACTTACTTCACATAAGTGGGGTGAAACTCCTACTAGTCTACTGGGTTAAGTCCCAAATTGTTTACCACACACAGTTGGAGTGTGGTTCTCCAAATATTACCTACCTCCCTCCCCTTAGAACACCAGCAATGAAGGATAGACTTTTCCCTTAGAATTAAAGATCATGATTCAAGCCTTATACGCGGTTTAGTCTAAGCATTTGTAAGATTTTTTACACTTAGTTATAATGTCATTGAATTGTAATATATTTGTATTTATTCCAACATCGTGGCTAATTGTAATCCTATAAAAATCACTTGCAAAATCTAAGAAACTTACAGAATTTAATGCTTAACTTTGATATGTTGTATTTACCTCGTTCTCTTGTTTTCTTAAAAAAAGATTTGCAATTTATTTATAAAGCAAACAACTAAGTTACCAGATCTATGTAAAGAAAAGAAGTGATATTTATAGGTTTGTCTATTTCTTTTTTTTTTTAAATTTTCCTGTGGGTTTTTCTATTACTCCACCTTTCCTTGCAAATAAAATTGATCTTTTTCCAATTTTATCACCAAAAGAAATAGCCATGTAAGTTATTTTTTATATTTGACACAAATTAAATGGCCCTATCGAAGTTTTCATTGAAAAACATTGATCGTTAAATAGTATCTTTGAGCGCCTGGTATGTCAGATGCATAGTGCATCCCTAGCGGCGTTAAATTGCATCGTTTAGTTCTACTTTGACGCCCCTTTTGGCTGTAGAATTCATGGTATCCATTTATCTTGCAGCTGAGGCTCTTTATAACGAAAAGATCCGTCGAACGATCTTGTTAAACAGGGGACTAAATGTTAGTTAAATGAAAAAATGTTATTTAAAATAGAAAAGTACCAAATACAAAGAGTTTCGTAGATATGAATATGTATTGCAATGCTACAGCAATCAACGCGTACTTAAAAAATGTCCATTCGACACTGATACAAAAATCCATGACAAGAAATAAAAAAATCATAACCGCGTGGCTACTGAGTCATGAATCCCGTCTAAACACAATACGTCCGTCTCTCTTTCTCAAGAATCCACTCAAAGCCACTGATCAAATCTTCCAAGTTCAGTATTGCAAGCACGCATTATTGAGTTTACAAAGTCAAAGTGCTTTAACCCATTATATACACTTTTTCCAAGTCGAGGATTTATCACTTACGGGGACAGAGGACAGAAGCACAAGAAGCAAAAGATGAAAAGAATTTCAAGTTTGTACTTTGTGTTGTTTTATGGAATTTCTATTATTAAGGTGAGTTGGCTTGCATTTTATTTGGAGTTTGGAAAAAATAAGGCAAAAAAAAAAGAAAAAAGAGCAGATTTTAAAATACTTGTTTACAAGGGAAAAAAAAAAATTGCAAATATGATATTCTCCCTATTTTTATTTTTTGTTTTCCCAAATTTTTACATAAGCGGGCGTTCCATGAGTAAGAAAATTCAGTATTGTGAATTTTATAAATGGTGCCAAGAATTTTATTTTCAAAAGTGACTGGTCATTTTAGGTCCTCCACCGCAAGCAATAGGTTTCTTCGGATTTTCTTTTCTTTCTTTTTTTTTTTTAATTTTTTGTTTTGTTTGAAAACGAAATGTTGGGTATGCAGTATAAATTGGAATCATTGCATGCGCTTCGTATAAAAAAAAAATGGAGTTGCAAATTTGCCTTTATGCTTTACTTTTCTTCCTCTTGCAATTTGTTCCTGCCTCTTCCCTGACGCCACATTTGTGCCATCATGATGAAAATATTGCATTGCTTCAGTTTAAGAACATGTTCAACATAAACGCATCTAATGATGTTTCCACCCACTGTAATGATTATGGTCGGGGCGCTCATCCAAAGATTTCATCTTGGAATAAGAGCACAGATTGCTGCACTTGGGATGGGGTCATGTGCCATAAAATGACCGGTCACGTGATCGGTCTAGACCTCAGCTGTAGCCAACTTGAAGGAGCCATCAGTCCTAATAGTAGCCTCTTCAAACTTTTTCAGCTGGAGAAACTAAACCTTGCATTCAATGATTTCAAGGGCTCAAAAATTTCACATGGCTTTGGCGGATTCCCAAAATTGAGGCATCTCAACCTCTCAACTTCCAAATTCAGTGGTCAAATAGCATCTGAAATATCTCACTTGTCCAAGTTAGTGTCCCTTGATCTCTCTTACTCCACTGACCTATTTTCGTCCGAGTTAGCATTCGAAATTCGACTTGGTCAACATGATTTTCATTTGCTTCTAAAAAACTTAACCAACATAAGCGTACTCCGTCTTTATGGAGTGGACATATCATCTGAAATACCTTCAAATTTGTCCTCATCTTTATCCTATTTGGATCTTTCCTCTACCGGAGTCCATGGTAAGCTACCAAATGAAGTTTTTCAACTGCCAAAATTGATAACACTCAGTTTGCGTAGCAACCAAAATCTCACTGGTAATTTTCCAAAGTTTAACTGTAGCATGTCTCCTCTGCAAGAGTTAGAAATTTCTGAAACAAATTTATTTGGCGAACTTCCTAGTTCACTTGGTTGTTTAAAGTCCTTAAAAATTTTGGATTTAGGATCTAGCAAATTCTCTGGTCGTCTTCCTGAATTTATTGGCAACTTTTCAGAACTGATTAAGTTGGCTCTATGTGAGAACAATTTCATCGGACAAATCCCAACAGCCATTTCAAATCTGGGGCAGCTTCAACGGTTGTATCTTTCAAGGAATCAACTTGAAGGTCAAATTCCAGATTCTTTTGCTAATTTATCAAAATTAATTAGTTTAACTTTTGACGCAAACAATTTAGTTGACTATTTCCCTCGGTCAATTACAAATTTTACAGAGCTTGAACAGTTGGATATAAATGACAACTTAATAGCTGGCCCACTTCCATCTAATGTGAGTGGCCTCCAGAAACTCATGTATTTATATTTAGATGACAACTCACTCAATGGTACGCTTCCGTCATGGTTGTTTCGTCTTCCACAATTAGAGTATCTAGGCCTGTCTCACAATCAGTTCACAGGACAAATGGATGATTTCAAAGGAAATTCACCATTGGAGGAGATCTCTTTGGCAAATAATCAACTAAATGGTCCAATTCCTGAGTCATTCTCAATGCTACTAAACCTAACTCTCCTTGACCTATCAGCAAATAGTTTGAGTGGTATCATTGATCCCAATTTGTTCGTAAATCTGCAAGAACTTTATCATCTAGACCTTTCTGACAATAAGTTACAATGGAGGACTAAGAATGATGTCAAGTTTTCTCTTCCCAACCTTGAGTATATAGGATTATCCTCTTGTGTGATAAAGGAATTTCCTAATTTCCTCAAAAGCTCAAAGCAATTAAGGTATCTAATGCTGTCTCACAACAATATTCATCAATTGCCTAGTTGGTTGATGTCCATGCCTTGGGATTCATTATATCATCTGAATCTATCTCATAACTCTCTTTCTTCGCTGGTTCCACTTCCTCCTTGGAAGTCTCTAGAAGTTTTGGATTTTCGATTCAATCAGATCCAAGGTCCACTGCCCCTTTCTGTTTGCAATCTAGAAGCACTCAAAATTCTTGACTTGTCAAATAACCAATTTGCAGGTGCCATTCCACAATGTTTTGGAAACTTTAGCAATGAACTTTTGGTATTGAACTTGAAAAATAATAGGCTTCAAGGGAAAATTGCACTGACATTTGCAACAAACAACCCATTGGTAAGCCTAGGATTGAAGGGGAACTTTTTGGAAGGGTCTTTGCCACGATCTTTGGCCAACTGTGAACAATTGGAGGTTCTTGATGTAGGAAACAACAATATTTCTGACATATTCCCCACGTGGCTGGAAAATCTTAAGGAGCTCCAAGTCTTTATTTTGAAATCTAATCGATTCTTTGGACCCATAGGCACTTTGAAAAGTAAAAATTCCTTTAGCAATTTGAGAGTTATTGATATCTCTTTCAATGATTTTGATGGTGTTCTGCCTACAAGACTTCTTAATAGCTTCAGGGCTATGATGAGTGTAGAAAGAAATCAATCAGCAGCAAGGTATATAGAGATACAAAATGGCTCAGTTTATTATCAAGAATCTATAAACATGGTAATGAAGGGGTTGGAGATTGAGTTCACAAAAATCATAACAACTCTGACGAGTATCGATGTGTCAAGCAACAGATTTAGTGGGGAGATTCCAGAAGTCATTGGTAACCTTGTCTCTATTAGATATCTAAACTTGTCCAACAATAGATTATCTGGCTATATTCCATCTACGTTGGGGAATTTAAGTTCCCTTGAATCATTGGATATCTCTTGCAATCAAATTGAGGGAGAGATTCCAAGGCAGCTTACATTGATCACATCACTTGCAGTACTAAATTTATCACAGAATCATCTGGTTGGGCAAATCCCTCAAGGTCCGCAGTTCAACACATTTTCCAATGATTCATACAAAGGAAACTTGGGATTATGTGGAAGTCCACTAACAATGAATTGCAAGGAGGTACCCCCTCCAGACTTACAACTGATCCCCGAACAAGAGGAAGATTTAGATTTCTTTAGCGGATTTACATGGCAATCAGTGATTATGGGATACGGTTGTGGAATTTTTCTTGGGGTAGCTGTTGGAACTTTGATGTTCTTGACAAGAAAACCAGAAAAATTTGTAAGGTTCATTGAAGAGGAGATATACCACTGTGCCCGATTTTTGTCTTGGAAAATCTATGTGCATAAAAGTTTGAGAAGACCAAAGAAGGTCACAAGGATCGGAGGGTAGTTCTTCAGTAATGGAAGACCATATTTCAATGATTTTGTTGTGTCATGATTTGCATTACATTCTCACTTCTTGCTGTTGTAAATTCTATATTGGATATACTTTGGGTCTTTCATACTTCCTAGTTGACTAAGTGGCTTTTGTTTGTAATTTGCATCTAGTTGTGTATGTTTTTCTTTTCATAAGATGTGTTAATTTTATTAGTGAAATGTCAAGTGTATGTATTATGCATAAGAATTATTGCTTCAAAATCACGTCGGCAATAAAAACGGTCTCCTAAACTTTTTGGAGAAATAAATTGACAAAGAAAAGCAATTAAGTCTCTCTTGGTAGTCGATTACTGAAGCAAAGTGAAATAAGCTAAGCTTATAGTTTAGTGAACACTAATTTATCTTTTAACACCTTCTACTACCATTAAAGAATAGAATAGAAGGAAGAGTCTACTTCTCAACTGGGGATTCTTGAATCCGCATTCGCGTTACTGCATCGGATGTTAATTTTGTGATTCTATAAATAATTACACATACAAAAGTCAATAACTATCCAATTCCAAGTGACTGCACTTTTTGCAAATCCAGCCATCTTGGCGACTTATAAGTGCTTCTATATAGGGTCCATTATCTTAAGTTGCACGGATTGTGGATCAGTTTTATAGACCACTCAACTAAAGCTTGAACATCTGCCTGATGTGTTCTTATGAAGAAGTATTGCTAACCATGCAATTTCCCTTGTTGGGTTCAAACCTCAAATCTATGTGCTAGTTCTCAAACTGGACTTATTTTGCCTTTAGATTTTTTTTTTCCTAATAATGAGAAGGAATATATTTCTTGTTTTCTCAGCATTACTTGTCATCATATCTGTATTCTTCAGTTGGGCTTGAGCACTATAGTTTTAAATTAAAGGCCAGGAGTGGCTTTTATATGGAAAAGGGAAGCATATGACATCCGCTTCCAAAGAATGATTACAACACACGAAAATTATCTAAAATTCTCCATTTTATAAAGACACATAATTTGGTCAATTGTTTGTCTGTCTTATATACATGCATATGAAATTGAGGAGTGCTACATTGGTATTTGTTCTATGTATGTATATGTATTTTCTGTTAAACTTTTTTTTATTACTAAATCAGCTATAATGTATGATTATAATTGTGAGCTGAAAAGAGGAAACATGTTGTGGCTAGCAAAGTCTGAGCATGTTCTTGAGAACAAAGAATAGCTAGCATCTTCTTGACTGTAGCCAGGGCAATGGCCTCTATCAAAAAAGACATTCTTCTTAAATGCCTTAGTATTTTATTGAAGATACTAGTTGAGGAATAAAAGACTCAGAGTTAGCAATTTTAATGTAATCCCCTTGTACGTTACTCTAATAATGTAAATTCCTTTTGTTCTCTATGGCAATTTTTTATTGCTAGGAATTTCGGGATGATTTTGTTTTACAATTAGTTTGAAGAGAAGGCACGATAGCAATGGTCAGTGTCATATGAATTTTTGCTTTTAGGGATAAAATGCAATAAATGTTGCACTGGACTTATGTTTTGTAAAAGATAATATAAAGCTATGTGCAAATAATTTCATACACAAACGAGTGATTATTTAATGCCATTTTTATAGAACCCTAGCATAATTCAAGA
Organism: Mitragyna speciosa; assembly: GCA_024721245.1. NCBI lineage: Eukaryota > Viridiplantae > Streptophyta > Magnoliopsida > Gentianales > Rubiaceae > Mitragyna > Mitragyna speciosa. The sequence goes on along the minus strand of CM045565.1, from coordinate 15,585,909 downwards.
TGCATGTGATTCATTTGTTTTTGGAGTTTTGGTCAATAATGAAAAGGCTTAATTTCACTTTACCTGGTTTGACCTTTTAATTGCATTTTACCTTTTGTGAACTAATTTAATAGGCACTTTCCCCTATTGAAAGACTTCCTTAATAAAGAAAATAATAATCTTTTTAGAAAAGTGGACTTAGAGAATAAAGATACACAAAAAAAAAATTAAATAAAAGTGGATGGGTATATTTTTTCGTAGGCCAAATATATCCCTTTCTTATCCAGCATCCGCGAATGCAAAAAACTGTTGACTAGATTTAGAATGATCTCATCATCGACAAGAGGATTTATTTTGTCTCCTATGTGCTTTCTACCAAAAAAAAAATTTTTTTTCTTTAGACCAAAATGTGATCCTTTAGAGTTTTTGTATAAAGTTATTTTCTTTTTATGTTTTTATAATGAGTTTTTCTTTGTACCGTTTATAAAATTGGGACTATACAAGTACTTTATAAATATCATATTTTTCTAAATCAATCTATAAAGTATTTCTCTCGGTTTTTGGTATGATTAAAAAAATGAAAATATATACCCATTTTTCAGTTCTACTTTTATCATTCAGGGCTTCACAATTATAGTTTGTCGAAATTTATTCACACATATGCACACACATATACACTTTCTTCAAATTTGAGACACTTTTGTAAGTGAAAAATTATTTCAGTTTAATATCTGATACGTGGGCCATCGGCCCACATGATATTAACTCTGTTTTTTTAGGGGAAGAGCCCATCACGGCAGCTCGCTTCTGGGGCTCTGGAGCGTCGCCTCGGCATTGCACTACAGCCTTGGCCCGGCGCAACCCTGAAAAAAAAAAAAGTGAATAAATTATTTTTATTTTAGTAAGTTTGAAAATAATTTCGCATTTGCAATTATATATTTAAATATTTATTTAATAAAATTCATTGTCCCTTATTAACTTGTTACATGTTTCAGAAAATTAGAGTTTGGAGTGTTATTTTTTCTGCAATGTAATTTTTGTCAAAATACTAATAGTATTATTTACTCTGTTTAATTTGTTTGAATACTGAAATATCAAGACAAGCAAAAAGAAGCAATCTATTCTAGCTTTTTATATAATAGAAAAAATACTAAATAAACTGTTTAAAGGAGAGGAGACGATATAAAAAATTCATATAGTCACAAATTAGAAAAGTTCAAAAAATTACATAAAGTCATTAAAAATTAATTAAGATATCATTATGTATTGAAAATTCGATGAAGGGCACAATTATCCATAGCAACTTTTGTCATAATTTTATATTTAATATCATCCTTCAAAAGGGTAAAGTATCGATAAATTTAGTTGAGAAGGATAAAATGAAATTAATGAATAAATTCAAGGGGACAAAGTGTTATTAACCTTAATGCAAAATACATTTTCTCTAAATCCAAACACCATTTATGTAAAAATTGAAATGTCAACATTATACAACATTCATGAGTTAAAATTACTACTGTTAGATCAAGTTTCTTCTCAAAAAGGCGTATCAAATTAACCAGCTTTTATATGCAAAACAAGAAATCAGTTTTTTCTCTTTTTTTTTTAGTTATTTGTGACCAATTAGAATGTTCATTGATTCAGAAAAAAACAATTAAACAGATCATAAATGATATAAAATCTGTATTACATTCTACATTATGGCTAGACAAATCACTGGCATTCGAAAACAACCATCATTTAATACAGAAAGGAAAGTAGAAGGACAAATGACCTTTGCTAAATAGACTGAAGTCCACTATAAAAGCAAATATCAAAACCACTCCCACACACCAACTAGGATATTAACTAAAAATAACAAGCACAATTTGACCTCTGGAGTTCATTACAAAGAGCTGCAACAAGAGAGAAATTGCAACTGCAGCAGGCTCAATAATTAAAACGCCAGCTAGCGTAATATGTCCCATTGTTCTCACCATTCGTAGACGTCGAGCTACTTCCTCCTGCTTCATCAATGTGCTGACTGTTCTGGTTTGATAAACGAAATGGCCACAAGAACGAGAATGGGTTCCTCCTCCCCTGATTCTCCGCTTCATTATTGTTGTTGGCCCCCATGCCACTGCTTGAGCTGCCAATCCTAGAACTCCTATTAGGACGAGCACTTCCAGAACCCAATGAAGGCAGCTCAACATGACAGACACGGCAAGAATTGTGCTGAACCAGCGAGGGAACAATGCAACCCGAATGGTAAATACGGTTACAGGGCATCTGCCTCGCTTCAGTGCCAAGTTCAAACTTGTGTTTACAAACTGGGCAATGGGAGTCAGGATTAAGATGCCTTTGGCTGATCTTAATAGTAGACATCGGGCGGATCGGGAGGCTGGGGCTGCGCCCTATCTGTCATTCAAAGGGAGTTGTTCAACCAAATCTTGCTTTCCGTGCCCCACGAAAATATCACCAAAATTAGCTTGATGCTGCCCCATCCGTGGGTTCCCACTAAAGAGGAAATCGAATGCATCATTATTGGAATTAACAGGAGCTTGGCCACTGAAAATCAACCATGGACAATGACCAAAAGCAAAATTATGTTCAGGTACCATACCTGATCTTGATCTGATATCAAACTTTCGATTCCTTCCTGCCATTCTCTGCCTCACAAAAGCTTCAAACACATTCATAATTCGAAATCCTGGATCTGGATCAGAACCACTATCCCTTTGGGCTCCCAACCCTAAGGTGCTGAATTGCTGAGTAAGTTCTTCCACTTCACGCAGATTAGAGCTTCTGAGCTCACTAAGTTCTTGCACAAAACCTCCATCGCAATATGGACATACAAGATTACGACTTCGAAGCTGAACTGGTCGGTCGCATTGATAGCACCAATGTGTGTTTCTGTGACTTGACATCCTTTTTGTCTGATATATTGTTAAGCCGGGACCTAGATCTTAATCCCACATATATAGGCCATCCTGCATTCAAGAACTTAGCATTAACAACAGCCAATAAAACTCCAAGAAACTTCAGAAAAAAAATGAGGGATTTCAGCCACTTAGTTACTGCACTTATAACTCAACAAGATTCAGATAATAGGTTGGAAAAATGGTAAAGTATGAAACAGAAGAAAGTTAGACAAACAAAAAATAAAAAAAAATAAAAACTTTAAATTACAAGCAAAATTCTCGTAGGCAGAAAAGCAGATGCAAGAAAACACAAACACCTGCATACAAGTCAAACAATAATTAGGTCGCACCCCCATAAAGGATTACTGAAACTGAACATTTCTGAATGAGTACAGGCATGCCACCTCCTCCCCGAATTAAGTAAGAGATGAACGCCCTTTTCCAAGTGCAATACACTTTGTCAAAGTTCCAAAGACAAAATCACTACATGCTTAACAACAGATGATGCCATGTAAACACTCACACTCACTTTCAGAAAGTTTAGCTTATAGTAATTACCTTACTGACATGCTGAAGCTTAGAATATCATAACATATGGTAAAAAAGCTATATCAAACAAGCATAAAAGGTTCATGATTTCAAACTAAAACCCAAAATCCTCAAGCAATAAATGCTCATTTCTCATTTTGAACCCAAAAAAGAAAAAAGGAAAATTGTGGTGAGCTCTATTACATAGACTTTCCTATCATTCTGACCATATCCTCGTTGTATAGTGTAGACAGTGGCATGCGTATGGGACATGGTAAAGTTAGCTAGAATTTTCAGTTTGCCCCACCGTACTCGTATCATACTCTTCATTTTTACCTGTGTCTACGTAATCCCGTGCCCGAGTCCATGTAGCATAGGCAATAAGTGATGAAAAATTAAAAAAAATAATAAATAAAAGGAATTAAGACCTGACATTCTTTTAGATACCTTTAGAAGAGCGAACCAAGTGATAGCAAGAGTACTGGAGGAAACACTCAAGTATACAATTGTCTAAGAAAAGACATGACAAGATAAGTTCCATCCCATTTTCATTTCTTTGCTGGTACTCTGTCTATGAAAAATAGACATGGAACTTACATTTCTAGGTAGTATCGTCATCATCCGCCAAAAGGGGCTTCAATTTTTTTTCAAATAAACAATTTGAAAATATACAAAAAAAAAAAAAGATGGAATTTTGGGCTACCACTCTGAATATAAAAATTACAAATTTCAATCACCAAATTTACAATCCTGGCACTAACAAAAACACACAAAAAAAAAAAAAAGAATCAAATACTGATATAGAAATTTACGTTTTCCAATAAGCGTATTAAAAAATAAATAAATGACTCCAGAAAACCCACAATTTGACTGAATTTAAATTGTATCATGAGCATATTTACATAAATTCATTTAAAAAAAGAAATTTACCAAAAAAACATTAATTAACTAAAGTCAAACAACTAAACCTGTATATGCTTTTTAATGAAATGGAATTAATTAAAAAGCATTGGTTAGCATTAATAATTCCTAATTTGGTATTTCAAGCAAACTTTTGGTCAAGACAGGTTTTAAGCAGAGTTACTGAATGTCTTACTCTTGTACTAACTGTAATAGTCCATTAGTTATATATATCTATAGACATGTTATGTTATATAGGTTTACTTGAACTCGAATCTCTCTAGTTGACTTCAAAAACTATTCAATTTTGACTGATATATGTTATCTTTGTAATGTTTTAGCAGTGTTGGGTTGTCTAAAATTCTCATTGCTACAATGTAGTGGTCATCAGGTAGATATCCCTTATCATCAACATTTCAAAAACTACCACTACTGGTCTTGGAGGAAAGCTCACCCTTTTACTTGTAATTGGAGGTGTTGGGATTGTCATTCTTTAGTAAATTAATGAGGACCTTTGGGCATCTGTTGTGAGAATCAAGGTGAAGTTTTTTCCCTTTTCCCATGTTTGGTACACTAGAATGGTCCAGAATAAAAAGGCATTTCTACTTAGAATGCTTTTCCTCCCAGAATGGATTGGAAAAAGTTTTCCAGTCCATTGTTTGGTAACCCAAGTCAGAATGAAATGCTTATTCCTTTTCCAATATTTGGTATGATTATATTTAGATGTCAGAATAAAATAAAATATATATTAATTTGACTTAATTGCCCTTAATCCTTTGCACTAGAATATATCATATTTTTATTTTATTTGTAATTCTATGCCTACAAAAGACTTTAATATTTTTAATTTTAAAATTCTTAATATTCTTGCTAAAATTAAATAATTATACTCTTTAATTAATTTTAAAATTTTTATAATTATTAGCATTATAATTAAAATTGTGAAAACCTTAATAATGAAACTACGTTCACAATTTAATTTAATTAATAAAAAGTTTAGTTTTTACACATTTGCATAAATTTTAAAAATAGTATTTTAAACATTTTTATAGCAAACAGAAAAAAAATTCTAAGTATATATTAAATTGATTATGATTTAAAAATCATAAAAAAATTATTAATTGAAGTTATTAAAAACTTTATATTTTTTAAATTTTAAAATTAAAAATTAGTAAATGTATCCTAGGTAATAAAAAAATAGCAAAAAAAATGTATGGGGGATAAAATTGACTCCTATTTTTTAAGGCCTTTTCAGGATGAAATTGGAAAGGCCTTTCCCTGGATTTTGTTAAGGAATGGGATTCCAGGAAAAAGCTAGAATGGCATTCCAGGTGGGAAATGCCTTTCCAACTTAAAATATCCATACCAAACATGAGAATGGAATGAACAAGTTGGAAAGGCCTTTCCATTCCACCCCATTCCCGCGTACCAAACGTGGGGTTTGTGTAATAGGGTTGATTACTTGCATTAAAGTTCTGTAATAATTTTTTCTCTATATCCTGATAGACTGAATTTCCCAACATTGAGTACCATACAATTTCTTTCATTTAAAACATTCCATTTTTTTTGTGACATTATTCTCAATTAGAGTCGGCAATTTTCACGTAATTCCCTTGTATGTTACTTTGATAATGCAAATTCCATTGTTCTCTATGGCAATTTTTTATTGATAGGACTTTCAAGAAGATCTTGTCTTACAATTAGTTTGAAGAGGAAGGCGCGATAGCAATAGTCAGTGCCACATGAATTTTTGTTTTTAGGGATAGAATGCAATAAATATTGAAAATGGACTCACGTTTTGTAAAAGATAATATGAAGCTATGTGCAAATAATTCCATACACAGATCAGTGAATACTTAATGCCACTCTTACAGAACCCTAGCATAATTCAAGATGCATGTGATTCATTTGTTTTTGGAGTTTTTGTCAATAATGCAAAGGCTTAATTTCACTTTACCTGGTTTGACCTTTTGGCTTCATTTTACCTTTTTGAACCAAATTAATAGGCAATTTGCCCCTATTGAAAGACTCCCTAAATAAAGAAAATGAAAAGATAATGTATAATAATGTATAAATATTTTTAGAAAAGTGGACTTCCTGAATAAAAATATATAAAAAATATTATATGATTTCTTTAGACCAAACTGCAATCCTTTAGAGTTTTTGGATAAAGTTATTTTCTCATTATGTATTCATAATTATTTTCTATGTTTTTTATCGTTTTTAAAATTGGGACCATACAAGTACTTCATAAATATCATCTTTTTCTAAATCAATCTATAAAGTATTTCTCTCAGTTATTGGTATGATTAAAAAAAAAAAAAGACGAGGATGTACGCCCATTTTTTAGTTTTATTTTTATCATTCAGTGTTTCACAATTATAGTTTGTCAAAATTTATTCACATGTATACAGACACGTATACACTTTCTTAAATTGTTTATTATTTGAGACACATATTTTAAATAAGTGAATAATTATTTTTATTTTAGGAAGTCTGAAAATAGTTTCAGATTTGGAATTACATATTTAAATATTTATTTGATAAAACTCATTTTATAGTAACTTATTACATGTTTCTAAAAAATTAGAGTTTGGAGTTTCATTTTTTCTGCGATGTAATTTTTGTCCAAATACTTATAGTATTATTTACTCCTCTGTTTGATTTGTTTGACGCCTGAAATATCAAAACAAGCGAAAAGGAGCAATATATTCTCGCCTTTTATATAACAAGAGAAATACTAAATAAACTGTTTAAAGGAAAGGAGGCAATATAAAAAATATTCGTACAGGCACAAATTAGAAAAGTTCAACAAAGCACATAAAGTCATTAAAAATTAATTAAGATATCATTTATGTATTGAAATTCTATGGAGGGCAAAATTATCCAAAACAACTTATGTCATAATTCTATATTTATAAACATAATATCATCTTTGAAAAGGGTGAAGTATCGATAAATTTAATTGAGAAGGATAAAAAGAAATTAATGAATGAATTCTACGGGACAAAATATATTTACTCTAAACACCAGACACTGCTCTTGTGAAAATTGAAATGTCAACATTGTACAACAGTCAAAACTTAAAATTACTTCTGTTAGATCAAGTTTCTCCTCCAAGGGTGTATCAAATTAACCAGTTTCTATATGCCAAAAAAATAAAAATCAGTTTTTCCTTTTCTTTTAATTATTTGTCATTAATTAGAATGTGCATTGATTCAGAAAAAAACAATTAAACAGATCATAAATGATATAAAATCTGTATTACATTCCATACTATAGCCAGACAAATCACTGAGACATTTGAAACCAACCATCATTTAACACATAAAGGAAAGTAAAAGGACAAGTGACCTTTGCTAAATAGACTGAAGTCCACTATAAAAGCAAATATCAACGCCACTCCCGCAAACCAACTAGGATATTAACTAAAAATTACAAGTACAACTTGACCTCTGGAGTTCATTACAAAGAGCTGCAACAAGAGAGAAATTGCAACTACAGCAGACTCAATAATTAAAACGCCAGCCAGGGTGAGATGTCGAGCTACTTCCTCCTGATTCATCAATGTGCTGACTGTTCTGGTTTGATGAACGAAATCGCCACAAGAACGAGAATGGGTTCCTCCTCCCCTGATTCTCCACTCCATTATTGTTGTTGCCCACCATGCCACTGCTTGAGCTGCCAATCCTAGAACTCTGATTAGGGCGAGCACTTCCAGTACCCAATGAAGGCAGCTCAACACGACAGACCGGGCAAGAATTGTGCTGAACCAGCCAGGGGACAATGCAATCCGAATGGTAAATATGGTCACAGGGCATCTGCCTCGCTTCAGTGCCAAGTTCAAACTTGTCTTTACAAACTGGGCAATGGGAGTCAGTATTAAGATGCCTTTGGCTGATCTTAATAGTAGGCATCGCATCAATGGCGGATCGGGAGGCAGGGGCTGGGCCCTGTCTGTCATTCAAGGCGAGTTGTTCGATCAAATCTTGCAGTCCAGACCCCATGAAAATATCACCAAAATTAGCTTGATGCTGCCCCATCCGTGGGTTACCACTAAAGAGGAAATCGAATGCATCAGTATTGGAATTAACAGGAGCTTGGCCACTAACAATCAACCATGGACCATGACCAAAAGCCACATTATGTTCAGGGACCATACCCGATCTTGATCTGATATCAAAATTTGGATTCCTTCCTGCCATTCTCTGCCTCACAAAAGCTTCAAACACATTCATAATTCGAAATCCTGGATCTGGAAAAGATTCCATCAATCTAACATTGGAACCACTATCCCTTTGAGCTCCCAACCCTGAGGTGCTGAATTGCTGAGTAAGTTCTTCCACTTCACGCAGATTAGAGCTTCTGAACTCATTAAGTTCTTGCACAAAACCTCCATCGCAATATGGACATACAAGATTACGACTTCGAAGCCGAACTGGTCGGTTGCATTGATAGCACCAATGTGTGTTTCTTTGACTTGACATCCTTTTTCTCTAATATCTTGTTAAGCCGGGAACTTGATCTTAATGCCACATATATAGGCCAAACTGCATTCAAGAACTTAGCATTAACAACATCCAATAAGACTCCAAGAAAATTCAGAATAAATAAAGGACTTCAGCTAATTAGTTACGGCACTTAAAACTCAACAAGATTCAGATACTAGGTTGGAAAAATGGGAAAGTATGAAACAGAAGAAAGTTAGACAAACAAAAAATAAAAAAAAAACTTTAAATTACAAGCGAAACTTTCCTAGGCAGAAAAGCAGAGGTAGGGAAACACAAACACCTGCAGACTAGTCAAACAATAGTTAGGCCGCACCCCCACAAAGGATTACGGAAACTAAACATTTCTGAATGAGTACAGGCAAACTAAACATTTCTGAATGAGTACAGGCATGCCACCTCCTCCCCGAATAAAGAAAGAGATGAACGTCCTTTTCTAAGTGCAATAAACTTCATCAAAGTTCCAAAAACAAAATCACTACATGCTTAACAACAGATGATGCTATGTAAATACTCACACTCACTTTCAGAAAGTTTAGTTTATAGTAATTACCTTGCTGACGCTGATAAAGCTTAAAATATCATATCATAAGGTAAAAAGCTATATCAAACAAGTATAAACGTTCATGATTTCGAACTAAAATCCAAAATCCTCGAGCAATAAATGCTCATTTCTCATTTTGAACCCAAAAAGGAAAAAAGGAAAATTGTGGTGAGCTTTATTACATAGACTTTCCTCTCATCCTGACCCTATCCTCGTTGTGTTGTGTAGACAGTGGTATGCATATGGACATGGCAAATGTTAGCTACAATTTTCAGTTTGCACTGCCATACTCGCATCATACTCTTCATTCGTACCCGTGTCTACATAATCCTGTACCCGAGTCCATGTAGCATAGTCAATAAGTGATGAAAATTTTTAAAAAATAAAAGGAATTAAAACATGACATCCTATTAGATACCTTTAGAAGAGCGAACCAAGTTATAGCAAGAGTACAGGAGGAACACTCAAGTATACAATTTTCTAAGGAAAGACATGACAAGATAGGTTCTATCCCATTTTCATTTCTTTGCTGGTTACTCTGTCTATAAAAATAGACATGGAATTTACATTCTTAGTGAGTATCATCATCATTCACCAAAAGGGGCTTCAATTTTATTCAAGTAAACAATTTGAAAAAATACAAAAAAAAAGGTGGAATTTTGGGCTACCACTCCGAAAATAGGAATTACAAATTTCAATAACCAAAATTACAAACCTGGCACTGACAAAAACACAAAAAAAAAAAAAAAAAAATCAAATACTGATGCATAAATTTACGTTTTTCAATAACCATATTAAAAAAATAAATAAATGACTCCAGAAAATCCACAATTTGACTGAATTTAAATTGTATCATAAACATCTTTACATAAATTCATTAAAAAAAAAGAAATTCACCAAAAAAAAAAAACTAACTAACTAAAGTCAAACAACTAAACCTGGTTATGCTTTATAATGAAATGATATTAATTAACCCTTACTAGTACAACCAAAAATTCATCCAAATTTAACTCAAGAACCATAAGAAATCCGACACACAATCAAAAAAACATAGAAATTGGTACAAATGTTAGCGATTGAATAAAAAAAAAAAAAGAAAAAAGAAAAAAAGAAAAGTGAGCTTGCAAAATTACCAGAGAATATTGAAGAAAAATGGGAGAGAGCTGATGCCGGCGACTGGGGAGAGACCTGCGAGAGAGAAGAGTAATTGGTATGGTGGTAGCGTTCAGACTGGGGGGCGAGGATTGGGTTTGTGCGGTTCTAGAATTTACGGTGACTTTCTTCTTTTATTATTAGTCTTTGCGGATTCCTGTTTACTGCGCTGTGCATGATAACGAAAGTTGGTATTCATTCGTTTATTAATGAATTAAAATTTATTTTGACTCTAGCAGTAAATAATTTCATCTGTTAATAGTTTTGTATCTATCTATATACATATATTAATATACAATTTGAGAACGTTGATATATTAAAAGTTATTCGATATTTAATTTTATAAGTATTTATGCACGGTGGCACATAATTTTATAATTAGTCGAATGGACAAATACAAGCTTTTTTTTTTTTTTTTTTTTTTTGACTAAGAAAACTAGATTGCATCACAAAATTTTTATAATAACACATGATAATTTAGTTAGAATGAATTTTGAAAAGTCTCTACCATTATAACTATCTAGAAGGCAAGTGTAATTTGCTCTATGGTGTATAGTTAATCACATGAAACACGTTTAGCATATTTTACTATTTGCCTCTCGCTTAATCTTCAAGACTCTCTCGGACCAAAGAGAAAGTTAAAATAGAAACAGCACCAAACTTTAGGTAATTTTAGTGTAATTAGCCCCTAGTAAATAATAATAAGAAAGGGTGCAAAAACTTGAAATCAATTTCGAAAATTTAAAATTTAGAAAGAAAAAAGGGAAACTACATGGAAATGATCCAGGTAAAAGGGACTGAAGATATTATTGATTGGAAAAGAGCAAATTGATAAAGTGAAAGAGACTTTGCGCTATGGAAAAAAAAGGGTCCGACGACTTGAGAGCCTTTTAACTTTCGTCAAAATGACGAGATTCGATGCATTATTGGAAAATTGTTCCACAAAGTGGTCGTTTTCCAATTGAGCATTGACTAGTTCTTGAAGCAAATACTCATGATTTTCGAAATAAAGCAATTAATTTTGAAGGATTTTCTTTGTACAATGAGATTTAGTATCACATATCAAAATATTAAGGCATAAAAAACCGAAATCTAACTGGAAAAGTTAGATTTAAGTATATTAATTGATGCTTTATTTTTATTGCTTTTATTGGGGCCTAGAGATTTTCATAATTTACTTTCAAGTAGAAGGGTAAAAATGTCCTTCCGTCAAACGTTTGCCAGTCGATTACTTTGGTTTTTCTTAACATTGGAAATATATAATTATTGTTTCTTCAATTCCATTCTTCAACATAATTATACAATTACAACCAAATGGTTAAAAAAAACTCTACATGTATTACAATGGTACTGGGGAATTAAACTTGCCAAGTATATCTTAATAGAAGAATTAATTTAAAAAAGAATTTGGGAATGGAAATTTATACCCCCGTAGCCATCCTTTTATAGGTGTTCCAAATTGCTTTTGTTACACACACACGCACGCACGCACGCACGCACACACACACACACACACATTTTTGGGCCTTCTGATATATGCCCTTTGATTTCTTTGACGTGAATTATTCAACCTGAAAGAGTGGTTTATTGATTTCATTGAGCTGAATTATGTACCTTCAAAGAGTGCTTTAGCTTTACGGTACACCTCCTCAGAATATTTCACAAAAATTAAGTTTTTTTTTTTTTTTTTTTTCACACAGCTCAGAATTTACAGTTTTCCAAGCAACTAAAGACGGCTATACAGCACCATAGAATCATTTCAAAAACAATTCCAAGGAGTAAACAAATCCAGCGCACCACTGAGCATCAGTAAATGTAGGTAAGAATAACAACTAAAAATGTATTATGCACTTTGAGACCAAACAGGCCACTGCAATACACATACAACGCAATCTCCTCTGAGCCACATGAAACTATAAGAACATCAAAATCAAAATGAACATCTCAAGGACAAAACTTTTAAGTGATTTTGGCATACATTCTCAAAGAAAAGGCATGATTCGAAATTGACATCTTAACAGTAACCCTCAGCAAGGAGGCAAGAAAGGATTTTCTTCACCATGAATTTGTTGCTTTTCACTGCATCCACAAAGACAATGATTTAGTATAAAAGAGTAGATTAGATTACTATCGTAGTCAGACACACATAATAAACTTAATTAGTCATGCAATTTAGGGATATATGCACTTGAACATATCATATGCATGGTGCAAGAGGAGTCAGCCAGTTTATCGCCCCTACAAATGACCTCTCAAGACATTACCTCACAAGTTACTTCTTCATCAGATCTCATCATGCAACTCTTCTAAGCATTTGGAAGTTGGGTTGAACCCAAAGAATGAGTCAATTCTTATAATGCAAAATCTTTGGCCTCAGCATTAGCTTCGTGTATTATTTTTTGACAAAAAGTAAGGATTAGATGCATAACTTGTCCAAGACTCGAAGAATTTATCACCACTAAGAGACCAAAGGACGAAAAGTTCTTCACTTACACTCAAACCTCACAAAAATCAGAACGAAATTTGTAATAACCTAGTAGAATTCATTTGAAAGATAAAATTGTCTAATTAAGATATATAAGAGCTCGACAGTGTAACTTGAAGACAGTAATCACTCTCAGCAATTATTAACCGTTGGTTTAGACTGTCTAAAGGAAGGTACAGATTCTCCTTCATCAAATTGCCAAAACCCCACAAGACCAACTCTGCCTTCAGGAAGTTTACGGACAACGATTTCAGAGAAATACTCCCATCCTCTAGGGAACAGAATCAAGTTTCCTTCACTAATCTAGTAAGTTTTTCCATTCAAAGAAGGAAAAGATGATAGAGCATTATTTTTGGTACACAATCACAAGGGATGCCCAGAATTGTATTATTAATGGGCACAAGCACATAGAAAAGTTAAAATATTTGTAAAGGAATGCAAAGTCCAATCAAACAAGCTCAGCCAATCACACATTGGTTGGTGTTGACACAACATTCCTTGCCCCATAATTGATAATATAAACAATAGTGACATACTCCATGATGCAAGATCCTCCTCATGCCAAATTGTAAAATATTATAAGGCCCCTGCTTAATACCTAGCTGAACTTTATTTTTACTATCAGATTTGAAGATAGAAATGCTAAATGGTACTCCTCCACCCTAAATTGAATATCTTAAGTTTTGGAGATGAATTGAGATGAAAAATCATAGGAAGATGGGAAATATGTGGGACCCATCAACATAGATTATTGACTTTTATGTAGATACTGAGGAGCACCAGAGGCAAAAACCACCCATTATCTTGAGATGGACAAAAAGAGTCAGTAACAATTTGAATTTGAGATTGAGGTTTGCAGTATTGAACAGGAACCAAAACAAGGAACTATTTGCATCCACAACATACAAAAACGGGATGTACATTCTAATTTTGATGATCCAATTGTCCGTTAGAGCACAATGACCGTCTCCTAAATGGAAACTAAGGTCTAAGGATGTGATGTGAAGAAGAAAATCTTCCCTGCCTTGCAATCCCCTATTTGCAAAGATAGAAATGTAAAACCCAATCTTTTTTGCTTCATGTTTGTTAGAGGAAGAAGGAGATAGGTCTATGGCTGCTGGGTCTAATTTACTGAAACACTATAATTATATGATACCAAAAGAGAAATGAGGAAAGAATCGTACAAGTTTTAAGGTCAAGATTTAATTCATCTCTCTAGTCAACAGTCATGGCTTCAGGACCTCCGCTAGCATCGTCCACCCCATTTTTATGTTCATCAATTACCATTCGCATCTCCTCAATCAAACTCCGTTGTTCTTCCTCTATTGTGGTTTGCAACTCATCCACCTGCAAGAATAGTTTGACTAACACAATTAAGTAAAACACTACCATAACCAAATCCATCACACGGCCAGCAAGTTTAGGAAGCACCAAAAAACTTTAGTTCTTATACAAAGCGAAAGTTCCTTGAACAAAGAAGTACAGCCGTTAATATGTTCTATTTAATGACTTTAAGCAGCAATAGAAGCTGGGATACCACATCCAAGTTCATGCTAATATTAGCATTATAAAACTTCAAAGAATTCTTAAAATTATTTAACATCCTCAATCATAATGCAGATAAAGATCAGCAGCCTCTTTGTGGGTTTAAAGAAACAAAATTTCTTCAACAAACGAGCCAAACAGATTGAATATAGTTAAAGAGAAAAAAGAATTTAAGGAAACAATTCAACAGCCACAGTTATCATGCCTTAGAAGATAATTACCACTGATAACATCATATCAATTTTGTTATTAAAATATTAAACTAGAAACTAAAAGAACATAAGAACATATAAATAGGCTTTATATGAACTCAAGTGGGGTGGCATTATTTTCTGCTGTCATTTTCTAAAGGTAAGACATTTGTTTAAAGTGTGCTAGTGGCAATGGAGTTCAAAAAACCTAATAGGAAATTACCAGGAGACTTCCTACATTATGCACAAAGAGATTTGCCTACTACAAGTTGCACCTAGCAAAACCAACAGGAAATTATTCGTCTACATGATATCATCAACATGCAATATAGTGACAACATTTCTTATTTCAACACCTTCAATGATCATATGCATCCATGCTATGTTAGTTGTGATTATTACGTCAAGCACATGATCATAAAGATGCCAAAAACAGAAGATCTGGGTCTCTAAACAAAATTAATAGCACTCAGGATGACTTTTAGCAGAAGTTTAGAAGATGAATCGTGTGTGATTAACTGGTAGCAAAAAGAAGTAATCAAACCATAAACTCCTTGTCCATAAAAGTTGAGAACCCACTTTCTGCCTCACTACAGTTGCAAATTATCAATTGCTAAGTCACATGATCCATCTTTGTTCAAATTTTGGATTTCTTAATACTTGAGCATGCCTAAAGACAGATCAGCCATGATGCAGAAATATCTTAAATCCTGTAATTGTGTATTGACCTACAATGGTTGGTAACTTTGGTTTTGCTTAATTGCTGCCGTAATTCTTCATTAACTTTGGTATTGCTTAAACGCTGCAGCAGTTCTTCAGAAATATTGCTCATTACAGTTGTCATTACAGCAGCCCAGATGTAAGACAAGATTGGGTGATCTTGCCTAATAACATGAGTAGAAAATAAAAGGGGATGAACAGTAACACATACAGTAGCGCTACAGTAGCATGAATAGTAACGGGGGAAGAAGGAAGAAGAAAGAGGAAGTTTGGGACAATCTAAGAGGAAAGAAAACTAACAAACTAAAAACAAATAAACTGAAATTTACTCTTCGATATCTCTCTATCTAGAATAGCCAAATAACAACAGTATTTATAAATTTGTAAGCCACGTAAAAGAAAGAATTCTATTGTCCAAAACACCCTCGGACAAAAAGTCCAAAATAACAATACTAAGACAACTAATACCATACAAAGCCTAAAGACAATCATGGAAAGCTTTAATTTTGCTTTTCCTTGAGTCTTTTGTTGACTGCATCATTCTCCCTAGCTTGGAAAAACACTTGACCTGAGTTTTAAAGTGGTGGAGATTAAAAAACTCCAAGGTCTGAAACTTCAGCCATAAAATAGATGCACTATACGAAAAGATTTTCTCTTCCTTCCCTTGAGATACTAACAAACAAATTTCGAACTTATTAGTCTTAACAAGCTTAGGCTCTCCAAAAACAAAGCCAATTGTTGGAACCAGTAGATCAAAAAAAATTTCTTAATTGTGCTCTTGAATTGGGTCAATCTTTGATTCTACCAGGACCTCTTCCTTAGGATTGGTTGCCACAAATGCATCTAATGTTATCTGCTTAACTCTCTTCGCTGAAACATCAGCTTCACTAAAGATTTCTCGTCTGCATCCATCTTAGGTGCCTATTCAATATTAGCTTCAAACTCATGAGGTTCAATAGCCAATTCTACTCCAGCTGGCTGTTTTCGCAGCAACAAAGCTTCTAGTCACTCAAATCTACTAGCCATGGAAACTAAAGTACCAAAAGAAGATTGCAAGACTTCCAATTTTCTATTAATATCCAAAATTTATATTAATATCTTGCACTTTATCCTTTAAGAAAGCAACATCTTTTTGGGTAGAATTCTTACTTCCTATTCTAAATAAGAAAGCAAAACACTTACAGAATATTCCTAAAACAACTGCAACTCTAACTAGTTTCCTAATATAATTAAATAACTAAATAAAACTCAAAAATAATTGCTGGGGAAAAAGAACAAAAAAAAAGACCAAAATACCCTTGGACCCAAAGTTCAACATGACACTCCGAAGACAACTAATATCATACAAAGCATGAAGACAATTATGGAAAGCTTTAATTTTGCTTTTCCTTCAGTCTTTTGTTGACTGCATCACCTATATAGCTCTTCAGTCAATTTAAGACAATAATGTCCTTGTACAGCAGCCCAATCAGTAATCTTATTTATTTAACCAGCAGCAGCTTTTCCTTAGACTCATAGCTTTAAACATCAAATTTGGCTTTTTAAGGCTTTCCTATCTAAATGGTTTTCTCCAAAATTGATTTCATGTTTCTCTTGATTAATCTAGACAGTGCTTTTTTGCTGAATTTCCAACCATATCACATTACCAAATTATCCACAGAAGCCAAGCAAGCAAGATCTTTTTAGCACCTACAAACCATGATTCAAATCACATCTAGAGTTTACTATTACTGCTAATTCCAGGAAAAAGTCAATTCTCAATTTAGATTACTAATAAGAGTTTCTGTAATTCTCAGCAATATCAAGTTATATTTTATTTGTTTGAATTCTTTAAATCAAATAGAACAAAAGGGCAAACAGCCAGGAGAAGACATGCTTGAATGCTATAAGGGAAGCTCCTACCAACTTGCTAACCTTACCTTTTCAAAGTCTCAATTTTTTAACTTCTTATCCTTAAATCAATTTATCTGTTCGAATCTCTGCAGATGTGCTTTTCATCAACAGATAGTTGGAGGTAAAAAGGCAGTACATTGATAAAATGCTTGTATAGGGTTCCTTCCAAATTGATGCTTTCAACTATCCCAAAAACAAACTTGTGTCTCCTGTGATCAAAATAACAGTTCACAACTCAAGCAAACCGCAAATAATTCAGTCATATCTACTTAATCCCGCTCCTAATCTTTGACATTTATGTTTTATCACATGCTGATATCTCAAGTCCTCAATTGTTAATGAATAAATAATCCTATTTAGTTAATAACTATGATCGAACATGTAGAGTATTGAAATTTGAAAGAGTTAGTGTAAAGCTATTACTCCACCAAATGCAATCTTTGGCACCACGAGTTGATATGTGGCCAACAAAAGCATCACTAAGTTACATATGAAATCAGGAACCGTGGCTTACAGAAAATAAGAAAAATAATTTTGCAAGGGAATAGCCTCCTAAAGCTTAAGACGTCTCAATTAATTGAAGTGAAAAATAGAGTAAAGGAAAAAGGAAGAAACCATGATGGCTTGCATCCCCCCTTCTCTGGGGTCTGAGGGTTGGTGTGGAGCAGACAGAGACTCACTGAGTAGAAGAATAGTTATGCGTTATCGAAATTAAGGTGGAATTGCCATTGAACTACACAGGAGAATTTCAAAGGAGACAACACTAAACAAGTATTAAATCTTGAATGCATGTAACATAAATGGTTTAAAGTAACTAGTGATTGGATAAACCAAACAGCTATATATCAAAAGAATGTGCATTTCTGCAAGTCACTATCACATACCACATGCAGCAAAAGAGCAAATTGCTTTTTGCGAAGTTCCAGCGTCCTTGAACCAGCAGTATTCTCAGCCTCCAACATCTCAAGCTCCTTCTCCAGCTCTGAGATAACCTTCTGAGTCTCCGATCTCGGTGGTTGCATAGCGATCAACCTCCTAATTGTCTCACACTCCTCTTTATGCTGCCTCTCAATCTTACTTGCTTCAAGCTGTTTCTTCAAATCCTCTATATCCTCCTGCGCTTGCAAAATCTGCCTATTTATCTCATCTTTCAACTCGTTGAAGTTCTCCTTCTCCCTAACATTCGCATCTATAACCGCTTTACTCTTCAGCAGTGGAATTTCAAAAGTATTCAACTCCTGCAAAAACGCTTTCGCAAGTCTCTCACAGTCATTGTAATTATCCGCTTCCTTCTCCACCTCCAATGCAAAAGCCGTGAACTTCTTCTGTAATTTCTTCAAAGGTGGCTCACCCCTTGTGGTTGTCGTCCGAGTTAAAAGCCTATGTTTTATGATTATATCATCTTCAAGCGGTCCAAAAGCATAATGTGCCGCCACCGACTCTCCCTTACCAGGGACTTTCCTACCCTTAACCAACATTTAGCCTATTTTATATCTGATCCTGCAATCACACCATGTCCCTTATATCAACACATACCTATAAACAATTAGCCAAGAATACTTCCAAGAATACATACTAATACATAAATATTTTCCCAATAAATTAAAACACAAAAGCCCCTCTTTTCTTTTTCAATTTTTTTATTGTCCAATTCCTTTATTCTCCCTTAATTATTTATTCATTCGTTTTCTCTATTCAACCCCTGATGTAAATGGGTCAAATTATCTAAAAATGAAATCCATTTCAAGTACAGGTTTTTTCTATTGGAAAATCAAGAAACCAGGTTAAACCCAATACGCAATTTGATAATCCCACCCATTTTATGGGAAAAAAAAAAAAAAAAACTCAACTTTCCCACTTCAGAACTAAGCTTGTTGAAGCCTGTTATGCAATCGGTAGCAAACTTGAGAAAAAAATTAAGCAAAATTCAAACAGCATAAAACATGGAAAAAGGAATAAAGAATGATAATGCTCACGTACTTAAATGTGTGCGTAAGTGTTTTTATGTGAAGGGTCGCCCCGAGCCGGGAATGTTTGAGGAAGAGTGTTTTTTTTTTTTGTTTTTATTTTGGTTGGGGCGCCGGGGGGGGGGGGTGGTAGGGTATAGGGGGTTGGGGCGGTGGAGGTGCCGGTTACCTGTTCAAGTGTGGAGCGGAAGCTCTGTAGAAGGCTGTGGATCTTACGACGGAGAGGCGACCCAAAAGTAGTAAAGATTAAAGCATGAATTACACAGAAGCCCTTTGTGGTTTCGCTAATTAATATGTCACCTCGCTGCTTTGGACCTTTTGTGCATGACAATTAATAGATTTTTGAAAAGCACTAGGGAAAATTTTTTTTAAGTTATAATTTCTAATCTTTTCCTCAAGTATATATTGATGTTTGTGACTTTTTGCATATTTATGTTACAATTCACTGTTTGCGTCTATTTTCAAAAAGTCCAAACTATAAGAAGGTAAAGTGTAGATTTTTAGAACATATGGGGGTAATTTATAGGTTAGACAAACCACGATGTCTTCCGTATAATTTGCCCAGGAATAAAAGTCCTACTTATACTTGTTTAGCCCTTTTCTTTTTTTTTTTCAACAAATAAATTTTTAAACCGTTTTATAAAGGGATAATTACATATACCTTCTCTGAAGTTTGCTATAATTACACTCACCTCCCCTCAAGTTTTAAAAATTACACTTACACCCCTTGTATTTATATTTTCATAACAAAACAAGTATATTTTGATAATGTAATCCAAAATACTAACCAAACACCTCAAAATACGCTTGATTGTTTTTTAAAAAAATAAATATCAAAAATTAATTAACTAGTAATAAAAATGTCAAAAGTATTTATATTCTTACATCAAATTTTCAAACGCCACCAAATATTACTTCTTCAAAAACTCAGTTATCTGACTAATCTAAATAAATTTATTTTATCTATTAAAACTTTACAAACAAATATATTAATAAGAAAGAAACTACCAATTTAAAAGTAATTAAGCATGTATTAAGGTGTTTGGTTAGTGTTTTTGGGTTACATTACCAAAATAGACTTGTTTTATTATGAAAAATATAAGTACAGAGGGTGTAAGTGTAATTTTCAAAACCTGAAGGGAGGTGAATGTAATTATGACAAACCTCAAGGGAGGTATGTGGAATTATCCCTTTTATAAATTGTAGTACTTTAATTTTTATTTTTTTCATCTTAAATTTCCACTTTGCACAAAGGAAATGAAAAACATAATTTTTAGATTGTATGCAATTTGAAGCATGAACATAACCAAGAAATTAGAAGAGAAAATTGGGGGAATCGGGATAATTTCTGGTTAGAATATGTCTTGAAAAAAAAAATCATCCTCAGGTGGTGGAACAAGAGAGAGCTTCGGCCCCCATTTGTGAGTTAAAGCTGATATGGAAGAGTGAATAAAAATCGGAAATAAAGAATTCACATATAATTGAATGAGTTAAGTTGAATTTTAATTTTGTTTAATCTTCCATTTTCCTGTATGAAAAGAGTACTAAATATCAACGTGAAAGGAGAGAAGCCATTCATTTGGCAGGATTTGCCATTGAATAAACTGTTACATTGCGATGGACTTGCTCTTTGTTACAAAGAAGATCTTGTTTGATCTAGAAGAATGCTTGTCATCGCAAGTCAGTCACCAATTGGCTAAGATCCTCTTGATGACTTTGGAAGAAAGGGGAGATTGAGTTTGTTTTATATTTTGTTTTCTAAATGCAAGATTAGATGGTCAATAATTTGTCAAAATCTCTTAATGACTTTGGAAGAAAGGGGAGATTGATTTTGTTTTACATTTTTGTAATCCAGTCAACAGTTGGCTAAGATCCTATTAATGACTTCAGAAGGAAGGGGAAATGAGTCTAAATAAAAGATTATACTCGTACAAAAGGTTTGCTAGCCATATATATTTAACATAGAATAAGGAAAACTGAATTGTTTTACATTTCATTTTTCAAATACATGATTATACTCAAAACAAATGCAAGACCATGGTCAATACAGAAGGGGTGCTAGCTATGTGCTTAACACATGCCGCTCCAAAAGTTTTTTTGGGAAGGGAATAGGAGATTCTTTGATATTAAACTACTGTGACATTTGTATTATTATGAGAAGTAACTGAAATAGATTGAGAAATCTCTATCCAGAGTATAAGTTGTTCAATAATTTCAGAAGAAAGGGGAGATTTATTTTGTTTTATATTTCTTCGGATTCCTTGTGGACTTTTTGCCCTTCAATCTCTAAAGGTTTCTCGTTTGCATGAGAAGAAGATTTAGCTTGTCACTCATCAACGTCACAAGGCTTAGCAAATGGTAGTATACATTTAACCACAAGCGCAACAAATCAGGTAAGATAGAGTAAACTACAAGCACAACAAATCAGGTAAACTACAAGCGCAACAAATCAGGTGAGATATAGTCAAACTACAAAGCTTGCAAGAATATTCTCTAGGTAAAAATGTTTGCCTAGGTACAATAGTGTTTCTGATCACTCACTGTAAATCTAACATTTTGAGATAAAAAATAATGATAGAAACTTTTAAAAAGCACACGGGTATACGTGTTGGATTCAACAACAAACTTGTCTAAACCAAGAGTCAATAATAAGGTTCATTGATCATCATCGAACTTCGAATTTAAATAGCTCAAAATATCTTTCCATCTTAAAAACAGACTGGATGACGATGGAGAAAATACAAGTTGTGAATCACAAACGGAAAAAGTATAAAAGCCAACAAAAATAACAAAATTATAGCCCTGAAATGGCTCGAGTGAGAATTTCTACTGGCATTGGCCTCAAATTTTGTTGAAGGCAACAATGTCACAGCTCTGCACAAACTCACTGCATGGCTCCACAGTGAGATGCTCCTCGATCAGATCATCAACCGAGACAAGGTCATCCACTATGGTAAGCATAATCTGCAGCTTCTTTATACCGTAACCAACAGGTACCAGTTTTGCTGCACAAGCTCACAAAATGAGTATTTTAGTAGCTTAAAGAAATTTTTCAGGGGCATATTGGAGTGATCTGAATACATGAAATGAAATAAAATTAACAATGATGAAAGATAAAACATACAGGCTCCCCACAAAAGCCCTGGTTTCTCAACTTTACGAACTTCTTCCTCAAGCTTCTTCATGTCAGTCTCATCATCCCAAGGCTTGATATCCATTAGGACCGATGACTTTCCACCTGGAGATGGGAATCATTACCACACATATTAGGTAAGTGAAGAAAGGGAGCAAGGAGGCTTTATTGATGGGGTTTATCTGAAAAGAGGTTGATTTTGATCCTAGAAATACAAAAGGTGAACGTCACATAATAGAAATCTATGAGCAAAAAAATTTCTTTTGAAGAAGTATGTCAACTTTATAGCTCAATTATCACAGCAAAAAAAATTTTCTAGTTTTGCTAGGATCAACCTAAAAATCCTTAATGCTTTGAATATTTTAAAAAATAACAATATAAGCACCTTTGAATATTTTAAAAAATAATGATATAAGCACAGGCAAACAGCAATGTGAAAGCAAAACTTACTCTCTTTCTTTTTGGTGGATGCTTTAGCAGCCTCCCTCTGTTCTGCTGCCTTCTTTTCCTCCTCTGTCTCATCACCAAACAGATCAAGGTCATCATCATCAGCTGCTGCAGGTGCTTCCTGGCAAAAATCAAGTAAAAAAAAACTTTGTGGAGTTGAAGCTACACAGACAAACCTCAAGCATAAAAACTGTCCTACCAGCACCCCTAGCTCCATTCATGACATTCATAATGAAACCAACCAAGACCACCAGGTCTTAAGATCATCATAACGATATAATAGTAAGTTAAGAAGCATGGATATGGGCACATAATAATAGATACAAGAAAAGAGTCACTAACAAAGACAAAATCTCTCAGAAATAGATATATATAGTTTCAATAATGATGAAATTCTACAGTCACATATAGAAATGGACAAATCATTCAGTATACAAGATTATACACAACCATGAAAAATTATTGGGTGCTTGAATGCTTAAGGGGTATCACTTGGTGTAAACGCAGTATACTACACCAAGTGGTACCCAACCACCAATCAACACCAACACTCCAAGTAGGTATCCCTTGTCCCATGTGTGACTAGACATGAAAGCATACTTTTACTATTAGAAACATCATTGGTTGTGTAACACACTTGGCAATGCCATGAGGCAGTATTTTATACTTTTTCATGCATCATACCGCGGCTGTGAGTTCATGTCTGAAATAACACTTTATGCAGCTCTGATTTGATGCCAACAATAAAATCCATACAAGTATTTATACATGAATGAAAATAATTCCTAGATTATCTATTGATTTAATGTACTTATTCCACAACATGAATTCATAAATTTTCTCTCATACACGAATGCTCATGAGAGCTCTAATTCATGCTTCTCTTCATTATCCTAGGAAGTCTATATTTTCTTTTCTATTTAGCGAATATCAAATCTCTCAAGTATCATTCATCTTCATAACCCCAATTTCCATCAATATACGTTCCTAATAATCAAATCTAAAACACAAAACATAAAATACAAATCAGTGAATGAACTGCTAAATACACTTTCCAAGTATAAGAATCAAATACCTTAGCCTTTTCAGCTGGAGCAGCTTCTGCTGCAGCACCATGGCCAATTCTCACTCCAACTGCTTTTCCAGGAAAGCTACCAAAAAAGTCAAAAATTAACAAAACCCACAAATTAAAATGCATAAAAAGTTACAAACTTTACACTCAAAAAATCAAGAATCCTCGTTCAGAAAGCTAATTATCACCATTCAAAACAACTAGCATTCAATTAAACGTTCAAATCTAAAATAAGCAAAACCCACTTCAAAAAACAAGAAATAGTTACCAGAAAACTAAGAAAAATCATATCAACTCTAAAATTTAAGCAAAACCCACTTCAAAAAACAAGAAATAGTTACCAGAAAACTAAGAAAAATCATATCAACCCTAAAATTTAAGCAAAACCCACTTCAAAAAACAAGAAATAGTTACCAGAAAACTAATAAAAATCATACCTTGGGGCAACCTGCGAGGAGATACATTGGTACCATTGGCTCGCATTGGGGTATAAATCAGCACAAGGCTGCTTCAAAACGGCAGCATATACCTTCACATCGTCCTTTGTGATTTGATCCCTGAAATTGATTCATTAACACAAGTTATTATCAGATTTTAAAAATCCCACTTCATACGAGAACAGAAAAAAAAAAAGAAAAGGTGAAGATATATTTTTTGGATACAGACCCGGAGATATATTTCTTGCCAGAAAGAAAGTCATCAAGGGATTTGAGGCCTGCCTCTGTATGAAGATCTGTGAAGGTTACAGCCATGATTTTGAGAATTTAATGCAAAAAGAATCAAGGTATTTAAAAGAGAGACGCTGAGACCCTTGCTAATGGGAAGGAGAGACGGGACAGAGGAAAGGCTCAGTAAGTGGAAAGAGTGGTTTTTATATGGGGAGTGCTTAACAAACCCTAGATTGTGGGGTATATTCCTTTTTTGCAATTTTGCCTTCTTTTAATTATTGATCTTTTTTTCTTTTTTTTTTCCTTTTTTTAATATTTCTAAATTGTGGTTTTAACTATGTATCTAATTCTACTCTATATATAAAGGATTTTTTTTCCCCTTTTGGTGGTGCAATAAAGGGTCTAAACTGGG
The DNA here is from genome assembly GCA_024721245.1 of Mitragyna speciosa. Taxonomy (NCBI): domain Eukaryota; kingdom Viridiplantae; phylum Streptophyta; class Magnoliopsida; order Gentianales; family Rubiaceae; genus Mitragyna; species Mitragyna speciosa. The sequence continues at coordinate 15,560,865 of CM045565.1, read as the reverse complement.
GGATGCATGGCTAACGGTGGTGTGCATACTTAAAAATTTAATTTAGAAAAAGAAAAAAAAAGGTAAGAGAGGTGATGAAAACATTATGGGAAGTTACCATTAAGTATTTATTTAATTAAAAGCAAATAGTAAAGGGTGTCATAAGAAAAAATAGATGTACTACGCCAAAGGTCTAATTATGCACTCTGTCAAAAAAAAATATATATACTTATGCTCCTAAAAAGTGATATTATTTTCTTTTTCTAATTTATTGTATTCGGTTATATCTTGTAGAATTGTAAATGACACTTTTTTTTTTCCAATAATCAACAATAGATTTGCCACCCACTTAGCGTTTAAAGATTTTGTGGTGACTAACTCAATCAAGTTAGATTGGTCAATTGTAAATTACACTTGTAAGTACACATATTCTCTAAAACTCTTGTTCTGATTGAGTACTTGTTCAGTCTAAGACTATCTCGAGTTGAGTTAATCTAATCTTGTATTTATTTGTTCGCTGGTTAAGCAAGAAAACCCCTTCGCCTTCTTCGAAAACAAAACATTTTGGATTGATTTGGTTTATCTCGGGTTGATTTACTTGCTAATCAAGTGGGACTCCTCTTTCGCCTTCACAAAACATCAGATCCTTGATTACCTCTGCTCCCTATCAGAAAATTAATGCCACACACCCGCTCGCAGCATATGCTATTGAGCGTACATGATCGTGGGTTTCAATTTGATAAAATTTTGGTTGAATTGAAATTTTTGGCTCAACTTTAGCTTAATGAAACAATGGAAAAATTGATCAAAACAGATGCCCACCAACTGCTTGCTGAAAGTTCTAAGGCAACAATAAAACTATAAACGAAAAGATTAGACTCTGTGTTGTGAGCGCGGGTGCGTGGGCTTGCAATTAAACTTTTGACAACGATGGCTAGCTTCGCCATGGCCATGGGAGCAAAAAGCAGAGAACCAAAAGAAAGTCAGGGATTTCCTTTGCCCCTGCTGGTTTTTCATTTTTTAATCACTGACCAATTATTATGTGCGAGACTGTGTGCTGCCTTGCGTCCATTTGAAAGTGATGGGTCTGCCCGAAGCTTTTAAAGTCGAAGTTCAGTTTGGCTCCGCTTGGGAAATCAGAAGTGACTCCTGTTGCAGAGGAGGATAAAAGACTTTTTGGTACAAATTCTTTAATTATTATTAATGTAAATATTATTAATCTTACTATGAATATTAATTTTGATAATCTTTTCAACATATTTGATTTAATAATAATATCTGTATCATTTATTCCGAAAAGATTAATAAATTTGATATAATAATATTTTAAAGATCATATAGACCTAATTAATCACTTTCATTGTGATTGAACAATAATAATAGTTATTTTTCAAATATCCACAATATGTGTCATTACTACTAACATCCATTTTCCCCTCAACCAAACACCCCTTAACTCTAAAACATTGTAATTTTAGTCCCTAGATTTTCGCTTGATTTTTTTAAAAACCTGTTGTTTTTGTGAATGGACAAATTTGCCCATGATATTTGCTTTGTGTGCCGCATCTTATATTCATTGAAATGGGAAAATTAGAAGGAATATCCACTACTATACCACTCTTGTGGATTGGGTGGATACTTTGAAACAAAAAGTAGTTTAATGACAAAAAATATATTATTTGAATAGTTTAATATCCAACAAGATTTTTTACCAAAATTGTTTGCTTGATTTTAAATATTCGCTATTATATTCTTAACTTCTAGTTCCAAAAGTCAAAAGAAAAAGTTTTGTGTATAAAACATAACATATTCTAACAATACGCCTACAAATTAGATGGAATCGTTTGGTAGTGTGGGATTCAAGAAGAATTATATTTTAAGCTATTCTTACAAAACTCTTAGAAGAGTTGTACACATCATATAAGTATCTCTCCCCACTTCTAAATTCTATCTTCGGGGTTTGATTTCAAAAGAAAACAAATTTCCACATCGGTGGGTTTATTGTGCGTGAATGTATTTATAAGGTTCACATTCCTTCTTTCCGTTAGTAATTATCTGAATGGTGTAAATTTGTAAGTCTTACCTTACATCCCCTCCCATTTATCCCCTACCTTTTTGGGGTTTGATTTAAAAAAAAAAAATAGAGAATTTCCTTTTGGGGCTTCTATATTTCGATGAGACGGTGCTGTGACTTGAGCCTAAGATAGAGCCTCGATTTAGCCATGTTTCCTCAAGTGGGATAGCAGGTTGGCTGCCTCTTATTGGGTGTCTTTTTTTTGTTTTTTTTGTTTTGAGAGATAAACACATGAGATATATTGCAATATGAAAGTTATACAGCATTACAGGAAATGGCAAGCTTGTGAGCTTGCTGAACCTGGGCACGAGGAACTTTTAAGAGATTACAGTAAGTAAACATACTAAGGAGGGAGATTAAATCTAAGAATAAAAACTTTAGGGGAAAGGGAACTGTGTGAACATCCCTAACACCAGTAACAAGTTGTAAGCAGTCCGTTAGAACCAATATATGAGTAAAGCCCATAAGCAGCTGCCTTACGGATGGCATATAAGCAAGCCAATGCTTCTGCTTGTAGACTGGATGCAGCATCAATCTTTGAGGCAAATGTACAGAATTTGCGATGGAATGAGGATCGAGAAAGACATAACCCATAGCTGCATGTCCTGAGTTTGATTTAAAAGAACCATCAATCTGAATGGTGATATGTTGTTTTTGAGGATGTGAAGTGGTTATTGATGAGGTAGTAGATGAAGGTTGTCGATAAGAGTTGAGAGAGGTGATCTGATGAATAGGCAGAAGTAGATTAAGCATCAAATTTGTGTTTTGAATGACTTTTAGGGGGCAAAACTGAATATCATGCCAAACAGTTTGATTGCGAGATAACCAAATGTTCCAAAAGGTGAGAAGACAAAGAACAAGAAGATGATTATCCTGCACCTCATGGAACCAACATATCGCCTAGTCGGTGAAAGATTGCTTCTTGCCTTGATCAAAATCTAGCCCTAACTGTGAAATGCGCCAAGTCAGTTTGGAGTAGTGGCATTCAAAGAAGCAGTGTTCCAAAGTTTTGTCATGCTCTCCACATCTAAGACAAAGTAGAGACTGAACAATTTCTCTTTTGAATAAAGTTACCATTGTTGGGCATATGTTACGTAACATTCTCCAAAAGAAGAATTGAATCTTAGCAGGAATATTAAGCTGCCAAACTGTTTTGCAAATTTTTTGCAGTTGGGGAGGAATTTGTGATAATTGGGAGGAGGTTGAAGGCTTGGCTTGTTCAAAGAGTCGTTTAGCCAAGACATAGCCTGATTTCACAGAGTAGATACCGTTACTTTCTCATCCCCAGATTTGAAGATCTTGCTATGGGTTGATAGGAATATGAATGGTTTTGATGATGTTGCAAATTTGGTCCGAGAAGATGGTTGACAACAGAGGATATCTCCAGTGGCCAATGGGATGGATGAGATGCTGCACTTTTAATTGTAGTCCATGAAGAGCCAAAGAATTGTACCGCAAAGGATTTTTTATACCTAGTATCCAGTCATCTGCAACAGAGATTTGATGGCCATTTCCCACAATCCATTGCAAACCTTGCTTCAATAAATCTCTGCCCCATAAAACACTTTTCCACCCCCAAGAAGCTGAAGAAGAAGGTTTAACTTGTAAAAAAGAGTGTTTGGAGCAATATTTGGAAAGGAAGAAACGACTGAATAGAGAGTTAGGCTGATAATGAATCTTCCATGCAGTCTTTCGCAAGAAAAGCTTGATTCAGATGAGTAGTAGATTTAAGACCCAGACCTCCAACAAACTTAGATTGAGCAATTTGATCCCAAGAAATCCAATGCACGCCTCTCCCATTGGTGCTACCTTCCCATATAAATCTTGCAATATGCTTATCAATCGAATTGGAGAGTGTAGATGGTAGGCGAAAAACTGACAGAGTATATTGAGCTACCGAAGAGAGAGCATGTTTTGCTAACGTGATACGTCCCATGGTAGATAAGGAGGCAGTTTTATATCTAGAAATCTTAGTGATGATTCTGTTCTTGATGTGTCCAAAAAGGGAAAGCTTACTTATGGAGAAATCCAAGTCCATTCCAAGGTAAATTCCAGGTCGTCCGATATTGGTGATGGCAAAAAGGTGAGCGAGAGATTGTTGTTCTTCAATGGAGGCATTGTTACTGAAGATGAGGGAGGATTTTTGACAATTTATAAGTTGTCCAGAATATAGTGAATAATATTGCAGAACCTTCTTTAGATTGAGGATGGCAGAATGAGTGGCTTGGAAGAAAATTAGACAGTCATCTGCAAACATTAGATGCGAAATAACTGGTCCTCCTCGATTGATAGAATATCCCTGGGCAAATCTTCTGGATGGATAAAGTTTGAAGAATGGAAGAAAGTGCTTGTTGACCGAGAATAAACAAAAAAGGAGAAAGAGGGCAACCCTGACGTAATCCTCTAGATAGGAAAAAGCTTTGAGTTTGATCACCATTAATGGAGACAGTAAATTGAACTGAGGAGATACAGTTGAATATAAGATGTAGCCATCGTGAAGGAAAACCTACCTTACTCATAACTTGAATAATGAAGCTCCAGGACATTCTATCAAATGCTTTACTCATATCAAGTTTTAATGCTGCATAAGAGGTTTTTCCATGCTTACGCTTTCTTAGAAATTCAAAGATCTCATTGGCAATCAAGATATTATCAGAAATCAATCTATTAGAGACAAAAGCATTTTGATTGGCGGAGATGATGTTAGGCAGGATCTTCTCTTCAACCTGTTGGCAAGGACTTTAGCGACTAGTTTATATAAAACGTTACATAAACTAATAGGCCGAAAGTGAGATAGTTGGGTAGGGTTGTTTGTTTTTGGGATGAGAATAATTTTGGTATGATTCCAAGGTCTTAAAGAAGCACCATTGTTGAGTACATTCAGAACAGCAGAGGTTACAGATGGTTTTAGAATAGACCAATATTGTTGATAAAACCCAGCTGGGAACCCGTCTGGTCCCGGTGATTTCCACTTTCCCATTTGAAACAAAGAAAGAGTGACTTCAGAATCTGTGAAATCCTTGCATTAAGAAGTCCACTTCAGCAGGTGATAATTTGAGGTCCAGGAAGTTAAGGAGATTGAAATTGTCTGCAGGAGATGAGGATTGGTGGTGAGCAATATCATAGAATTCCTTTGGATCAGCTACATATAAATTGGAGAAGTACTGTGTAGCATACGATAGAATATGTTGTCTGTCATGCATCCATGAACCGTCCTCTCGTTGTAGTTCAACTACGTGATTACTAGCCTTCCTGCGAGTTGCCCATTGGTGGAAAAATCCTGTATTTCGATCACAAAGATTCATCCAGTTGACACGGGACCTTTGTTTCCAGTATTCATTCTTACAAGTGTACAGGAAATCCAGGTGATGTCTTAATTGTGTTTCTATTTTTTGAAAATTGGGATCAGAAAGATGAGTTTGCAGAAATTCCAAATGATCTGTGACTTGTTGGATTTTAGTTTCAAGCGATCCAAAGGAGCAGCGATTCCAATTGCATAGATGCCTCATTAAAGTGTTCAACTGATAGGTAATAGAGAAAGGTGAAATTGGCGAAGCATATCGAAGATGCCAAGATTTTCTAACTATTTGTTCACAAGCAGCACTTTTAGTCCAAAAGGCTTCAAATTTTTTAGAAAATTTTTTGGGAGAAATTTGAAATTTTGTGTCAACCAGAAAAGGTCCATGGTCTGACCTCATTATGGGTAAGTTCCGGAGGATGGCTTTTGAAAACATAGACAACCATTGTGTATTAGCAAATGCACGATCTAATCGTTCATAAACCAAATGTGATGATTTGCGATTATTTGTCCATGTATACCAAGGGCCAATTTGATTAAGTTCTTTCATGTCGAGAGACGAAATAAAAGTCTGAAATTGATGTATTCCTTGGGTAACTGAAATTGAAGCAGTGAGCTTGTCGTGATGTCCGAGAATTTGGTTAAAATCGCCTGCCAGTAGTGTAGGTACATTATTACCCGCAACGCAAGAGGAAATTTCATTCCATATAGTTTGTCGATGTCGCAAAAGAGGATGTCCATAAACAAAACACAGCATTCATGTCGATCCATTCCTTTCCAAAACACGAGTACAAACATGATGAGATGACGTAGAGACCACAGAAAGGGAAACAAAAGAAGTCCAAGCTACACATAAACCTCCAGATTTTCCTATCGGCTGGACTAAATCCCAATGACAAAAATAAGAAGATTGTAACCACTGGTACATCCGAGAATTACTAGATTTCGTTTCCATGAGAAAAATCACATCAGGCCTGTGAACACGGGTCAACCTGCGCAGAGTAAGAATTGTAGAGGGTTGACCCATTCCCCTACAATTCCAACATAGAATCCTCATGTTGAATGAGGGGATTGTTCAGGTACAATCCCCTTGAAAACCGAAGTGATAGATGGTACGTGTTTAACTTCCTCCAGTACACAGAGATTGACGAATTGGGAGAATTGATCAGCAAGAAAAGAAGCTTCATACAGCATGGAGTCATGAGTGTTGGTTTGGGCTGAGGTTTGATAAGTCACAAGAGATTGAGTATCTGAGGAAGTATTTGCGAGGGTCGTGCATGTGCCCAGCTTTCGTTTCTGGAAGCTAAGTATTTCCACTTGACGAATTAGTTTGCGTTTGATTTTCTTGGGCATATGAGGCTGAATTAATCCAGACGCTTTGGCACTCCAGCGTGCTGCTGTATGAGTCAGGATCGGTTGAAGATCTTTTGAATTCCAGCATAAAGTATGTAGAGATTCGTCCTCGTCCGAAGATGAAGAACTGTCCGAACCAAAATAAGCATCATCTATCTACCATGTGTAATTGAGGTTGAGCTTCCAGTGTTATCTTTGGTCTCTTTGACCCAATAGGTTGTAACAAATCAGAAGACCTTTTTCCTTCTGATGAATATAACCTGCAAAAAAGAGGACTGTCAGCAGAGTGCAATGGAGTGAAAGGCATTAAGGGTTCTTCATTCAGATGTGGATCCAGAGAAATCGACAAGTGAGGATGTGAAAATGATGGAGTTATTGTGAGAAAATGGATTTCGTTAGAGAGATGAGAGAAGGCCGGTGCCAGAGAGGAATAGGGAACAATCGCTGAGGTCCTGCAGGACTCTGATGTAAGTCGTGAATTGGATTGATAGACCAATCTGGTACCCAATGTAGATATGGACCACCTTCGTTGCTGGATTGTTGTACTTGGATTGGGTGACGAATTGTATTTTTTGACGTGATGGCTAGAAAATGTAAAAAGGTGATTGAAAAATGTATATTCAAAGTTTTCAATTAGTATTAAAAAAATAATTCAATTCAAATTATACCATTCATTTTTTGGAACAATAGATACTCTAGATATTTTCACTTCCTTAGTTAGTTTACATTATTATTTGGAATTTAATTTCGCGGTCAGGGATTTGGCATATTTGTCGCACATGCTAATTGTCTTTTTTTTTTAAAAAAAATTGTAATTGTTAATGAAATTTTTGCTTAATGAATCAGTGAACATAAAATGGGAAGAAAAGATCGTATTACTAGCCTCACAACTTTGTAGATATCACATTAAACCAAATCGATTCCTTGTTTTATCATCTTATTTCTTATTCAAGAACGTGGAGTTCATAGTACACAATGATATGTGTTTTCAATTAATCATTTATTCATCATAAGCTTAAATATTTATTTAAAAGGTCTTCTTATTCAATAATAATTAAGACCAGCATGTGTAACTATAAAAGTTACAACAAAAAAACTTCCTCCTGGACACTGAATTTCGAAGCAATTTCCTCCAATTTGTTGGCAAGATCTTGAGGCTTAGAAAACATAACCATATGGTCTGCCCCTGGTATTTTTTTGACGACATCTGGAGGGTTGCTTTCTATGAAAAACCTTTGCGCTTCAGGTTGTAATGCTGCATCCGACTCGCCCATGATATATGCTCGAGGAACTGAGCCATATTTCTCCTTCGAAACCAGAAGCTGTTTTCTTGAATCCTCATCGTAGAAGTACTTTGTCACTCTTTGAGAATAATTTGCAAGTTTATAATCCTGTCAAAAATTGTTATCAGAGAAACAAAATGGATAATTGTAAATCGTTAGTAGAGATACGCTTTCACTTTCTATAGTCAAATTAGTCAAGCAATTAGATATTTAGTGAAAATTATTAAAAAGGCTAATATGCCTTATTTTCGAACTTAGTAGATGGAAATAAATGTTAATTTAAGTTTAACGGACAAAGTGAAAATTATCAGATTTAAATTTAAATTTGGCCTGAAACGATAATTTAGAATCAAATCTAACCTTTTTTTTTTTTTAATTATTGAATACCATTTTCTTTCCCTTCCCTTTTCTTTCTTGCCCATGAGTAGCTTTTTTTTCCTTTCCATTTACTCCAGTGGTGTAAATTGAGTTTGAGATGAGCACTTTGTATGATTAAAGTGTCATATTTACCTCTTTCGGAGAGTTCTGATACAATGTAGTTGCCAAAAAATGGGGTCCAAAGAGTACAATCGTTGGAGGGTCTCCAATTGTTTTACTGTCCCCGAAAAATTCCGCTGTGAGGGGATACTACAGTTATAAAAACAAATAAAAGAATAGAATCAACAAAAGAATCTTTAATTAGACATAGCAACATTAAATATTGAATATAAATTAATTATTTAGTGAAAGCTTGAGACTTATTGATAAAACTAATGTACTTAAGCTCTAGATGGAGTAAATTAAACAATTGCTAGCAAAGAAAAAATCTCCAAAATCATAAACAAAATTGAAATCTACGGATTATACGAAGTTAAACATGAGCTTGACACCACGTATATGGGCACATGACGCAAACATAGTGCCATTTTTTTTTTGTTTTTTGGTCTCTCTTGAAGTGTTTGCAGCGGAAGCAGGGATGGGGAGCGATGAGAATCTTGATTTAGACAAATGAACAAAATTCAATACTTCGTTAGACTATATTCCATTCTAGTTGGTTTTTTCTTCTTAAAAAAAGAACAAATTATTAGTTAAACAACATTACAATTCCATATCAGCACAAAAAATCATAAGTTTTCACACGCCCAAAAAAAAAAAATTCATATTAATTTATCACTTTTTTTTAAATATTAATATAGACAATTAAAGGTCAGCAGTTGATACCTTGTCATTAATTTGGGAAAAAGTCAAGTTCGGACCAACCATATAAGCATCAACAAAGACGGCAGATACGATTTTTTCAGGAAACCTTTCCATGGCGGAGGAAGTAGCGAAGCCACCATAGCTATGTCCAACAAGAATTACTCTATCCTCAGATGGTAGACTCTTAAAATGTGAAAACAGAGGTTCATGGTAGTCGTCAATGGTTTGCACGGCTTTAAGCGGAATCAGATTTCGCCCAGAATAAGCTAAATCTATGGCCGTGACATTATGTCCCGCTTCTTCTAGTAAAGTCGCCAGCTTGTACCAACACCATGCTCCGTGACCAGAACCATGAACCAACAAAAACTTCGCTGCAGAGGCGCAACGATGCTGAGACAACTGTAGTATGAAAAGAAATATTATGATTCTTTGATAGGCAATCATTTTTTTTTTTTTGGCTTCTAATGATTGTATTTCAATGGCCTCTAAGACTATATATAGACAATTACGCTTCTGTACTACTAGGCATATCTACTAATCTAATTGTGTCCAAAACGCCTGCTGTCAATTGATTTCTATCGCTAAAAATGACTCCTTTTCTGAGTAGACACAAAAATATCATACGTACCAATACTGGCATCTTTGATTTGCAGCCACGGATGTTTTCCCATCGTATATTCCACCGACTTCTAACATTTACTATTCATTGGTCCCTAGGTACGAAGTTCTTTGCATGCGGTGAGCTGCAATAATGGGCTCAATGTTAAAATTTCAGTGGAAAAATATTGCATCCAGTGGTGGAGGCAGGGATGGGCAATCGCAATCATAGTTCTCCAGTCTTAATCATATTTATGGATTCTTTATGCAGGACACCTAACCCTTCTCCAGCAAAAGTTTGCACGCAGAACTCGTGTAACGTTAGCATCCATCTTGAGCACGGATCTTTGCTTTCTCTTCGACAAACATTTGAAATAATTCAGTTCATGATTTCTAATATTAACTTTTTGAAAAATACATCGAACTTCTGAGCTTCGAAGTAAGTTGAATCTACACATAATATTCTTAAGTAATTTGAAATCTTGACTAGCTTTTAACTTGTGCTGGAAAATTTCCTGGACCTATAACTGGTATGTCCTAGCTCAATTAAAAGGGCATTCTTTGCCTTTTCTCCACACCTACTACTTAATTTAAGGGCAAGAATTGCACAGTGGAAGACCAACTTGAGAAAAGGGAGGTCATATTTTCTTCTGAAGATCACACATTGCAAGTTTAGCTAGCACAAGTTGATGATTAATGCTCGTTAACCTCGTCGAACTCTCAGTCGAAAGGCACAAAAAATAAGAGAGTGCTATGTGACATTAAACGAAAAAAGAACCGTGTTTAGACATGTTTTGAATGATAAGTTTGACAGTTTAGCACATACTGTTGATTTATGAAGGGAAAAAGGAGCTTAATAAAAAAAAAAAAGAGAAAAAGTCAGATGACTGATTTAAATTCTCATTTGTTGAGTTCTACACGCAACAATGTGCAGCAAAATTTCACAATCAGTGTTGACACTTGGATTTCAAAGGAAACTCTGAATTCCAAGTGTAGAGTATAATTAAAGCTCTTTTCACATAGTAATTCGTTTTTCTTCCTGTCTTACATTGTTGGCGTCACGATCAAAAAATGTATATCTTTTGATCTAAATGAAAAACTCTCGTTTTTCTTTTTGGGATAATTTCAGAAACTTTCTCTAAAGTGTCTAACAATTTCACTTAGCACCACTAAGATTTCAAAAATCACATTAACCTTCCTGAGTATAATAACCTTAACATATACATATATATATATATATATATATATATATAAGTCAGAATTTTCAAAAACCACCATTTTTAACCTGAACATGTCGTGGATTTTCACTGGATTTGAACCTTTACTCTAAAAAAAATTGTATGTTTGGAAGGTACATTTTAAGAGTTAAACATCACAGCCACAAAGTAATATAAAAGAAGTATTCATTCAGTTTAAAGGGTATCCATTCAATGGAGATTTCCATTGAATTTGAAAAGGTACCTATTGATTAGGAATGTATTCATTTGATTTAAATAAGTACCTGACAGATGATTGTCTTTCTAAAAGACTTAACAATGTATTTGATATGTTTAAACTCTATAAATACAGAAGTTCAGACATGCGAAGACTAATCTTAAGCATTCGCACTTCCTTTGTGTTATTAGCCATTGTCTTTCCATTTTGTCACCATTAACCAAAACAAGAAGTTTTCTTCGCATTCTTTGAGAGAATTTCTCTAGATTGCTATATGAATATTGTAATTGGCTTTGTTATTGTCTTGATGAAATTGTCATATAACCAGACATCAACATAACGGAGGCAATTTTTTTTTTTTTTGGGCAAAAGTGTAATATGTATATTGATGAAATTGCATTGAGCTTGTACAAAGACTAGCAGTCGTTTACTAGTACAACAAATTTGATACTATCTACTCCTATCAATTTCACATTTTCTATGAAAAACAAAAGATAATTTACAAAATATAGAGTTAGTCATCAAAAATCTTGTGAGGAAGTCCTCACTCCATTACCAACTTCCAGTTTTGGTAGTTAAGTGGGACTTTTCTTCAAGAGATTACTGCTTCACTAACTGAAATTCTGATTTGTTGAACAACAGTGCTAGGAGTTAGAAGCTTCTTTTGTTGTAGACAATGATTTCGAGCTCTTCATATGTAATATACACTAGCTAAGAACATTAGTCTTCTAAGCTTGTCTAAGAAAGAGTTTGTTTTGCAGATGCTACTCATCCATCTTATCTCCTTAGTCCAAGTATGTTGTCCTATAAAAAGAAAGAAAAAAGACTGTATTTTCCTCCACACTGATGCATTATAAGGACGCTAGAAAAATAAATGTTGCGTGGTCTTCTCCAGTTGCTTACAAAACTCACAGTTTTTGTCTTCTAGATTGATCTCCCAAGATGCATTCTAGCCTTTGTAGTCAATCTTTGCTTGCATGCTAGCCAAAGAATGAAGGAAAATCTAGGCACATTGCCTTTTCCCCGTACCAAAGTGCAAGGCTACTTTGCTATCCTTTGTTCTTACTTTCTCTATGGCTGATTTGACTGTGAAACAACCTGTTCTGTTCCCTAGCCATGTAATTGAATCACATACACCACTTACTGGTAGAAAATGGGTAGGAGTGTTTTGCTGTAAGCTTTTTACTTCTCTTGTCAATTTCCTACCTGTTGGCCATCTCTAGCTTTCACCTTGCACACATAAGGAGACTAAGTCTTTTTTTGAGATGCCAAAACAAGTGAGGAGGTTCTCACTAAAGTGCAGGCATAAGGGCCCAATTGATATAACGGAGGCAAATTTCCTCAAAGAAAGTGATAATTTCATGTCAAAGAAAGTGCAGACATCTGCTTTACTTTCATTGTCCTTCTTCTTCTACTCCCAAATCCCCAACAAACATGCCCGTACAAACTTGGGCAAATTGTGGATGCGATGGTGTGGATTTGTGGAATATATAGTCCGTTTGTTTACTTCTATTTTTTAGAAACATGTTTTTAAAAACTTTATACACGTTTTTTAACTAACTTTTATCTCAGAAGTACATTTATCGAGAAGAATCTTTAAAACTACTACAGCAATATTTTCTAAAAATCACATCAAAAAACAACTATACAGAAATAGCTCACCTACCCTCGGTTTAAGTGCACAACCCAACTGATAGAGGAAAAGACTTGTAGAAAACAACTTTTTTTGTTGTTATGGTGGGTTGGTGGTTGTTTTTTTTTTTTTTTTGTTTGGGGGGAGGGGGACAGTGCTATGATACGGTTGCATCTAACAGTATACAAAATGAGATCACTCATTTTGGTGTTACTCATTTTTGTTACTTTTAAATTCCAGTATAAATTTGTACAAACCATTTATACAACATTGCATCATATTAGTCTATAAAATCTCACAAATTTTTTATGTATCTATTAACTAACACATCATATTTTTTGCACATAAAAAATCCAAAAGACTCTCACTAAAACAAAATTGTTTTTAAAATTTTTAAATTAAGCACGCTTTTAGAGCGTACAAAAATCACTAATATCGTATAATTGTAGATGTATGTATTTGTATACGTGTATGAGAGATAATTGCAATGTTATATTTGGTGTATTAACTACTCTCAATTTGTTATGATTTATTTGAAAAATTCTTACCTGGATCAGGTCCACGGTCCTATTTATGGATCTTGTGGTTTAAAAGAATGCTATATACTGATATAAGAAAGTGATATAAAAATATTTAAGTGACTCTATTTTAAATCACATGCTTGACAAGTGAGATTGTGGATCGATAAAAATATTCCAATTTCAATTTCAATATCTTGGGACGGTTAAATTTTCCATACAACCTCGATCAATATTCATATTCAGTATCTTGTAGATTAGCCTTAAGGTGCCTTAGAATGTCAGTTCAATCGGCCAAATCAATTAAAAAAAGTCAGACTCAAACTGCTGGTAGGTTTTACTCCAAAAATATTAAGAGACAGCAAAGATTTTCCTTTTGTTCTTCTCAAAATGCTGACAAGGTTGTACTTTCAACTAAGCTGTCAGAGTGATGATAACATCGTGTTGAGCATCAGTTTTTTCTTGGGTTAATAACACTTTGCCCCTCTAAAGGTATAGGGGAGTCATACTTTACCCCCCTAACCTTTAAATATATACATTTTTCCCCCTCAATTAATTAGGTGAGAGAAATTTTGATTAAAATAAATAGTTAAATGACACAAATACCCTTGACTAGGTAAAGAGGAAAATTTCCGAAAATAAAACTTAGGCGTTACAATATTTTATAAAAATATTTATGAAAAACTTTCAAATAAAGTAAACTACTAAATTTTAGATTAATTATATATGAAAAATAGTTAACAAGAAATGTGACAATGATATCATACAAGGTTATCCTTCTTGTACTATTGGAGAAGACCTTTACTAATTTCTACCAAATAAAGATTGCACTGTTATGAATGCAAAGTTAAAATTGAGATTTTTTTTGTAAATTAAGAATTTTGCTTAAATCAAGAAAAAAAATCAAAAGTTTCAATTTCAGCTTTGCATTCATAACATTGCAATTTTTATTTAGTAAAAAATTAGTAAAGATCCTCTTTAATAGTACAAAAAGTATAATTTTTTATGATATCATAATCACATTTTTTGTTAGCTATTTTTTAGATTTAATTTATCTAAAATTCAGTAGTTTATTTTATTTGAAAGTTTGTAGAAATATTTTTAAAAAATATTGTAATGGTTGAGTTTTTTTCTCCGAAAATTTTTCTCTATACCAAGTCAAGGATATTTGTGTCATTTGACTATTTATTTTAACTAAATTTTCTCTCACCTATTTGACTGGGGGGCAAAATGTATATATTTAAGGTTAACGGGGCAAAGTGTGACTCCCCTATACCTTTAGGGGACAAAGTGTTATTAACCCTTTTTTCTTCTCAAAGAATCAAGAATAGTCAGTTTGTTAAGCATCAGTTGATTAAGGAAAAAAATTGATTTGACATTTGGAAGTTTGATGATCCAGTTAGCAGTTGGCAGGGGCGTAAAGATTTGAATTCGTTGGGTCAAGTGATTCATACGGCCAAAAATTAATTTATTAGTTAAGTCTTGATTTGACTTGTTTATTAATTAATAGGCAGTTTGATTATTTCGTAAGTTGACCACGTTAATCGACATAGTTATTAACGGATTAAGTATTTTGGGTTATAATCTTAATTGAATTCAAGAATTAATGATACACCACTTAAAGCTGAACAAAAACATGGGAGCTAAGGATTTTCAATATTTTTTTAAGTGGATGTTTGGTTTAAGGAAGGGGAATGGGTATCAGTAATAATGACACCCATTATTGATAATTACAAAACAACTATTACTATTATTTAATTAGAATGAAAGTGATTAACTAAGGTTTCTATGATTCTCCCAAAAATATTATTCCATCGAATTCATTAATTGTTTTTGGGAGAATGATATCTATTCCATTATTAAGCTAAACATGTTCGGAGGAATCGTTAAAATCCATACTCATAATTGGGTTAATGAATCAACAAACATGACTTAACTTTATTGCACTCACTAAGCTTACATTTGTTTGTTTACTTGTTCAAGTTTTAACACTTGTTTTTGCTTGGTCAAATTAAACAAGTCATTTAGTTGCTACATGACATTGAGAGATGCATGTAACAATCGAAAATGAACAAGTAATGCTTAAGTTTTTCATATGAGAATAATGGATGCTTAAGTGAATCAATACAATTCATGTTATCATAAGGTTTCATCATGAGAATAGTTAAAATCTTGTCATTTCATAGAGAAATCTAGTTGTGACACCTATGGAATTGTATTCTAAATAAAGCAAGATAACACTTAGTGAGTCATTCACGCATGCTTCATTAGTGAATTCTATGTTATAGGCTTCTTTGACTTGAATTTTACAAAAAAGTTCTTAATCACAAAGATTTAAGTCTTTTTATGATGGGCAAAAGCCCAAAGGTTCTGTCTTTTGTGTCTTAAGTTGTGAAGACTTGTCAATGGAAAATTCTTATATCTCACTCACAAAAATGCTCTAAGTCACAAAAAAAGGTTCTAATAACACAACAGTTTGACATCGCATATAGGATAATATAGAGTGATGTAAGGTATGTGCCAGTATTGGAGAAAATTTTTCACCAATAAATTTTAAATATGTAAAAATTAGGGGCTAAAAATATTTTGATGAAAATTTTTTAGTATAAACATCATAATGACTGGATAGAATTTTTTCTACACATGCACTTAATACTAAAATCATCTTAACAATAGATTCTAAAAAATTTTGCACTAAAAATTTTTAAAAATATTTTACAGAAGAATATTTTTAGTCCAACTAAACAGGCCATTAATGAAGCTTTGATTACATAAAATCAAATCCACCCATTCAATTATTTGAAATAATTTTATGTCTTCCATTACATTTCTCAATTAATGCATGTGCGGGCTTTCATTCAGGATGTGAGTCTGCTTATGAAGAAAATGAAAATCAATAGCAGCAAGAATGTGGACGGTTTAACCGCACTTGATATGCTACACGATTCCCCTATGCAGAATATAATGGAAGTCTTGCAAAAAGGTTACGCGGTGCAGGTACATAAAGATTTTCATCATCCAACGAAAATTTAGCTGACAGATTTATTTTGATTTCTGAAGAATCCCTCTGGAGAAAAGTTCTGAGATTATTATTGTCATTAGTTGAAGGCCCGTCTGTTGATGATACAGCGTCAGATGAGACTCGGAAAGCAGTCCTGGTCACTTAACTATTAAGTGTACCATGCACGCCTCAGTAACGGACGGGCAACAATTACATATCATCAAATGTCACAAAGCATGATTTACTATCATCACATGGTGATAAATTATTGATTCTAATGTACTATATAATAATACACGTGATGCATTTAATACTTTTTATAACTTATCAAGCTATGTTGACTCCTCTTCCTATACTTACACAAGAAGAGGATGAAGCAAATCATTTCAAATTCTCCATGTTTCCACTCTTTCTTTTCTGTCTTCCAACTCGGTGACGTTTCTGCTGTCAATTTTCTTTATGCATTCCCTCCTCAAGACAGATGGATTTGGCGGCTAGATGAAAATATCTCTAGCAAGTCTGGGGTTTGTTATCGACGGTGATCCTGGGATGTACTTACCCCTAGTTAGTTTAATCTCCTTGTAATTATTATTATGATGGTATAAATATCTAACTCTTGAAAAAAAATGTATTTGTAAAGCATAGTAATATTATGTTCCATGTTGTTTATTATTATTATTATTAGTATTGTTGTTGTTGTTGTTGTATAAATATTTGACACTTAAAAAAGAATGTATTTGTAAAATGGTATATTTGTAATGCATAGTAATGTGACGTTCCATCTTGTTTTGTTTATTATTATTATTATTATTATTATTATTATTATTTCAAATGTTTTTAGCATTTGAACTGGCCTTATTTGGTTAGTAAGACTCCTAGTGTTGGAAAATAATCTTTTTTCTAAAATTTAAAATTCAATGTTTGGTTTATTTTTAACTTATTGAAAAAATAAAAATATTATTCAAAACTTAAAAAGTAAGAACAGAATCCCAAAATCCTAAATCCTCACATCCTATGTGATAAAACAAGCATTATGTAATTTGTGATTTATTATTGGTCGAACCAATATTTTCATCCATCAGTATAGATACTTTTTGGACGAGAGGCCTCTACAATTGTAGTTTCAATTGTAATTAAAGGTTTAAGGCGGAGATTGAGATAGTTTAAATTGTTGTGTGTAGGATAAAAAATGAAAAACAATTTTCAAAGAAGGTACAGAATTTGTTTTGTTTTTGCATATTATTGGGTAGGATTTTACACTGTACAAGTCTATCAACCTAGGATCCCTAGTTGTTAAGTATAATGTTGAGAGGAAATCACACTTGATGCGCACTAACTGTTGTCATACAGCGAATTCTATCATGGCCTGTAAAGTCGACGGTGCATAAATTAGCTTATTTATCCACTATCCATGTCAAAAATCCTTGTCATTCTTTTAACAATTGTATAAAATATCTAACGATTAACAAACTATATAAAATACCTAAAAAATTTTGTCGTATTATAGTTCACGAATGACACTTCAATTTGTGACGTTAACTTTTAATTTGTACTATAATAATAATAATATATAGTTTGAGTTATATACAAACTAGCAAAGATTTATAACATAATTTTTAAACATTTCGGCTTCTGCTGGAAAAGTACATATGAATGATGCTTTCTTCAATATTTTCCTGTATGTTAACAACATAGCCTTTGTGTCCTCGTTGACGATGATCGAATGACTACTACAAAAAGATCACAATAGCCAGTTGCTGAGAATATCTATTTTTTTTTTTATGAGCGTATGCTGTGATTTTTATAGGGGATTATATCGCACAGGACCAATCTACTCTCTTTCGTGTTTTTAGCTATGGATTGTCAGCAATTGTTGCTTTGTTATTTTGGACCTCGGTTATCTGTAACTTTTTGTAGCGGTCCCTATTCAAAATTTCCGAGCCACCAGATCAATTGATTTGGAATGCAGACAAAGTTCGGTTTTTTGTAGCACAGCTTATATACATGTATTCAAATTTGGCGGACAAATTTCATCACTTTTTACATAAAATTTGTTATTTATTTGGTGCTGATTTAGCATCACGATATTTTTTCAAAATTTAATGACTATTTAACCAAAAGATATAACAAAACTGTAATGACAATGATTTTAGAATGTAGAATGTAGAGTGCCCGACAGAAACTACAAACAATGATGGAAACAACGTACCCAAATGGGACCACATTTCCCATGGACACGTTAGAGGTCCAAAAGTCTTCGTCAACGCGATCTCGTTTCCCATTAGACAACTTCTCACCGGCCAGGTTTTTTCCACGAACATTAAGAACAAAAAATTTAAGGGGGGACCATTAACTGTTTATCATGGACAATACTAGTCTACTATACGTCTGTTACAAAATTTACAAATTATTTGTGATCTATTATAATATAATTACAAAGATTTGCATTTTATGACACAATTTTATTGGCAACCGAACCAACCCTTTACTCGCGTTGGAGACGTGTTTGGCGTTTTAGGTTGTAAAATCTTGTCAAGAGAAAATTCTTATATCTCAACCATAGAACTGCCCAAATCCACAAGAAAAGGTCCCGGTAACACATCAGTTTGACGCGAGATATAGGAGAATCTAGAGTGATGTAAGGTATGTGTTAGGGTCTGTGTTGGCTGGTCAAATGGACCGATTCGAAAATTGGTCAGGTATTCGATCCAAATCAGATTAAAATATTAGAATAAAAAAATCAGTTAAATTCAATAATTGGGAAAAAAAAAACCGAGTTGATCGGGAAAAAATCGAGTTGAAGGGCGTGTGAATTAACAATCTGCAAGTTGAAGGGACAAAAACTGTGTTTCATTCTCCCACAGGAAAAGTCATAAGATCATTAAATCCTCATCAGATCATTACATCCAACTACTCCAGGCTATCAGTCAAACTGTTATAATTCTTGTGTGATGGGGGTCCTTTTTTGTTTTTTAGGCAATCGGCATGTTTTATGGTACAACCAAGAGCATTGTGACAAAAGATACAAAATTCATTAATTTGGTTAGTTTTTGACGGACTTGTCTTCTATTACACGGTCGTACCGGTGACAGAAATCTAGTACCTTTATGTTTGATCCTATACGACAATGGCGACCAATAACAGACTTCTTTACACTGCATTTATCGCCCATATGTGAACCTTCCGCTAGCATACATTGTGGTCCCACCTGTATCATATATATGCTCAGTAACTAATCAAAGAAACATCAACTACATAAAGCATACAAGGATGTATATATTATACATGCAGCAAAAAATGTTCAAACAATTTATTGATACCCAGTTAATTAAAATATATCACTTCAGTATTCCTATGTTTAGGTGTAAAATTATATGGAAATCTTGCAGCTCACGGTTGTTTTCGATCCAAGCACTGCAGAAGGATGAATAATGTTATTCTGAGCAGAGAAAGAATAGCCAGAAAGGTGACTTGCATTCCCTATGACCTACGGTAATTATGAAATTAGCATTAGATTATAACAACAATAGAACAAAATCCACGATGGAAGAAAAAGGCAGCAAAATTTCTCAAGAGATTCTACTGTAGAATAGTACATCTCGATTTATGTCATACGCCTGTCACGTAGCATATCACGTGATGTTTTATAACTAATTATATATTATCAAATAATTTAAGTGTAATCTTACCTCGTATAAAAGTTAAACCAAAGTATGTTTGGTATTGGTTTTAATCACTAAGAAACAATTTTACTTTTTGGATTTGTTTTTGTTAAGTAGAATTAAATCAGAATTTTTCATGTTAGAATTAGAGTGCAATTAGATGGTTTGACTTTGATAATAATTTGGTAATTTGATTTGTCTATCTAAAGGCCAATTGGCCGGATAGTTTTTAGAGTGAGAAAGTTCAAGAAAGCCTCCTTATTCATTAATACAAATTGGACAGCAAAAGCAATTTGTCTTTGAGTGATTTTCCTCAAATAATTTTGAGGCCTACACCAATCCACCGTGTGACGATAAATAATTCAAGGTGTGCCTTTTCTGACTCGTCAGTCTCCTCCGCGTAAAGACTAAAAAGGTCCCAGCCTCCATCGTAGAGTCCTAGTCTTCTCCGCGTAAAAAGACAATATGTTTAATTTATGAATTGGTAGGAGACAAGTATTACCATATTAGGTCGATTGAAACAGCGCATGGGCCACGGCTGACTAGATACTTTCTAGTTGGAGAAATATTTTCAGCAAATGAGGATAGTATTTTCATATACATATATAGATAAAAAAAATGTTTTCTAACTCGTGCATATCTTAGTTAATAAAAATTTTATTATGCCCATATAATTCTCATTTCTATGTATAGTTTAAAAAGAACATTTGTATTATATTCATGAATAAATATCCCAAAAATAATCATACTGTTCAACTAAACATATAAAATACTCAATGAATTTTTGTCATATTATACTTCATAAATAGTACTTCAATTTGTAATACAAATTTTTAAATTTGTATGATGATAGTAACATATTTTTTGAGTTATATACAAACTAGCCATGATATATAGCATAATTATTATACACTTGAACATACAAAACTAATAAGATCATAAAACCTTAATTAATTTAATACCTCATACGCAAGCAATATCTAATAATTGTAATAAAAGATGCATTCATACTATTAATATACGAATTTTTTAAATTCAATTTATTTGTCAAACTTTTAATCGTTTCTAAAAAAATCATGCAAAAATAAATAATATACATACATATAATATTCTCTATTATACTCGTCCCATATTTTTCCTTTTACGGAATAAATAAAGAAGGAGGATAATCATACCACTCTTCTTACTGATTAATCTTATTCCTAGCTCTGATCTGTTTTTTGATAAAAAAAAAAAAAATTAATCCTTATTACTTCTATCTAAAAATATTCTTGCTAATTGCTCGCGAAACAACATAAATATACAGTGAGCTTCTCGCATGACCCAAGAGAAGTCGCACAACTGTATTTGTTTTAACATCGCCTTTCATCATTGATTAAATTCCAAATATTCTGATCGTTTTTGCCTGGCTTGACTAGAGATTTCATAACATTTGCTGCATCATCCTTCAGAATATATGAAGGTTTTACCCACTTTTTCTGCTAAAAATAAAAGCGTCTAGTGATTTTTGTATATTAAGTTCGTGCCAGAATTAGTAATAAACACAATTCTTTTTCTCTCTTACATACTATTTATTCAATCTTTACCTTCTTCCAGTTTGATCTCATATTTCTTTGGTAAAATTAAAAACGGATGCCGGGACGAGGCGTCAATGCTTTGCTACAGGGCCTGCTTTTGAGCAGATCACTTATAGCGTATGTCCCACTGGCACTGGGGCCTTTTCTCAGGGTGGGTGTTTTATGGACCAGTCTACAATACTAGTTTTTTATTCTTTACCAAGAAATATCGCATATTCCATGAACCTTCTTCCAAACCCCAACCGAAGTTCCTAGGTCACTAACTAAAGCATAAAAGATGCTGATCCTTATACCTGATCTCATCCTTGTCAAACACAGAAAAGTTTGCCACCTTAAAAAGCTGTTGATTAGCAGTGATGGACCCGATATTGGCCTTGGCGGAAGCTGCTAAAAGAGGAGATACGGCAGCCTTGTATGCATTGCTCCGGCAGAATCCATATCTTCTGGAGGACATCGACAAGATACCATTTGTGGATACACCTTTACACACAGCTGCATCTGTTGGTTGTATTCATTTTGCCATTGAAATCTTGGGCTTAAAACCTTCGTTTGCTAAGAAGCTCAACCCAGATGGTTGTAGTCCAATCGATCTGGCACTGGATAATGGACACACTCAGACAGTTAAAGAGCTCATCCGTCACAATCCTGAGCTCATCCGTGTCAAAAGTAAAGAGGGATTTACTCCTTTACACTATGTAGCAGAAATGGATGACGTTGATCTTCTAGCCGAGTTTCTCTTCGAGTGCCCAAAATCAATTGAAGATTTGACGGTTCGAAGAGAGAGTGCGGTTCATATTGCTGTGAGAAATAGAAATATGAGAGCTTTCAAGGTGCTATTAGGTTGGCTTTTTGCAGCTGATCTGGAGTATATCTTGAATTGGCAAGATGATAAAGGAAACACGGTCTTGCATATTGCAACATTCACAAATAATTTGGAGGCACGCACACTTCCTCTTCGTTTTGTCCAATCATTTATTTATTACATGCATTTAGAGTCCATTTACTTGGATATAAAATATTTTCTTTAGAAAATTATTTTTCTAGAAAATATTTTATATGGAAAAATTTTTTTCTACAATTTTATGATGTTTAGATGACAATGTAAAAATTTTTTAAAATAAAATTTTTAATTTATTCTTAGGATTATTGACATGAATTAAAAGGCCTAATAACAATTACAATGAATGTTTGACGAGTAATTTGATTTAAAAAAAATATTTTTTTTTGTTGACATTTAATCTTTAAGGTGATATAATAGTAAAGTGTACATGATTATAATTACATTACTATGCGACCCAAGATGAAAAAATTTGAGCTGAAAGAATTTAATAAAAAAAAACTAGTATGGTAATTGAAATTAGAAAAGTAGCTATTCAAGGTTTAATGTCACTGTTAAACTTTTCAAAAGATAATTTACACTTGTTAAGTATGTAAGTTATTTTCAGTTTGAGGAAAAAAATAAAAAATATTATATACAAAAAAATATTTTTTGGTATTTTGCATTAAAGAAAATTCTAAAAATATTTTACAAGAAAATATTTTCAATCTAGCCAAATAAACCCTTACTAAAGCTTTTATTATCTTCAATCCACCCATTCAATTTTTTTGAAATAATTTTATGTCTGCCATTACATTTCTCAATTAATGCATATGCGGGTTTTCATTCAGGTTGTGAATCTGATTTTGAAGAAAAGAAGAATCAATAGGTACAAGAAGAATGTGGAAGGTTTAACCGCACTTGATATGGCTAAACGACTCCCCAATGCGAAAGATAATGGAAGTATTGCAAAAAGGTTAGGCGGTGCAGTTACAAAAAGATTTTCAGCATCCGAGAAAAATTTAGCTGACAGATTTATTTTGATTTCTGAGGCATCGTTCTTGAGACAATATTGGATAAGATTATTAAGGACATTAAATAAAGGATGGAGTGGTAATAATGCAATGTCAGCTGAGATTCGACAAATACTCCTGGTAGTCTTGGTATTGATTGCAACAGCAACCTATCAGGCTATCTTGACTCCTCCTTCTGCACTTACACAAAAAAAGAATGAAGCAAATAGTTTTAAATCCTTTTTCCATAAATCAAATCTTTCATCACCCTTTCCTTTTCTGCTTTTCAACACATTGACGTTTCTGACGTCAATTTTCTCGATGGGTTTCCTGTTCAAGAGAGATGGATGGGGCTTCCTGGCGGCAATGTCTCTATTTTATCTAGTGTTATGTTATGCGGTGGTCATGCTTTCATCTTTTCCTTCACATGGTAAGGTTGTTCTAGCTATAATTCCGGGTTACTTTTGCTATGCTTTGATTGTGAGCCTCATAGGCATGACGGAGGTGGAGAAATTCCGTACCCGTGGGTAGTTTAATCTCCTTGTAATTATTCTTATGATTGTATAAATAATCTACTCTCAATAGAGAAAATGTATTTGTAAAATGGTATATTTGTCATGCATAGTAATATAACGTTTCATCTTGTTTTGTTTTATTGTTATTATTATTTCAACGTTTTTACTTTTTGAGTAATATGTTAACGTTTCAATTGCATTGGTTGTTCGAGAAAGTTTATTATAAAGCATTATCAACAAGAACAAAATTTAATTGGAAAATTGTAATTAAGTTCTATATTAAAATGTTAATTGAGGACAATTATGTCACATAAGTTCATGTTTTTCCTCAATAAGGGGTAAGCTACATAAGCAACATAGTAATCTTCTTCTCTAGGAATTAGGTGATCAAGGATAGCACTACTGAAAATAAATCCAATCTTTTTATTCAAAATATTTAAGAGTACCTGCTTGAATACCACAATATGTTATTTACTACCGTTTTATTCTGGATTTTCTTTTTCTTTTTTCAAACATTAAATAGTCTTTGATAGTACTGGCACGCAAAGTAGATATTACTTGAGGAGAAGAAATATAAAATCAGATTTCCTTTTTTTTCCCATCTGGGCAAAGGTACAAACTGCATTAACTTATCCAATCTTTTGGTACAAATTATAAAGTCTGTCAAAGTGGTGTTTGTACAATGAACTCAAAACCCCTAAGGCAAGTCTCTGGCAATTTTATAACCTTAGGATTGGGAAAACTCATATACGAATAGAAAAAAACAAACTGATCTTGACTAGATTTTCCTATGAGATGGCACAAAAATGGAAATAGAATGATGACCTAATTGAACCAGAAAAAGAATAAAAAGAAAAGGTAAAAAAAAAAAAAATCATTGCTTCTCTTTTTTTGCCAAAGATTCTCTCTTGTGTTTACTGCCAGCAGTTACTACAAAACCAGCTCCAACCTGAATCATGGTTCAAAGACTTGGTCGAGTCGGCGACGACTTGGCTGAGTCGAAATCGGATCGGAGCTTGGCGGTCCGATACCGTTCCAATACCACTCGGAGATGGCGGACTCGCCGAGAAATCGGTCGATCTCGGTGAACTCGGATTGAGTTGGATCCGAATCGGTGCGAATCCCCCGATTCGGAACCGGATCGTTCGAGTCAATCTGGACCACCATATATGTGCCATAATCCAAAGCAATAAGACAGATAAATTACTCACTGATTCGGAAGCGACTGATTTCCAGCGTTGGGGTTGATTTTCCGGTGGTTTAGGCGGCTGATTTGGGGGGCCTTTTTAGTGTTTATTGTTGCTGGATTTTGTTTGGATTTCGATGGGATGGTTGTTGAAGTTGAGTAATGTTTCGGTGGTTGTGATGTTCACTGGCGGGAGGAACTGATCCGGCAGCTGGCGGCGGCGGCGATCTCTCTGATTTTGGTTGACTTGGTCCGAGTGGAGAAGAGGAGAAAAAGAGAAGACGACGGCTTCTTTTTTTTGGGTTGTAAGCACCTCGCGCAATGCGCGAGGTGCCCCTTTTTTTTAATAATAAAAGGACCGTGCGCAATGCGTGCGGTGTCCTTTTTCAATAATAAAAGCACCGCGCGCGATGCGCACGGTGTCCTTTTTCAGTAATAAAAGACCACGCGCAATGCGTGTTAGTTTTTTTTTTTTTTTAATGTCGCGCAGATTCTGATTTTTTTAACACACCCGTGCAAATACAAAGCCATTTTTTTATGTAATTTACTTTAGATCTTCTTCTATATAAAGGCCACATCCCGTAGGCCAAACATATCCAATTTCTTATCTTGCAAATCACAAAATTTTACAGCATCCTGCAGGTAGCTCTTTGGAAATCAATTTTGCCTCCCTGAAGCAAAATTTCAAGTTATTTTTCTTTTTACTTATATATGGTTTTTTGTTTTTTATAATGTTTTATTTTTTTATATGTTTTTCGCATGTATATATATTATTATGATATATATATATATATATATATATAATATAGTCTAGATTTATATATGTATTATTATTGTAATACACACACACTGTAAAATACATACACATATGTAATATATATGTGTGTGTGTATTTTTTTTGTTTTTATAATGTTTTATTTTTTTATATATTTTTCACATGTATATATATTATTGTTATGATATATATATTATATTCACACACACATAATATCTATATGTGTGTGTGTGTATTATTTTTTTATAATGTTTTATTTTTTATATATTTTTCATATGTATATATATTATTGTTATGATATATATATATATATTATATTTTGGATTTGTATATGTATTATTATTGTAATACACACACACGCACATATATATACACGCGTTTGTGTCTGTGTATATATATTATCTTTGATATGTGTATGTTATTATTTTTTGTTTTTATAATGTTTTATTTTTTTATATATTTTTCATGTGTATATATATTATTGTTATGATATATATATTATATTCTATATTTGTTTATGTATTATTACTGTAATACACTCACTCACACACACACACACATATATAATATATATATTATTGTTAAAATCTTAGTAAAAATATATTTTAAAAAATTGGACTAATGATCATACAAACAAGTTAATATGTAAATAAGATTTGCAAATTACTAACATAATCTAAATAATTACTTTTCTTTTGTCAAATACCAACTTATTACTTGTAGTAATTTTTTGATAGATTACTGATACTAACCATTTATGATGACGTATGTAACAGGTGAAATGGCAAGTAAGGACATTGGTTGAACATGGTACACCTGTAGGTGGAAATAAAAAAATTGTGAGATGTAATTATTGTGAAAAAGTAATGCATGGTGGTATCACAAGATTGAAAGAACAAGTTGGTCATATTACAGGACAAGTTGAACCTTGTCCAAAAGCTCCAAAAGAAGTTATAAATGTAATAAAAATGTATTTAAGAGCTGGTAAGGCTCAAAGAGCTTCCTTAAAGAAGAAAAAAGAAGAAATATTGAGCACTCTGCAAGAGGAGAATATGTATGGTGACGAGGAGGAAGAAGACGTATATGAGATTGATGAATCGGAAGATTAGCAGATGAGGTGAGCAATGAGAGAGAGCCGATATTTACAATTTGTTGAAGAGCAGCGAAGACATTCAGTGTCTGGAAGTCGACCATCCATATCTATACCAGGTATTATTTGTAAATTAAATTTTATAGAAGTTATTATACCAATTTATTAAAATACATTGAAATTATTATTTATTTATTTTTTAAACATCTTTTACTTCCAGAATATATGGGTGCTAGTATTTCGGAACAAGTAATTGCTAGAAGTAAAAGGGGCTTGTCTCGTAATTTCAGTGTTAGACAAGCAGATAAAATCATAACCAGAGGAGTTGACTCGCATATGTTTCCTTCGAAACAAAAATCAGTCAAATCAATGTTCGTGGGGGAAAACATAAAGAGAGTTGGTAAGGCGATTTCAAAATTTTTTCATTTTAATGCTGTACCATTCCATGCAGCTGATAATCCATACTATCAATCAATGATTGATGAAATTGCCAAAGCTAGTCCTGGAATTAAATGCCCTTCAGCTTATCAAATTGGAAATGAATATTTAGATGAAGAATTTGAAGAGGTTCATAAATATTTGGAAGATGTCTATGGTAAATTTTCAACTTTTGGCTGCACACTTATGTGTGATGGTTGGAGTACTCGCACTAAGCACCCAATAATAAACTTTATGGTATACTGTGATAGGCATATGCTATTTCATAAATCAGTTGATTGTACAAATGTGAGAAAAAATGCAGAATATATTTTTAAATTAATGGATGAGGTAGTAGAGTCTATAGGAGAAGAAAATTTTGTACAGATTGTGATATATAATAAATCTAGTATGAAAGCAGCTGGACAATTACTAATGAAAAAAAGAAAACATCTATATTGGCCACCTTGTGCTGCTCATTGTATTGACTTGATGTTAGAAGATATCGGCAAAATGGATGAGATGAAGCAAACTATTGTACAGGCAAATAGGATCACTAGTTTCATATACAACAGTGATAAAGTAGTGAATTTGATGAAGACATATACAAGAAAAAGGGAATTGTTACATCCCGACATCACAGATTCGCTACTGAATTCATTTATTTGGAAAGTCTTATTCGGCATTGTCTAGAATTGAAAAGAATGTGTACCTCAAATTAATGGATAGATGTCAATAACACAACCAAATGAACAGGAGAAGCTGCTAAAGTAGCTGAATTGATACTATCCGAAAGGTTTTGGAATAAAGTCAAATTTGTCTGTGCAATAATAGAGCCTTTGGTCAAAGTCTTAAAGACCGTTGATCAAGATAATAAACCGACCTTGCCAATATTTATGAGGCCATGGATAGGGCAAAAATGGCCATTAAAAAGTCGGTAAAAAATTGGAGGAGTATTTGGGATGTGATTGACAACAGATGGTTCGACCAATTACATTGTAATTTATATGCAGCAGGTAATTTAAAATAATATATGCAATTTAAATATGCATTATATATGTATTCACTTGTTTAATTAATTTTATAATTTTATTTTATTTAGCATATTTTTTAAATCCGACCCTGCAATACTCTGGAATATGTGAGTATAACACTGATGAAGTTCGTAAAGGATTAAAAGAGTCATTACAAAGTTAGAGCCAGATTTGGATGCACAAGTTGATGCAATAAATGAGGTATATTTATGATTATTTTATTTATATATATATATTAATGATCACATGCATTATCAAATTCTAGAATTTTAACATATATGCATATGTCATTTTTTGTAGATCAAAATTTTCACAGAGAAAAGAAGAGGATTTAGAAGTTCTATTGCAACAAGAGCATTGTCGAAATTATTACCAGGTTCGAGCTTAATTCAATATATACTTAAGTTTAAGTTATATGAATGAAGTTAATATTTTTTATAATATTAAGATTATTATTATTATTCTAATTGATTATTATTTTGTCTGTTTAGCTTAATGGTGGCTCAATTACGGTGAAGATGCTCCACATCTGAGAAAGATTGCAATGAAAATATTAAGTCAAATTTGCACATCCTTTGGTTGCGAAAGAAATTGGAGTACTTGGTCCTTGATTCATACAAAGTTTCGCAATCGTTTAGCAATTAAAAAATTGCATAAATTGGTTTTTGTGAATTATAATATGCGATTAAAGGTGAAAAATCTGATGTATCAAAGGAACACTGATGACTTCTACAACCCAATTGATTTGAATCACATTTTTATCAAGATGATATATTAGATGAATGGATAAGAGAAAGTGATCAGCCTACCTTATTTGAAGATAATCTCGAGTGGTTAGATGAAGGCATTCGCCAACATGAATAAGAAAGAAGTCAAGATGGCAATAGACATGATAGTGATGATGATTTCCGTGATACGTTATCCCAATTTATTACCAGGAGGAACAAAAAAAATCTTATTCAATCATCATCTCAGAGGCATAAAGGTAAAGGTAAGGCTGGACAAATGAGTAGGCATGTTGCTATTTCATCCTCGTCCAATAAAAGTGATAGTGATAATGATGATGGTGATGATGGTGGTGATGAAAATGAAGTAGATAATTCTTTGAGATATAGTGGAAGTCACGATCAAGAGAGCCAACAAACAGGAGGTACGTCGTGGGTTTGAGATCAAGATAATTATTATGCCATTCAAGACACTGATCATGGTTATCGTCCATGCATAGAAAAACAATGAGAATATCTCAACAAATTAACTGAGTTTTCAAATCAAGATACTTTCTCTTATCCTTCAGCCTCACAAAGACATAGAGGAGTTGAAGAGCATATACAAAATTTGAGTATAGATCCGAACTCTAAGTACGATTCTAGTCAAGATTGGAGCACTAATCAATCAGAATATGGCTACGAGCAATCATACGGAATTGATACGGGTTATTATAGCCGATATGGTCTATTTGATGGAACTAGACAAGTTGATAGTTCTACTAGTAGTCATGGTGGCAGATATTATGAACAAACAATTGATAGATATCATGACAGCTCATCTTTTGAATCTAATAGCTTTGGCTATGATCGTACTAGCGGTAGTGCTAACTATCGAGGGTTCCGATATTATCATTATACTCCGGAATTCACTGGCAATCAATCAATTCCTACGTATCATGATCATGGAATGCCAAGTCAATTCTCACAATCAACGAATGTACAAGATGGCTCTTATATGTTACCTACTCCAAATCCTGTCACATATCCACATTTGTTTTACCATCCATCGGGAGAAAATGATAGTGATTTTGAACCGCATCGTCATTCTACTTGGTATTGATAGGTGAACATTCAAAATAATATTAGACATTTTTTCAAGTCTTTGCATTTTGTTTAATGTGATTCATTTTTAAATATGTAGATTGTTTTTTTATATCGATAAAAATGACACATTTTAGAGATTTTATTTACTTATTTTTTTAGTTATTTTTGTGTAGCATACTTTTCTTTATATTTTGAATGATTATTTATAATTTTTAGAATAGAAATTGATTTAAAATGTGCGTCTCACCGAGACCGCGACTGAGACGCTGAGTCCGATGTGGAACGATACGCGCCGCGACCGCGATCGAGACCGCGACATTGAACCATGACCTAAATCAAATGCACAGAAATTATTAAGATAGTTCACAGATGAAAATACACACACACTATGTGTGTAAGAGAGAGAGAGAAAGAGAGTGAGAGAGAGAGAGACATTGCCTGGCAGTCTTTCAGAGCAACACGTTCCTGGAGTTGTACATTACTACTGATGACAGAACCTTGGACGGAACAACCATCTCTAGTGGTGACATGGTTCATAACGACTGAATTACCAATCTACAAGTTATTGAGACAAAAACTGTCTTTCATTCTCCCACAGGAAAAGTCATCAGATCATTAAATCCTCGTAAGATCATTAAATACAACTACGACACGCCGCAGAGAGTTTGATATGATATTTGCAGTGGGGACCGTGAACTGAATGAACAGCGCTACCTTTAGACACTGTTATTGAAAAAAGAGAGGGAAAGGAAAAAAAGCGAGCCCACTAACGTACGCTGAGAGAACAAAAGATCTGCTAAAATACGCATCTAAACCTTTCGCCATTGTTGGAGCTCCACCAACTTAAATGGCTTAATCTGGTGCAGGTTGTGCTGCTATCCGATGGCCGTATCTAAAAATTAAGCTATTTTGGCATCAAACTAGGAAGAATTATGATTGGGTTGGAAGATAATTCCAAGTGCTGCGAACAAGGAAAAAGGGATGCTATCAGTCGTAGGGGACCAAAGCTCGATGATGCAAAAAGAAGCTTCAGACTTGGAATTTCCACCTTTGGGCAACAAATTGGTAGAGGCAAAAGCAGATACAAGCGGGAAAACTCAAACCTGGGCTCAGATTCTTGGAGCTAAACCAAACGTCCATGGTGGAATGGAGCTGCAATACATTCCTCCCAATAATGACCAAATTACAATAACAATGGAAGACGTGGCAACTGGACTTGATAAATGGAAGACTGCAGTTGTTGGCTTCACTTTGGGTTTCAATCCTCCGTATGCAGTGGTTAAAATTTTTTTTGAAAATCAGTGGAGGGAATATGGTAATATAGAGGTAATTTCACTTGAAAAATGGAGTATTTCTATTTAGATTCGAAAATGAAGGATGATAAAGAAAGTGTATTGGAAAAATCTCCATAGCCAATTGCTAGCAAAATGCTATTTCTCAAGCCATGGAGTCCAGGAATGTGTTTGGAAAAAGAGGATATGGATACCTGTCCCAGTGTGGATTCGTCTTCCACACCTAAAACTACATTATTATACTGGAGTGGGGTTAAGCAAGCTTACCAGTACTATTGGCAGACCTTTGTTTACAGACAAGCAGACATGCTAGCCAATCCAGGGTGTCATATGCTAGGATTTGTGTGGAGCTTAAAGTAGGAGCTGAAAGACCTCAGTAGGTAAGTTTGTCAATGAATTTGGAATGCAAGAGACACAGATGATTGAATATGAATGGATTCCCCCTAGCTGTACTCAATGCAAAAAGCTTGGACACAGCACACAGAGATGTCCCTTGATACCTAAGAGTAGTAAAGCAATGGGTACCTAAAGAGAAAAGTAATGAACATGATGCAACTGGAAGAGGTTTCAATGGAGGATCGGCAACCTAGAAGGCTAGAAAATGAAGTAATCAGGCACCTGCACAGGATGTAGTTAAAAAGTTGGAGACTTGCCAAGTCAGGATGGAACTACATTGGAGGTGGAGTACCTTCAAACTCCTCCAGGAAACAAGTAAAAGCATGCCGAACAAACAGATACAAAATGAGGTAATTCAGGTAAGTGCATTGCACATTGAAAACAGCTACAATATCCTAGCATTACAAAATAGTGAAGAGCAAACCTCGATGGAAAGAAAGGAGTTCAAATTGGGAAGAGGGGCAAGGAAAAAGGTGCCTAAGCAAAACAAATACTAATGCATATAGCATGTTGGAATATAAGGGGGTTGAATGATCCCCTAAAGCAAGTTGAAATTAAAAAGGTTGCAAAGGAAATGGGTAATGATATTTTTGGACATTATAGAAAATAAAGTTAGATATCAAAACATAGACAAAGTCTTTCGAAAGTGCCTGCCACAATGGAACTGTGTCCATAATGGGTCTGCCAATCAAGTTAGTAGAATATGGGTGTGCTAGAAGCCTAACTTAATTCAATGCCGAGTGCTAAAGGTCCATAATCCAAGCCATCTCATGTTTTTTCAATAAAGCACAAATGGATGGAGATATAGCAGTAACAGTGGTGTATGACTTAAACACTGTAGAAGGAAGGAAACAACTATGGTCTCACCTAAAGTACAGTGAAGAATCAAATAGGTGAATAAACCTTGGGTGATTTTGGGAGACTTCAATGAAATACGAGATGTAAAGGAGAGGTTGGGGAGTAAGGATTATGACTTTGATGCTATAGATGACTTTAACAAATGCATAGATGATCTAGATGTGGTTGAACAACCAGGGAAAAGGATGCTTTTATACCTGGAACAACAAGAGAGAAGCTGGGAAACGAAATATACAGTAAGATAGATAGAGTTTTTGTGAATGAAGCTTGGATAGATAGATTTCAAATGACTGAAAGCGGAATTCAAAGAGCCAAGAATTTCAGATCATTCCATAATATGTGCTTCAGGTGAAGGAGCAAAAAAATTTAGGGGCCAAAACCTTTTAAATTTCACAACTTTTGGATGAAGCATGAGAAGTACCAAGAAACCCTGCTTGAAGCTTGGCATAGTGAGGTCAAGAGGGAATCCAGTACAGTGTATTAGCCAGAAAATGAAACAGCTGAAGTTGGGGCTTAAAGAACTAAACAAGAAATATTTCAGCAGCATTGCAAATAGAAGTTAGGGCAAATACAAGGAGCATCTATTAAGTGTGCAACAATTGCTGCAGGATAATCCTCAAGATGAAGTCTTAATTCAAGCTGAAAAGGATTTTCTAATCTAGTATGCTGAGTGTAGCAAGTATGAAGAAGAATTTTACCAGGCCAAAGCAAGAGTAAAATGGCTACAAGCAGGTGATCGGAATACTGCTTATTTTCCATAGGAAGGTCAAATCACACAAGTGCTAGAAATAGAATTATGGCCTTGTACAATGATGAAAATGAAAAAATTACAGAATATGAGAAAGTGGACAGATGTGGCAATCAAATTTTATCAAAAGCTTTTCAGCAAAAGTGTGGGAATTACAGATGAGAAGAAAAAAGTGATGAAGGAAATTATCCCAAAAATGTTGAATGAGCAATCAATATGAGAGGCTTAGTGCACCCCAGTCACATCTGAAGAGATCAAGAGTGTGATTTTTCAAATGAAGGAAGGAAAGGCTCCTGGGCCTAGACTGGATTCACAGCTGATTTTTTCAAAAAGAATTGGGATATTGTAGGAGAAGATGTAATTGAAGCAATGAAATTCTGTTTCAACCAAGAGGTACATGTACTACCCCTTGAACAGCACTATTACTAACACTAGTACCTAAGGTTGAAAATGCAATGAATATGAAAGACTTTAGACCCATAGCCTGCTGCAATACTCTATACAAATGCTTTTCTACTATTCTAGACCAATAGACTTAAAGAAGTCATCCCCCAGATTGTAAGTGATTCTCAAGCAGCTTACATAAAGGGGAGAAGTATACTAGATAACATATTGGTGATGCATGAACTGGTTAGAGGTTATCATAGGAAAGGAGGCAAAGCTAGAGCTGCATTGAAGATT
The DNA here is from genome assembly GCA_024721245.1 of Mitragyna speciosa. Taxonomy (NCBI): domain Eukaryota; kingdom Viridiplantae; phylum Streptophyta; class Magnoliopsida; order Gentianales; family Rubiaceae; genus Mitragyna; species Mitragyna speciosa. The sequence continues at coordinate 15,526,644 of CM045565.1, read as the reverse complement.
GATATAATGAAAGCCTACGACACTGTTGACTGGGAGTTCCTATTTTGCACCTTATCTTTGATGGGATTTTCCTGAAATTTTTATTGACTTGGATCACCTAAGTGTGTCTCCACTGCTCACTTTTTCAGTCAATTTCAATGGGAGTCAGGTGGGTTATTTTAGAAGTGAAAGAGGGCCTTAGGCAAGGAGACCTCATTTCTCCTTACCTATTTCTCTTGGCTATGGAAGTTTTCTCAAGATTGCTTGGAGTGGAACATAAGAAGAAAAGGCTTTGATTACTCATAAAAATTGTCAAAAGCTTGAGCTTTCCCATCTCACTTTTGCTGACGACCTCTTTATCTTGGCAGGTGCTACTGAAAGATCATTCATAGTCATTGCTGAGACACTAAAAGAATTTGGAGAACTGTCCTGGTCTAAAGCCTAATTTACAAAAATGTCAACTGTTTGTGGCTAGGGCTAGATGAAGATAAAAGGATACAGCTGAGTGACATCATCCTAAATCTCCATTGCCTGAACTACCAAGTGAAGTACCTTGGATTACCTCTGGTGACCACTAAGCTTATCAGTTTAAGGACTATCAAGCCCATATTCAGCAAGATTGAACAGAAGATTAAGGGTTGGGCTGAAAAAAAGCTTAGTTATGCTGGAAGACTCCAGCTAGTGAAAGTCTGTGTTGGTTGGCATACAGATTTACTGGGCTAGCTGCTTTCATTCTGCCAAAAGCAATGATAAAAAAGGTAAATAGTCCTCATTACTACAAGTTTCTCTGGGCAGGAGAACTCAAGAAGCATTTCTATGCAAAGGTGAAACGGGGAGGATCTAATGCCTTCCTTATAAAATGGGGGGATTGAACCTTGTACAGCTTGAAGCAGTGAAACAAGTGCCTAATAATGAAGCTAATTTGGAACATATTACAGCAAGAAAGATTAACTATGGGTGAGATGGATCCACACAATCAATCTAAAAAATACTTCTTTCTGGGGCACAAAAATTCCAACAGACTTGTTCTTGGAGCTGGAGGAAAATTCTCAAAGCTCAGAGAAAGGTTTTCAGAACTAGTGAGGCAGATTATTGGTAATGGAATAGTCTACGTGGTTCTGGTATGACAATTGGCATCCAATGAGGGCCACTGTATGTGAGATTCTCCGATAAACTTTTGTCCAACTTTGGGGCTATAAAAAACAAGCAAAGTTGCTGACTTTGCACAAAAAGATGGATGGAATTGGCCTGAGGGCAGGAAGAGAACAACAGAGGTAGAAATCTTAAGACAATCTACTCCAGATTTTCTGAAGATTAATCTAAGGAGGGAAGATCAAACATGGTGGAATGGAAACAACTCTGGATTATTCACAATCCAGTCTGCGATGAAGATTCTTGGCAGTAATAACAGAAAAGTTAAATGGTAGGAAACTGGTATGGGGGAAAGGTTATATTCCTAGGATACTCTTTCATCCTATGGTTGGCCTGTAGGAAAAGGCTCACTACAAAAGATAGAATGAAGGCCTTGGGGAATCCTACTAGATAATTGGGACTGCATTTTCTGTAAACAAAAGGAAGAGACATTCGATCACCTGTTTTTTGAATGTGTGTTGTCGGCAACCGTATAGAAAAAAGCTGCTCACCTTGTGCTCCACACAACGAGGATATAGGTTCTTGGTAGGAAGAAATGGACTGGATGTATGGAAAAATGGACATCAAACTCTTTTGCAGATAAATTCAAAAGAGTGATGTGTGCAGTCACTATTTATAGCCTTTGGAAGAGCTAGAAATCAATTCATGTACCAAGGATAGACGGCAGCAGCAGTAGATATAGTAGCTACAGATGAGAAGAACTATGCTAGAGGTAGTTGTGACTTGGGGAAGAATACCAAATACCAAGCAAAATTGGCAACTGATGATCGAATGGGGGCTCCCAACAAGAATGCTTGTTGACTAATTGTTAGTCAAGTGTTTTTTTGTGAAGTTTTTGTATAGAAGTTAGGTACTCAAACATGTATACTAACATGGTTGAGTTACTAACTACTAATGTACAGTCCTCTAATGTATATCTCCATTAATATAATTACAGAAATTTTACCCAAAAAAAAAATACAACTACTCTAGGCTATTAGTCAAACTCTTATTATTCTTGTGTGATGGGCATCCTTTTCTGTTTTCTAGGCAATCGGCATGCTTTTTGGTAGAACCAAGAGCATCATAACGAAAGATACAAAATTCATTATAATAATTTGGTTAGTTTTTGACGGATTTATCTTCTATAACACAGTCCTGCAGGTAACAGAAATCTAATACTGAAAGAAGTAGAAGTGGTGCTGATGGGCTGGAAGGAGGAAGTCCTGAGCTGAAGGAAAGAAGCCCAGAGCAAAACAAGAATAAGTCCAAGATATTCGTGAAGGCCCAAGAAGGGCCCAGGAAGCCTATTCAAGTTTTGCTTAGAGATTCCTCTACACCAGCACATGCATGGCAAGGAAACAAACAGTAGCAAGTTCAAGAATGATAACCATCAAATTGCTGGCTTGCTAAGAAAGGATAGGATATGATCAAATTAGTTTAGGAGATATTCTTTTATAAACTTATCATTTTAGTACACTTGTCATTTTTATATTCTTGGAAATTTTGTATATATACACGACCTTGTAAAGCTGTTTTGGATTAATGTAATTAGAAAATTTTCCTCTCCAATTCTTATATTGTTTGTGGCATCAGAGCATCCTCAGGTTCTGATCCTAAATTAGCTAGATATAGCTTCATAAGATTAAAATGATGGAATAGATGTTGGTTTCAATGATCAAATATCTCAGTACAATGAGGACCCATTGTAACTTTAGAATTCTGATCATCTAGGGATGATCCTGGTTACATCTCCATTGGTAAGGAGTAATTATCTAAGCTGGAGCAGATCAATTAAAATTGATTTAGGAGCTAAGCTCGAATTGGGGTTTATCACAGGTGGATGTGAATAACTATCAGATTCCTCATCAAAGGCTGAATAATGGGAGAGAGTGGACTGCATGGTCAGGTTTTGGATCCTGAACTGTATTTTTAAAGAAATTGTCGAGGCTTTCATCTATACAACCTCAGCAAAGAATTTTTGGGAAGAGCTGCAGGAAAGATGTGGGGAATGTAATGGTCCCTTGTTGTACCAGTTACAAAGAGAAATTAGTAGCATAGCACAAGCGAACCAGAAGCTGAAAAAAATACTATACTATGCTCAAGAAGCTGGGGGGTGAACTCACTTGTTTAATGCCAGCTCCTTAATGCACCTGTGGAGCAGCAAAGGAGGTGACTGATTGGGCATCATTCAATAGATTGATGCAGTTTCTGATGGGATTGAATGATACCTTTGATGACGTTAGAAATCAATCTTGGTAATAGATCCATTGCCTTTCAGTAAGTAAGGCATATTCAATGGTATTTAGTGTTGAAAAGCAGAGGGAAGTTCATAATTTCTTCCCTTAAAAAAATGAAAATGTAGCAATGGGTGTAAAGGTTCAAGGAAGAGAAGGAGAAAGAAGGAACTTTGGAAGAGGGAAACCAGGATAAGCAGGTAAATGAGGAAACAGGAAAAATGAAAAGGAGCACATGCACTGTGACCACTGCAACATGGATGGGCACACAAAGGAAATCTACTTCAAAAGTCATGGCTATCCTAATTGGTATAAAAGCCTCAAAGAACAGAAGGGGAGAAATGTGACCAGAAACAGACAAATAGCAAACATGGCAGAATCACCATTTTTCTGATATGATGATAGATACCCGTTCCAAGTCTCATTTTACGTCTATGTTTTGTACCCGTGAGAAATAACAGGTATCTAATTTCTCACGTTTTAGAACAGGTAAATCCACTCCTATTAGAACAAGTATATGATGGAATTAGATACCTGTTAATCAATCACCATTTTAGAACTCTTACTTCTATGCTCTTACAATGTTAGATAATATGATGATAGATTCTATGCTCTTACAATGTTAGATTATACCTATTAATTAATAACAGGCCCCACGTGTCCGACTTTCATTAGCTCTGGTCATGTTGTTGAGAGGAGAAAAAAGTGTGTGGACAATTGTGCCCTTGGCAACAAACCAACTTAATGAACAGTTGCACACTATTTGGACCGTTTTTTGTAATTTTGTCTTGGCTTAATGTGCACTTTGTATCTCTTGCGTTGAAATTACGTTTTGACCCTTGAACAAACAACTACATCTACCAATAGTTCACTACTGTTCACAGTTTTGATTGTCATTTAACAATTCGTCTAACAAAAAAAAAAGTGCTCAATTGCCATGTCTTTCCATGTGGCCAATTGGCTAAGAAGTTTTTGTGTCCACGTGTATGTGTTTTATGCTGAAAGTTCGTTTTTGCCCCTCACTAAAAAATAACCCCATCTTGCTGCTTTTCCCTTCTTGTAATTTTGTTTGTGTTATTTCCTCTTTTCAAACCCGTCATTTTAAAATGTTTTTAGGCTCATCGCATTTATCACAGTATATTTTAATAGTTCCCTATTATACATCTATGTTTTGTACCCGTGAGAAATTCAAGCTGCACGATATACCTTACAAAATTACCTGCAATCGTTGGATTACCACTCAGACTTTGAACACCAACTTTCTTTGCAAATTTTGAAATTGCCAACAAGTCTTTCGCCTTTTCTTCCTTCTCCTTTTTGATTTCTTTATCATTTTCTTCTCCATCGTTCTCATTTTTTTTTTACTTTTTCTCCTTGTACATTGACTGCACTTTTACTAGATGATTAGACTCTTCTTTTTCACTTGGATTAATCCATTTTAACACTCAAACAACCCTCATCATCAATTATTCTTTTTTTTTTTTGCCTTCATTCATTTTTCACCATCCGATGTTGTCGGAAGTTAGGGACCTGCCTTGAAAAAATGGGTGAGTTGTTCTACCAACTCCATCGAGCACCACTTCGTATCCCATTTTGTCGATGCTGGGACCTCCAGAGATGAAAAGCTATCAGAGCCCTTCCTTTTCTTTGCCAGTCTCACATAGCAAACAGACAGGGAGGTTATGTAACTAAAGGTCTAAAAGATGAATCATAGAATGCAAACATTGCATCACTTGTGTAGCAGGAGATGATGAAACTGCTGAAAGGGAAAATAGTGGCAGAAGGAAGAAGCCAGTTGAATTTTGCACATGTAAATGATTTTGCAAGTGTGAACTCTTACTTCTATGCTCTTACAATGTTAGATTATATGATGACAGATTCTTTGATATTAGACACAGGAGTCAGTAGCCATATGTGTCTTAATATAAACCTAATAGAAAACCAAAATTCTTACTCTTGTTTACTTGCCTGATAGTTCTATAAAACAAGTGCAACATATAGAAAATGTGAATTTGCATAAATTTTTGCAATTGACTGAAGTTTTACACGTGTCAAGTTTTAAATATAACCTGATCTCAGTGGCAAAATTGGCACACTCAGCTCAAATTAAACTAACATTTACACCCACATGTTATTTACTACAGGACCTACAAAGTGAGGAAATGTTAGCAGTGGGTAAGCTTGTAAGGGGGGTTATATGTTCTAGATTGCTCTAGCTTGATGGGTAGGATGATTGAAACTTATAATCAGTTGCAAGCACATGAAGTGCAGGCAAATTACAAAAACTCTTGTACTAATTCTAGTAAGATGAATGAAACTTCTAGTAGTGTTACTGTTACTTGGCACAAAAGACTTGGTCACCCATCACTTGTTATTATGTAGCATTTGCATTTTATTAAATCACAACTCCACAAAATAGACATAAATGCCATGTAGGAATGTGAAATATGCCACAAAGCCAAACAACAGAGGAAAAGTTTTCCTATCAGTAAAACCCAAAATTTTGGCATATTTCAGCTAATACATGTAGACTTGTAGGGGCCTTACAAGTCTGATTCGTTGACTGGAACACCATACATGCTGACAGTTGTAGATGACTACAGTAGAGTGACTTGGACATTCCTAATAGTATATAAGATCCACCCTAAAGGATTTTGTGACAATGGGTTAGAGTTCATTAGTTTAGAGTGTCAAAAGTTTTTAAAAGATGAGGGAATTATACACCAAAAAACATATGCATATACTCTACAACAAAATAGAGTTGTTGAGAGAAAACATAGACATTTGTTATAGATAGCCAGAACATTAATGTTCCAGGCAAATCTGCCTTCTAAATTTTGGCCTTATTCATCCTTATGGCAACACACATTGTGAATAGGATACCAACACCTATTCTCGATTGGAGAACCCCTTTTGAATTCATGTTCAGTCACAAACCAAACTACACAGATCTTAAAATCTTTGGGTGCCTATGTTATGTAACTAACACCTTGCCACACAAAGACAAATTTGCACAGGGAGCACAAAAATGCATGTTTATTGGCTATAGTCAAGTTCAAACAACTTATAAAGTTTATAACCTTGAAACAGGAGATGTCTTTGTCAGCAGAGATGTGGTCTTGCATGAAAATATTTTTCCTTACAATCATTCCAAAGAACCAAAATCTCACCTTCTACTGCCTGTAATTCCTATTAGCCAAAATTCACAGCCTTATAAAATTAATGCTAGTGCTCACAATTCAAATACTTCTGCAAATTATGAACCTGAGAAATCTGCCACCAGTGATTCAACAGTGATGCAACTAGACGTACAAATAATGAGTACAAGAGCCAGGTCAAAACCAATCTGGAGCAAGACTATTTAGTTAATATAGTTTCAAACAAGACTCTTCCAAATGAAACCACTCCTTGTAAAAGAACAACCAAATACACACCCCCCACATTTCCCTATCAAAATTCACCTTGCTTAAATTCAACACATATGATTTTTTTGGCAAATATAACTAATATGCAGGAACCTAAATCATATAGTCAGGCGTGTGGGAGTAAATGATGGGTTAATGCTATGCAAGTGGAGTTGGAAAGCACTAGAAAAGAATGGAATCTGGGAGTTGACACAGCTGCCAAGTGGAAAAAAGGCTATTGGTTCCAGATGGGTCTATAAGATTAAGTTGAGACCTGATGGAACAACTGAAAGTCTGAAACCTAGATTGGTAGCTAAGGGGTATCACCAGGTAGAAGGAGTAGATTTTAGGGTTAGTTTTTTGCCAGTTGCAAAATTGGTGACAGTAAAGATATTTCTGGCTATAACAGTAGCTAAATCATGAAATTTGCATCAGTTGGATATCAACAATGCATTTTGCATGGAAAGCTAGATGAAGAAATATCCATGGTACCACCTGAAGGATACACAAAGGTTGAGAAAGATCAGGTATGTAAACTGAAAAGAAGCTTGTATGGATTGAAGCAAGCCTTAAGGCAGTGGAATGAAGAATTCAGTGATAAATTAAAGAAGTTTGGGTTTATACAATCACAACATGATAATTGTTTGTTCACCAAAGGGGGAGCAAGCAGTATCACAACTTTATTAGTTTATGTGGATGATATGCTAATTGCAGGAAATGATATGAATGAGATCAAAGCCTTGAAGAAGTATCTGCAAAAGCTGTTCAAAATCAAGGACTTGGGAGAAGCTAAATATTTCTTAGAATTGAAAATTGCAAGAACTAAAGAAGGAATTTTTGTCAATCAACGCAAATATATCTTGGACATAGCAAATGATACATGATTACTAGGGGTAAAACCTGTAGAAATACCTATGGCAAAAGGAACTAAGTTGAAAGATGGAGAAGGTTAAATGATAGAAGAACCTGAAAAGTGCAGGAGGTTAATTGGAAGGTTACTATATTTGAATTTCACAAGGCCAGACATCACATAAACAACACAGCAACTGAGCCAGTTTGTGCATTCACCGTTAAAGTCACACTGAACAGTTGCATTGAGGCTGGTAAGGTACATTAAAGGTTCTCCATCAAAGGGGCTGTTCTTTCCAGCCATTAACAAATTGAATCTACATGGATATTCAGATGCATATTGGACAGCTTGTCCAGACACCAGAAGATCCTTAATAGGCTATTGTGTGTTTCTTGGAGAGGCTTTAGTATTTTGGAAGACAAAGAAAGAGGCTACAATTTCAAAATCTTTATCAGAAGCTTAATACAGGAGTCTTCCAGTCATAGTGTGTGAATTGGAGTGGATAAATTACATTCTAAGGGACCTTAGACAGAACATAACACTGCATATTCCATTGTAGTGCGATAATTAAGCTGCAATACACATCACTGAAAATCCAGTGTTCCATGAAAGGACTAAACAACTAGAAATAGATTGTCACAAAGTCAGGAACAAATTCAAAGAAGGTCTTATTATACCACGACATAGAGTCAATTGGCTGACTTGTTTACAAAGGCATTATCATGACCACATTTCAACAAGTAGCTGAGCAAGTTGAAATTGGCAGATTGTCACTGTAACACCCTACAAATGCATTTACAAGAGACTTTTTTTTTCTTAGTTAGGGTTAAGTGTTAAATCTTGATTTATTAGTTAGAAGATTTCTTGAGTTAATTAGGTTAATTAGTTAAGATTTTCATTTTAAGCAAGAACACTTAAGTACTAAAGTTAGAATAATTTTACTTGATCATTTAATTTATATTAGTGTTTAAATTTTGATTAGTTCATTTTACTATTTTCTAGTCTTTTGACTACTTGAATTTTTAGCTCAATTTTACAAAAAAATTTTACTTATTTTCTTTCTTTATTTTCTTTTCCCTTGGCTGAAATTTTTCTCTCTCTTTTCTTTTTTCTCTTGGCCGAAAATTCTTCTCTTTTCTCTTTTCTTTTTTTGGGCCGAAATTCTTTTCTTTTCTTTCTTCTTGTGGCCTGTTCTCTCTCTCCCTATTTTACTTTCTTTTTGCTTTAATAATTTGTGTCTTATTATTGTTAGTATTAAGTGATAAGAAGTTAATGAGATCCACCAATCAAATTAATCCAAGTAGCTACTCTTGCATTTAAAGACCACCTTTTTGCTTTACTCTTGTGAGGTTTTAATTGGTTAATAATTTTCTCACCTTTTCTTCATTTCTTTTCCATTTTTCCTAGACTATTTCTTTCTCTTTCTTCTCCCTCTTGGCTGGCCATCTCCTTTCTCTTTTTCTCTCATTTTACTCTCAACTTCTTCAAGTTTTCTCTCTTAAGTTTGGGCAAATCCACATTAGGAAGTGAGCTTCTTTCCTTTCTAAGCCAAGTTCTAAGCATATCTAAGGTATTTACCATGAACTTTTCCTATTAATTTCATGTTTTAATTAGTTTTTATGCAAGTTTAAGACTAAGATTCTTGTTGATACTACTTGGAGAAATTAGTTAGAATTTAAGATTTACTTGCTAGATAAAGTGTTCTTGTGGTTAGATAGAGTAGTATATGGCCTTTAAACCTTGAAATTTCATGTTTTAGATGTTGTTTGGTTGATGATTCTTGGGGTAAAATCCTTAAAATTTAGTGAAATTTTGATTGAATTTGAATTTGAGTTGAATATAAAAGTTTTAGAACTTGTTGAATTGGGTTGGATTGTTGAATTTTCTTGCAGGGAAAAAATTTGGGTTAATCCGATTTTAAGGGGAAATGCTGCCGAAATTTTGGTAGAATTAAAAGAAGAAAAATTGACAAGTGAGATTTTAAGCCTAGAATGTATTCAATTGAAGGAAATTGAAGTGTAGGAATTTTAGAAATGATCTAGTGATATATTAGAATTTCTTAGAATAAGTAAACTCTAAACCCCAGAAACCCTAAAACCATAACCCTAGAAATAAGTGAGGTATTGTCTTGAATTTTCTTACTAAATTTACTAGGATTTTAGTTGAATTTTCATTATATTATTTTCTTTTAAATTTCAGGGTCCGAAAACGCATCACGACTATTTTACGAGATATTTTCTTAGGCATTCCAGGTGAGTGTCTTTATGTGTGCATGATGCATGAAAATGTTATGTTTTACTTGTAAATATTATGTGATAAAATGTGCTATTTGAGGAAAGATGTGTACTTTATCGCATCTATTCCGTAATGTGTTATATGCTTTCACTATTCAACGTGTTACTTGTGCGTGAGACTTCCGTGACTAACTTTATCGTTACTTCACGGATAGTCAACTCGGTTAGGCTTGGGAGGTTATAAGGTGCTGGATGTTTTAGGGCGTGACGTTCTTTCCCTTTTGAGTTGTGAATCCTCAAAGAGGCCAACTCCGGATTGAACTTTCTTGCGTGTTGGCCCTTCTAGGTTGAGAGTACTCCCTGGATGTGGTAGCTTGTACGGAGGTTATAGGTGAATGGTGGTTAGGGCTTGCGTGATAAAACTGGCATGTTCTTTGATAAAAGACCTGAGCTATTATCTCGGTCTAAATGTCATGGTTACATGATCAGTACTTGCTTTTCCTGCGGCTGAGCTTGCTCCTGTAGTTGAGCCCTATATCCGCCCTTGACTACTTGATAATTAAATTGTTCATATCATGTTTATTTAATTATTGATTATTTTATTTACTAAAATAATGAGTTTTTGATATGATTGCATGACTTGGACATTCATTGGGCTATTATAGCTCATTCCTTTTATTTGTTTTCCTTTACTCAGGTTCCTGAAAAATTAAAGCTGGAACGACTGGTTTTTGATTATTATAGATGTTTAGTATTGTAATAGCCAAACTGTGTTGGGCCATCGTTGTGAAAATCATGTATATTATGACATGTAAACTTTGGATGTGACTTGTACCCCTTTAAGTAAATAATATGTGTGTATTTTATGTTAATCCATTTTATTTTATTTTAGTTTATTTATTTTGAGTTAATTACGCCCGGAGGTTTGCGTGAGTGCGTGATTCGAGTCCTGGCGAGAGCTAGGCAGGCAGTCCGCTAAACCCTTTGGTGCGCCTCTGGATAAGGTGGGGCTGTCACAGTCACCAAGCTTAACTTGAGGAGGGGCTGAAAGAAAGTAGAAGTGGTGCTGATGGGCTGGAGGGAAGAAGTTCTGAGTTGAAGGAAAGAAGCCCAAAGCAAAACAAGAATAAGTCCAAGATATTCGTGAAGGCCCAAGAAAGGCCCAGGAAGCCTATTCAAGTTCTGCATAGAGATTTCTCTACACTAGCGCATGCATGGCAAGGAAACAAACAGCAGCAAGTTCAAGAATGATAACAACCGAATTGCTAGCTTGCCAAGAAAGGATAGGATAGGATCAAATTAGTTTAGCAGATGTTCTTTTAAAAATTTATCATTTCAGTACACTTCTCATTCTTTTATTCTTGGAAATTTTGTATATATACACGACCTTGTAAAGCTATTTTGTAATAAAAAAATTTTCCTTTCCAATTCTTATATTTGTTCAAATACCTTCACGTTTGATTGTATACGACAATGGTGACCAATAACAGACTTCTTTACTTTGCATTTATCACCCATTTGTGAACCTTCCATTAACATACATTGTGGTTCCACCTGTATCAAATAAATGCTGAGCAAATAATCGCAGAAACATTAATTAGATAAAACATACAAGGAATGTTTATATTATACATACAGCAAAAAATGTTCAAACAATTTATTCATACCTAGTTAATTAAAATATATCACTTCAGTATTCCTATGTTTAAGTGCAAAATTATATGGAAATTTTGCAACTCACGATTGTTTTTGATCCAAGAATTGCAGAAGGATGAATAACATTATTCTGAGCAGAGAAAGAATAGCCAGAAAGGTGACTCGTATCTCCTATGACCTGCGGCAATTAAGCAATTAGCATTAGATTATAACAACAATAGAACAAAAACCATGATGGAAGAAAAAGGCAGCAAAGTACATCTCTATTTATGTTGAAGAATGCTTGAATGGAATTTAAGCATGCACAATAATTGCTCTTGCTAGCAATATAAACACAACGTTTATGGGTTTTCCTTGGACTCGATGCAAAACCATTTAGACCCAAGGCATACAATTCATGGAAACTTTGGATAGATACATTAGCTAGAAGCTGAGACGGTAGAATTTTGGTGTTTTGTGCATCCTTGTTATTCCCGTTTTCTTCTACTTGCACTCCATTTAAAGACAATTCAGATCTCTGGAGATTCATCAAGATATAAAATCATGAACTAGTTTAGAACTCCTAAAGGGCGTCAAAACTCATATCGGTTGTGAAATATAATGAAGGCAAAGATGTGTATGACAAACCGACCAGCTGACTTGTCACTAAATAAGGCAAAACATCATGTCTTAGACTCTGGAAAGTTTCTTTCTGATTCAGAACCTCTTGTAAAATAGGCCTAAAACAAAATGAAGAATGAGTTTCAGAAACATCAAGAGCAAAAACGAAGGGAAAAAATGATCATCTTGAAGCAAGGAGCAAAACTTCAATCCTCTTGAAAGCATACATATGAGCATCCATTAAATCAGCATGGATTTGCAACTACGTGAGATGACAGGAAAAACCCATAAGAAAAAGCCAGATTGAAGTTAGAATTTTGTCAAATTATAAATTATGCTCAACATTTTAAGAAAGGATTTTCAAGAAAAGTCCTTAAAAGGAGAGGATATAAAGAAAGCAAAACACATCCACTTCATTTGAGAAATGGGATGCTTATTGCATCCAGATGCACCCTATGGGGGTAGCTAAGCCCGTGATTCATGAAATCTGAAACTGTGGCGCTCTATTAACATCATTCACCAACCCTTCCCTTTGGTATAAAATTTTCTTTATCTGAAAAAATTACTTTAAATGTACATATCAGATGAGTGCCAATTATACATATTAGACAGTTCCTAAACCAAAAGTAAAAAAACTTCTTATGAGTAATTGAAAAAAGACCATGGAAAAAGAGAAAAACAATGTAATACACATCATAAATACACATTCTCTTAAATATACAAACATCTATTCTCTTTTACTGCCAAAAAAATCGGCAACTAGAGAAAATTAATGGTTACGTTTAGCACCATTGATCGCCCAATAAAAGTGACTGACAAAATCACTAAATATAAGCAACCAGTATCTGATCCAACCAAACCCGAACTTCGCTCGCCTAGGGCCACTGGGGGAGAAGGCAAGAGAAAAGTAATAAATTGAGGATTCTCATCTTAATAGTGATGTCCATGTAGGTGGACCGACAAACATAGTGACTTTTACCTAGCCTACATCCATGGTTCAATGACTCGACCGAGTCGGAGATGACTTGGCCGAGTCGTCACCGGAACGGAGGCATCCAGTCTGAGATCGCTCTGATCCTACTCGGAGACGAAAGATTCTCCTAGAACTCATCGGAACTCGGTTGACTCGAACCTATTTATCTCCAAGTCGAAAAAAACAGTCGAGTTGAGACCGAGTCAATCGAGTTAACCCGAGCCAAACCCAAAAAAACACATTCTAATACCTTCATCTCCACCCTCAACCACCAACAAAGCCACCTTAGTGACCACCAAAAACCCACCATCGCACGGCAGCCCTCCACAGCCATCCATAGCCATTGACTACAGCCACCACCACACAAACTACCAAATCACAGCCACAGGAAAGCGAGGCTATTTTTGTAGAGGGAGATGGCTAGTGCAGAGGGATAGTGGGTAGGGGATGGTGGTGGCCGGCAATAGAGAGAGGGGAAGGGAAGGAGGAGGAAGGGTAGATCAAAGAGAAATAGAGAGAAGAGGGAAATCTTGGGTGGTGGGTGGGGGCATAGAGACAAGAAGGGTGGTTTGTGAAGCACCAGTAGAGAGAAGAGGGAGCGATAGAGAGAGAGAAGGGGGCTGTAGGGGAACTACGTGAGAGGAAAGAAGCTGGGGCTAGGGTAGGAGAATTAGAGAAAAGAAAAGCAAAAAGAAAAAAATTAGAGTTTTAATTAAGAAAAAGAAATAAGAAATTAATTTGATTAGGAAATAAAAAAATAAAAAAATTAATTATTTTTAACAACCAATGTACAAAAGATTTTAGTCATATAATATAGGCATGCTACATCACAAAATGTCTTTTGACATTTTTATTATTTTAAGTTTTACTTTTTTTTTATTTTGCTTCTATAATTATTATTTTTAAAATTATGTTTTGTGCTATTTTGATTTAATTTTTCTATAGGTCTGTTTTGATCTTGAAAATATATACCCTTTTTTATATCGATAAAAATAGTACATCTTAAATATTTTCTTTACTATTTTTTTGATCATTTTCGTTTAGCATTTTTTTAATATTTTGAATGATTAATTTTTATTTTTAAAATAAAAATTATTTTAAAATATGCGTCTCGCCGAGATGGCGACCGATAAACCGAGTTTGATGTGGAATGGTACGAGTCGCGACCATGATCGTGACCGCAATGTTAAACCATGCTTACAGCTCGAAGTATGCTTTTCTGAACTCGTACGTCTCTCTGCTTCATATCACATACTTAATCTTTTGCTATAACTGTGCGGCACTTAGTCACTTGCTCTTCATGGCTAAGTCAGCCTTTATCCCCTCTTGAACGTGCTAGGCACAAGCTAAGTATGGAGAACGGTAGCTAAAATGCTTAAACTAAGTGGGCAAGAAGAGAACACAAGAGAAAGCCTTTAAAAAGGAGAACTTTGTATTGTTTGGAGAATGTTTGAGTACAAATGACTTGGTTGGCTTGGCAAATGGCCAAGGCCCCTATTTATAGCCTTCTATCTCCTTAATGGATGGTGGAGATCGATTACATCCAACGGTTAATATTTACACTTTAGAAAATTCTACATAAGTCTAGACTATTTACAACCTACAAGGCTTTTCTAGAATATTCTATACTAATCTACAATCTTACAGAGGTTAAATGTCTCTAGAGAGTTCTAAATCTTGAAAGATGTAGAAACTCTCTGCACCGTTCTAGAGCCTTCTGCTTAACCTCCAAGCCAAAGGGACCAGAAATGGGGAATAGAGTTGAGACGAAATTCTCGGGTCGTGACATTCTCTCCCACCGATCCGAGCTATGTCCTCATCCCTTCTCTTTGTACATTCAAATTTTGTCTTCGTGTTGCCACAAAGTTAGTTCGTGCTCCTAACTTGCTTCGGCCTCGGACAAGCCTTTCCAATGCATCAAGTATTTGACATATCCTGGGTGACTTCTGCGCTTTGGAATTACTCGGTACGAGATGACCTCTTCTACATCGCGGTCATGAGTTATGGTGATCGCCGTTGGTGCCCTTTTGGATTCACCCCGACTTGGATCCTCTTTGTCGGCATGATACGGTTTCAAGAAGCTTACGTAAAAGACGAGATGAACCTCAAGATAAGACTGTAGAGTCACGTGGTAAGCAAGCTTCCCTATCCTCTTTTTCACGAGAAACGGTCCTTCGTACTTTCGTAGTAGGCCTTTGTGTGCGTTCCCGTAGTTGCGAAATGTATGAGGAAGGAGTTTTATCATTACTAAGTCTCCTTTCTCGTACTCTACGTGCCTCCATTTTTTCTCGGACCAATTCTTCATTCTCTTGGCCGCCTTCGCTAAACATGCTTTAGCCAATTCAGACTTTTCTCGCCATCCTTTGGCAAATAGGAAGGCACCTGGACTATTTCCCGTGTAGGAAATTACCATCGTATGAGGAGCTAGTGGTTGTTGCTCGATTGCAAGTTCTAACGGACTAGCTCCCGTTGACTCACTCTGTTGCAAATTGTAGGAAGAATTGGGCAATGTCTAACAACTTTACTCCAATCTTCGTTGATTGGCACTTACAAAGTGCCTTAAGTATAACTCCTAATAAGGCATTCACCCACTCCGTTTGTCCGTCGGTTTGCGGATGAAAACTTGTGAGAAGTTAAGTTCTGAGCCCAAGATTTGAAAAGCTTCCGTCCAAAATCTCCCGGTGAATCGTGTGTCTCGGTCAGCTTCACTATCATCTTAGGGATTCCCCAATACTTCACCACATGTTTGAAGAAGAGTTTTGCCGCATCCTCGGCACTATACTTCTTCGGTACAGGGATGAACACACGTACTTGCTAAACTCGGTCAACGACTACCATAATGTTGCCGCATCTATCTACCGTTGTAGTCCGAACAATGAAGTCCATTGAGACACTTTTCCACAGGTCGTTCGAGGAATCGGCAAGGGCTCTAGTAAACTCCGCGGGACGACTTTGCTCAACTTTGTCTTGTTGGCATACAAGACAAGTCTTCACGTAAAGTTTCATATCGTCGTGCATGCTTGGCCAATAGTATGCTTGTTCTACCAAGGCTAGCATGCGATGCACTCCTTGATGTCCCGCCCATAAAGAGTCGTGGCACTCTTTGATAATCTCCCTCCGTAAGCCACCCCATTTTTAAACATTAAGTCTCTCTCTCGTGGTACGGATTAACCCATCCTCGAGCCAAAATCGATGAGTCTTACTTTGCTTGATTAGCTACCTTAGACTCTTGGCTTGAGGGTCTTCTTCCGTGCCTTGTTTGAATCGTTCCATGATCGGGAAGTTGGGCTGTGTAAGGCTTGCTGGCCTTACAGCTTAGTGCATCCGCAACCAAGTTGGCCTTACCCGACTTGTACTCCATTTTGTAGTCGAACTCGACCAAGAAGTCTTGCCACCTTGTTTGCTTGGGAGAAAGCTTCTTTTGCTCTTGAAAGTAGCTAGTGGCCATGTTATCCGTCTTCACAATGAACTTGGATCCTAACAAGTAGTGCCTCTAAGTTTGCAAGCAATGAACGATGGCGGTTATTTCTTTTTCTTGCATTGTGTACCGTCGTTCCGTGTTGTTGAGCTTCCGACTCTCATATGTAACCGGATGTCTTTCTTGCATTAATACCCCGCCAATAGCGAAGTTGCAAACGTCGGTGTGTACCGCAAAAGTCTTAGTATAATCCGAGAGTACCAACACTAGTTCTTCCCTTACTACACGCTTTAAAGCCTCAAATGCCTTTTGGCATTTCGTGTTCCAATCCCACAGCTAGTTCTTCTTGAGGAAGTTGGTTAATGATGCCGCTATGGAAGAATAATCACGAATGAACCTTCGATAGTAGTTGGCCAAACCAAGAAACGATCGTAATTTAGGAACCTTCTTTGGCGGTTCCCACTCTTGAATGGCCCGTACTTTTGCCTCGTCTATTTGTAGTTTTCCATGGCTAACAACGTGTCCCAAGAACATGACTTCTTGTTGTGCAAAGGAGCACTTCTCCTTCTTCACGTAGAGTTCATTCTCCCTTAGCACTTTGAAGACTTGCCAAAGGTGCTCTATGTGTTCCTTTAGTATTTTGCAGTAAACCACTATATCGTCTAAATAAACTACTACAAAGTGATCCAAGAACGGTTGGAACACTTTGTTTATGAGCGTACAAAAAGTAGCCAGAGCATTCGTTAGACCGAAAGGCATGACTAAGAATTCGTACCTTGTTATGCACACTGTCTTTGGCACGTCTCCTTCGGCAACCCTCACTTGGTAGTAGTCCGACCGTAGATCAAGTTTTGAAAATCATCGTGCATCTCCAAGTTTATCAAAGAGATCGACAATGAGTGAGATTGGGTACTTGTTCTTTACTGTAATTTTATTAAGTGTCTAGTAGTCGATGCACAAACGAAGCGACCCGTCGTGCTTCTTTTAAAATAAGATCGGCGCACCATATGGAGTTTTTGACGGTTGGATATACCCCACATCCAACAACTCCTTAAGTTGTTTCCTTAATTCCTCCAGTTTTGGTGGTGCCATGTGATACGGCACAGTGGCGAGAGGCCATGCTCCCAATTCAAGTTTAATCACATGGTCCATTTCCCTCTTAGGTGGCAACTTCTTTGGCAACTCGTTGGGCATGACATCCTTGCACTCTTCCAACACATTTGTTATCCCCTTTGGCACTTCGATCTCAATTTCTTCGTTTACTTCCTTTAGTGCCATGAAATAAGTCGGCTCGCCCCGTTAAAGCCCTTTGGAGAATTGGAAGGCCGAGAGTGTCAGTGCTTGGCTAGTATTGGCCCTTGTTAATGGTGTCGTGCACAGACACCCTTCTCCCAAGATACATAGGACATTAGCGAAGGGTGTCGGTATGGCCTTCACTTTATCCACAAACTCCAAGCCAAGCACGACGGAGTAGTCGTCCATAGGGACAATTGAGAAATTCACAAACTCGTTCCACTCTCCAATGTTTACTTTGATGTTATAAGCTATGCTAAGGGTCGGCCTAGGTGGGAAGTTTACCGACTTAAACCATCCTCTTTTCTCGATGAAAGGGACATCTAAATGTTTGGCTTTCATTTCCGTAAGGAAGTTGTTCGAGGCACCTGTGTCTACTAAGACTCGTATTTGATTCCCACTAACTTTGACTTGCATGAACAATAACCTGTTCCTCCTAAGTTCGGGCTCCTCCACTTTGGCTTTAATTGCATTAAGGATTTGGAGAGACATCATACTTGTCTCCATTTGTTGTTGCTCCTTTTCTTCAATCATGGTCTCAAGTTGGTTTCGTTTCGGCCACTCTCGTGTCATGTGTGGTCCTTGGCACAAGAAGCACATTAATGGACATTTACTTCCCTTGTTTTCCTTTTTTCCCTTAGAGGCCCACTCTTTCTTGGATGGTTTAGACGTGCCTTCCTTGTTTGATTTTCCTCCTCCTCCACCGGTGCCTTTAGTTACATTCGGTTTGGCACCATCGGCCTTCTTGAATTCGGTAAGAGACTCGGCACTAGCAATGGCCGAGGCAAGGTCTTGAGCACCCCATTTTTCAATCTCCAACTTGGTCCAATTTTTAAGGCCGTCACAAAATGCATAGAATGCCTCCTTGTTGGGGTAGTCTGGGATCTCTAAGAGTACCTCCGAAAATTCTTTACGTACTCCTGAATAGTGCCCTTTTGTGTGAGCCATCTAAGCTTAGCTCGAGCCTCCTTCTTCGCGTATCGGGATAGAATTGGAGTTTGAGTTCTCTCTTAAAGTCCTTCCATGTAGCTAGGATGCAAATTCTCCTTTCAATTTCATCATGCTTGCGACGCCACCATAACATCGCGGTGTCTTCCAAGTAGAGGGAAGCATGATCGATCCTCTTAGCATCCTTCAAGATATTGGCTACCAGAAAGTACTGTTCCAAGCTCCATAGAAAGTTGTCCACTTCCTTGGCATTCCTTGAACCTTTGTACATCTTAGGCCTTGGAACGTCCAACCTTGAAGGAACTACGGTGGAAGCCGACAACATAGCTCCACCGTCATGAACTAGGGCCTTTCGTAAGAGAACTACTTCTTCCTTTAGGACCCCTAACTTGTTATTCACCCTAACAAACTCTCCCCGTAGAGCTTTGTTCTCTTCTTTAAGAATAAGAATTTCAGTAGAGAGAGAATTATTAAGAACTTTGCTTTGATGTGAACACTTACCGGCGACCTCATTCAAGGCCCCCAATATCTCATCCTAGAGCTCGTCCGCCTTGCCATCAAACTCCTTGATGTGGGCGTCAATGTTCCTAAACTTATCCTCCCCATCGACAACCGCAAGCTCAACCCGCATGAGCCCTTGTGTCCACGTCCGCCTTGTCTTTCCCCGACTTGGATGGTCTCCTGGATTTGGACCTTCCTCTCTCCCTCTTGTCACCTTGATCGTCATCTCTTACACCTCCCACGAGAGTGATTTCACTAGTTGACATTTTCGCCAAACGTTAGATTGCCCTTGAATGTAACTGTGCTTTGATACCACTTGTCACGGACTTACTCTTTTGCTATGCCTGTGCGGTACTTAGTCACTTGCTCTTCGTGGCTAAGTCAGTATTTATCCCCTCTTGAATGTGCTAGGCACAAGCTAAGTATGGAGAATGGTAGCTAAAATGCTTAAGTTAAGTGGGTAAGAAGAGAACACAAGAGAAACCCTTTAAAAAGGAGAACTTTGTATTGCTTGGAGAATGCTTGAGTACAAATGACTTAGTTGGCTTAGCAAATGGCCAAGGCTCCTATTTATAGCCTTCCACTCCTCAACGGATGGAGGAGATCAATTATATCCAACGGCTAATATTTATACTTTAGAGAATTTTACACAAGTATAGGCAATTTACAACCTACAAGACTTCTCTAAAATATTCTACACTAATGTACAATCTTAGGGAGGCTAAGTGTCTTTAGAGAATTCTAAGTCTTGAAAGATGTAGGAATTCTCTGCATCGTTCTAGAGTCTTCCGCTTAACCTCCAAGCCGAACGGACCGGTAACGGGAGACCGAGCTCAGACGAAATTCTCGGTTCGTGACATTCAACTCCTACAAGTTAAAGAAGTTAATAAGAATTTGCTTTAAATTTGCAACACATAGTAAAAACTATGTGCAAGGATCTAACCCGCTGCTACATGCAACAAAAACTGTTTAGTGGGAGCCAGTCCTATAATTTTATGGCGGCCTGGCTTCTTGGCTTTGGCCTTTCCGCCACATAAGCGTGATCCTATTGGTCCACTAACAAGGGTAGAGCAAAGCATTGCGGTAACTACGGCATCATGCCATCGAGGAACAGCAGCTACAGCCCCAGGAGGAATATTACAAACAAGCTTACCGCTCACAATCTGCCAACTAATTGGATTTTAAATTCTATTCGTGAAACAACAATCTCAAAGACAAATACAATAAGTAGTGAAAGTAACCAAGATATCACTTGCAGTCAAGTGATGATCAATAGCTCGAATAGCACCAGCTGTCCCAATATCTTCAGGAACTGCTGCGACCTGTAAATGTTAAAAGATTAATAACATCAGAAATTCACAAAGGAGGTATCCACTCAATTATAATGCTTTAGAAACATTTAGAGCAATCATTCTCATAAAGTAAGCAAAGAGTGTCCAAATGAACAGAAAAATGGCATCAAGAAGCATCAAAAGAGTGTCCACTGTTGTACTGTAGCAGGCTTTCATTAAACTCAAGATCTAACTAAAATCAAAATGCATGTGGAGAAAAATGATCATAACATCACAACTTAATATTTCCCAAAAGCAAATTTTGCATAAAAATTAGCAAACAGAAAACCTCTGCTGCAGATATTAATTGCCCCAAATTTGTGTAATGAATACAAAGATCTCTGGTATATAGAACTTCCCAGTTTAAAAGATTAGAATAAAATGTATCTCATAATGAGAAATTTTCTTCAACCATAAATCACATTTTTCTTCTAATGCATTTGTACTATGATTGAGCAAAAAAAAATCCCATGCATCGATCGTCCACTAATCCACAATCAAAAAACAAATTTCTATTACAATATTATTACAGTATTCTTTTGTATTTTTGAAACACAATACCATTACAGAATTCCAATTTCTGGAATTGGGAAGTTTCAATGTTTCCTGTGTTTGCCCATGAGAAAAGCTTCAGGCAAGATTTTTCAGTTTACATAATGGAAATTCAAGCCCTGGGGCATTATAATTTAATAAAAAAACAGATGGATGCAATACATACATATCTATATATATATATATATATATATATATATATATAAAAGACATTGATGAATTTATCCCATATTTAAAAAATTCTCAACTAAAAGTATATGATATATCTGTTTTGTCTCAGGCCCTGTTCTAATGACCCTACTTAGATGCCATTAAGCCTAATGGCAGCCTTCATTTCTATCATCCACGTTAATTAATCTATTGACCGTTTCAGAACAAAAATCAGAACACACTATTTGTGACATAGGAATGATCATGTAAACAACCTGGGTAGCCTAATCTCTGGCTTCCTGGCTAATATTATCCATGTAACTAACAACTCTGTGTCAGAGACTGCAAGCTTGCTTACAGTTCGTGGAAAATATAAACTATTTTTGCTTCCAATAAACAAGTGAAAATATTAAGTATGAGGTTTCGTATGAAAAGTTTTGCCAATTCCAAACCATAACCACAGTCACCTCACCAGTTTAAAAACCAAATAATCAAAGTCTAGGGCAACATCATCTCTGAAACTATTTTATCACTTGCGTTATTCAGTTAACAGCCCAGTAGTATACCAGTAACTCAAATCGCCGACTTTTAGTATAGTCATCTGATATACATGATCAAAAAACAAGCAATTTACAACATAAATCCAATTAATAGATTACTTAATTAGAATGAGCACTCCTAAGACTTGCAAAGTCTTCCAAGTTGGTTTATTTTGCTTTCAAGTTGATCCCTGTAGCAAATAAATAGTTGCAATTTCTTGCCCTAATTTACTGAGAAGCCAGTAAATTTTCCTCTTTCCCTTGTTTGTTTTCCTTTCTTTTGATTTGTCCATTCTGGGGTTCCACAATAGACAAGCTAACACTTTTGTCGCCAATTATAGGTTAAAATACCATAATGCACATATTAATAGATAAATGCCTAAAGAATATATGATGCTCGAAGAAAAATTTTAAGCGGACATTATCCAAATTCATCAACTTTTCATTGAACTACTAGTTAAAACATTCATAACCCTACACTCAACAAACAACCAGCATGTTTGCAGGATCCATCGAACTCCAAAATTCAATAAAAAAAAAAAATTCTAAAAAAGGCTTCACCACCCCCCCTCTTCCCCTCCTCTTTTTCTCCTTCTCTCTTTAATTCAATGGCAATTTTTCTCATTCCACCATCAAATATAATAATAGAAACTCATTAACCGCATAGACAACTTCTTCATTTTCATATTCTCACTCCGGGCAGAAATTACATGAACTCAGCAGAATAACTCCACTATTCTCACATAAAATCGTGATAAACATCAAGAATTACTCAAGTCATCAGTCCTGACGTCCACGTGTAGGCGATCAACATAAGCATTTGATATCCAACCCCCAACAAGCAAGGCCTCGCTTTGGCCTTCAACAACCTAACAACACAAACAAAAACAATTCACTCCCTAATTTAATAAGAAATAAAAGGTCAGATTTTATAATAAGAAATAAAAATAAAATATCAATGTCGTTTGTGTTGATCAATGGCTATCCCTTTTTTAACCGTTAACTAAAATTTTTTAATTTTTTATTTAGATTTTGATAGCTACACTTTCTGGACTTCAAAATTTTGAAGATTGAGAGCTGGTTTATCTATTTTAAAACTGTTTAGCTCATTTTTTGCAATTCAATGGGGAATTAGGGGAATTTAAATACAATGCAAATGTTATTATATCATGAATATCTTGCTAATTATTATAATGATTGGTGAAGTCGGAGAAAAACTGATAAAATCTCTCATAAAAAATTATTAGAAAAAATTAGAGCTGGTATCTAAATGTATACTTTCTCTCAAGAGTTAAATTATTGATTTGTAATTTGCTCATATAAGTTGTGCATAAAAATTTGAAACCCCAACCCTAGCCTAGCCCTGCACCATTACTAATCGTATATTCCCACCCTATAACAATCCTTATTATCCCTTACAATGGTTTAATTGTCTATAATCAACATAGAATGTCCATGAACATTCTTCTTTTTGACAAGTAACACTGGTAATGCATATGGGCTATGGCTGTTTTTTATGATGCCTACTTTCAGCATTTCTTTAACTTGTTTTTCAGTTTCATTCTTTTGAACATGTCGATATCTACATGGGGCAAGTTTGAAAGGTTTGACATCTAGCTTAAGGGGAATTGATGATCTAAGGGGGCGTTTGGTTCAAATTCCTCAATCAATATCACTATGGGTATCATTAACCCTATTATGAGTATGGGTTTTCATGATTCCCCCCCAACATGTTTGGTTTAATAATGGAATTGGTATCATTATAAAAATACTTGTTTGATTTACTGTAATGACTTTCAAATAAATTTAAAAAATTTTAAATCTTTATTTATGATATACATATTTTTTCGATTTCTTTTTTTATATCTTTTTAAAGAAAATTGCTAAAAAGATTTCTTCAATTTTAAATATAACCATAATCTAATTTGAGTTTTATGCAAATGATAACCTTAAAAAAATCATTTTTATTGTATTAATAGAGAGTATTATATATCTTTGATTTTTAGTTCAAGTTTTTATTAAAAAAATTTATTTAAAAGAATTTTTATAAAAATTTTATAAAGTATTAATAAAAAATATTCAAAATCAAAAGACAAAATAGAGAGAGAGAGAGAGAGAGAGAGAGAGAGAGACAGAGAGAGAGAGAGAGAGTATATTAGGGGTGTGTGTAACTTAAAATATATGTATTTTTTAAGTGGGTGTATTTTTGCCTTTAATCATAAGGGGTAATGGGTTTGATAGAATAGTATTTTGGGGGGAATCATTAACACCCCAATTAATCACTATCATTTCCATTGAATGATAGTGATAGTTGTTTAACAAACATCAACAATGGGTATCATTACTTATGATACCCATTCCCCTCCTTGATTCCCCTAAACCAAACACCCCCTAAGTTTCTCTTTGGTGGTAAATAGCTAGGCTCACCAAATACATCTTTGCAGTCCTTCTCCAATCTCGCAACTCAGCTTCATATTCACAATGCCCTCACACCTTTCAAACAAAAGTCTTCTTGAAGCTTCTTCTTTGTTCAAATTTGCACCTAATCACCTAGCAAGACACAAAAATATAAAAACACAAGTAGAATCGACTTATTAACACAATAAAACACTAAAACATTATTGAAAAATCACACAATTAATACTAACTATAACACACCATCACTTGTTCATCATATGTAATTGTTCATCACTTGTTCATGGTCATAGTGATTGAGAATTTGAACCAAATAGCTTCTAAGTTGTTGTAGGATAGGAATCAAGTTATACTTGATTTTTGTATTTGAAAAAAGGAAGGCTAACCTCTGAAATCTTGACTTGATTAACTTCACCTAATGCTTGGTGGGATTTGAACCCCCGATCTCTGGGTTCCCCTTTCTCTGTGTAATAGTATAGGATTATAAAAAAAAAAAAAAAACTTCACCCAACGCAAGTACGTATTCTTGAAAAAGAACTATTTCCATACCTGACTTTGGCCTTTAACCGAATTGATCCCGGATATTTCACTTTAAATCAATTTGGTACATAATATTTGAATTGAAACTTACATAGTTCCTAAAAGTATTCAATCCCAAACAAATTCGTTCTTAATATTTCGCCAAAAACCAATATAGTGTTCAAAAGTATTCTTTTAACCAAATTGATCATGAAAGTTTCATTAAAAATTAGGAAAATTCATAAAAAATACATACAAAATCTAGTGGTTTTAGTCTCTTGATTTTCACTTCATTTTATTTATAAAAACCTTGTTTTTCTGAAAGGACAAATTTGTCAATGAAATTTGGTTT
Organism: Mitragyna speciosa; assembly: GCA_024721245.1. Taxonomy (NCBI): domain Eukaryota; kingdom Viridiplantae; phylum Streptophyta; class Magnoliopsida; order Gentianales; family Rubiaceae; genus Mitragyna; species Mitragyna speciosa. Next base: position 15,501,562 of record CM045565.1, on the reverse strand, counting down.
CTGCATTCTTATGTTCCATTTGAATTAAACAGAAAAATTAGACGCAATATCCGCTAGTATACCACTCTAGTGGATTGGGTGGACAATTTGAAACAAAAAATAGTTTGACGAATAAAAATATATGACTTGAATAGTTTAATGTACAACAAGAATTTTTTACCCTAAATTGTTTGTTTGATTTTAAATACATTTTAGTCCCTAGTAAATTCTTATAGATAAAGTTGATGGATAAATTAACACTACAATCCAAAAGATGATAAAACATATGGACAAATTTTAACATTAAAAAGATAAAGTTGATGGACAAAACATATGAACAAATTTTAACACCACATCTCTATGAGATATATGTTTGTTGATGTTGGATTCAAGAAGAATTATATTGCAGAACTTTTAAATCCAACCATCTGTATTTTGATTATATAGTGCTGTGACATGCGAGGATAGCATAAGATCGAGCCACCCGTAGCCATGTTTCTTCACCTGGGATGACAGGTTGGCTATCTCTTACTTACAAGGTATCTGTAATTAAGCTGTCACAAGAAAGATTTTGCAAAATATATGTTCGCTCAATGAATTGTATTTTTTAGAATATTATTAGAAGAATAATACTGAAAAATGCTGTTTTTGATCCAATTCATACTCCACGTATTTTCACTTCCTTAGTTAACTCTTCTTGCGTTTACTTGAAAATATTTTTGGGATTAAAAACTTATAGTCATGGATTGACATATTTGTCTCCCATATTAACTGTCTTGTTTTTATTTTTTTTTTAAATTGTAAGTTAATTAAATTTGTTCTAAGTGAATCAATGAACCAAAAATAGAAAGAAAAGATAGCATTACTTGTGGCAGAATTTTGTGTACATCACTTTAAACCAAAATTGATTACTTGTTTTATCAATCTTATTTCACAGTAGGCAACATGTATTTTCAGTTAATCTTGTATGTATTATCAGCTTAAATTTCTGTTGATATAAATGTGCTTAGATTCTTATCCTATAATGATTAAGACATGTATGTGTAACTAGACACTGAATCTCAAAGCAATTTCCTGCAAATTATTGGCAAAATCTTGAGGTTTAGAAAACATAACCATATGGTCTGCGCCTCCCATCTCTCTGACCACATCTGAAAGGTTGCTTTCTATGAAAAACCTTTGCGCATCAGGCACTAATGGTACGTCGGATTCAGCAATGATATATGCTCGGGGAATTGAACCATATGTCTCCTTTGAAACCAAGAGCTGTTTTTGTCAAACCTCATCGTCGAAGAGCTTTGTCGCTCTTAAAGAATAATTTACAAGTTTTTAATCCTGTCAAAGATTGTTACCATTATATTTGAACAAAAGAAAAAAGAAACAAAATGGATAATATTTGTTGTTTGTTTCAACAATAAAAGAATATATCAATTCAAAGAAAAACCAAAAAACAATTCATCCATAGGCTTAGAACAAGTGTTATGGAGAAATGTTTACAAAGTTAAAAAAAATATATTTTGGTCTTCCAAGTTTTAAAAAGCACAAACTGTTTTTCGCATTCTTTGGTGTTTTAGACTATTTTATTTTCTATTAATGAGTTGAATACATAAGTAAGAAGTGCAAGTCAAAAGTGCAATTCTTGAAAAAGCATATATCTGTGAAAAACATTAAAATTTCATTAGTTTATAAGGCAAATGACAAAATGCTCACCTGCTTTCCTGTTCCAATAAAGTGAGTTCCATCTCAACATACTTCTTTGTTAAAGATAACGAGGATTTTTTTTTTTTCTATTGAGCCCCATTCTCTTTACATGCATCATTAATTTTGAAAAAATCTTTACAAAAATCATACTTTGTCCCTGCAAAAATTTGGTTTGAGAAAGAATAGTACTTTTTTTTGTCTGTCAAATCATCTTTCTATGCATTTTGACCTAGTGGAAAACCATGCTCCTGGGATAAAAACGCAACTCTCAAATTCTAGTTCCTCCTTATTTTGAGGACCATATGCTTATCACCAACGAAGCATGCGAACAAAAATAGCTATGTTCAGATTTGTGGATCGAACAGGAGAAGATAAAAATATCGTAAATATAGAATAATACTAAATGTATATTGTTAAACAGGAACTGTGTCTCTTTTTCTAATTGACGTAAATTGTTAGTAGTGAAACATTGTCGTTCTCTATAGTTAAATTTGTCAACCAATTAGATATTTAATTATAACTATTAAAAATGGTAAATATGTCTTATTTTCAAACTTAATGTGTAGAAATAAATGTTAAACCAAATTGATAAAGTAAAAATAATTATATTGGGAGGTCTGAGAAGATAATTTAGAATCAAATTTATAAGTTTAGACCCAGATAATACCTTTTAAAAGTTGAAGGACAAACTAAGAGAATGGACAACAGTATCCTTTTTAATTATTGAATATCACTCTCTCTCTCTCTATCTCTCTCTCTCTCTCATGAATAGGCTTTTTTTTTTTTTTCCTTTTCCATTTCTTTTCATTTACTCTAGTGGTGCAATTTGAGTTTGAGATGAGGACCTGTCTATATGTATGATTGAAGTGTCTTATTTACCTCTCGAGGAGAGTTCGGATACAATTTAGTTGCCGTGTAATTGGGCCCAAAGAGTAAAATTGTTGGAGGATCTCTAATTATTTTACTGTCCTCGAAATAATCTGCTGTAAATGGGTACTACATTTGATAATAAAAAAAAAAAAAATAGAACCAACAAAAAAAAATTCATTAATCAAAGAGTAATATCAAACCTCGTATATAAATGAATTACTTAGTGAAAGCTTTAGACTCATCGATAAAGCTAAAATACTTAAGCTTAGGATGGAGAAAATTAAAGAAAGCTAGCAAAGAAAAAGTCTCCAATATCGTAAACCAAATTGAAAGCCACAGATTATATAAGGATAAACTTTTGGAAAAAAGCGTTAAACTTTTGAAATCAAGGAGCTTGACGACACCACATACTTGGGCAGCTGATGCAAACACAAAGCCAAATTTATTTATTTTTTTTCTCTTGAAGTTTTTGTGGTGGAGGTAGGGATGGGAAGCAATAAGAATAAATTCTTGGTTGAACAACGTTGCACCGCAGTAAAAATACAAGAAATCCTAGTTTTCACAAAAAAAAAAAAAAAAAAATTAAAAGCTTGCATTAATTTATAACTTTTTTTTTCGAAAAAAAATTTACAACTAATTTGATACTAAATCGACACTGCAGCATTTTCTACAATATGAACAAACGAACATAAATAATTAAAGGTCGACGTTGTTACCGCATCTTGAATCTGGGCAAAACTCAGTTCGGACCAACCATGTAAGCAGTGACAAAGACGCCAGCTGCAATTCTTTCAGGAAATCTTTCCATTACAGAGGAAACAGCAAGGCCACTATTGGAAGTTATGTAAATAATAACTTCTTTCCTAGATTAGTGGTGCTTTATATGGTGATTCCTAGATTAGTGATGTTGTATATGGTAGTTGTGCTGTACAGACATTTGACTAGGTTAAATTAGTGTAATTAGCTTAGTCTAAAGCTATAATTGATTGTCTATAAATATACTTGTATACTGCAGAAAAGGTATGAATGAAATGTGATATTTTTCTCCCAAAAGCCTTTCTTTTTCCTCAGCCACCATAGCTATGTCCAACAAGAATGACTCTATCCTCTGGTGATCATGGTTTAAAGTCGCGGTCGCGGTCGCGGCTCGTACCGTTCCATATCGGACTCGGTATATCGGTCGCGGTCTCGGTGAGACGTATATTTTAAAATAATTTTTATTTTAAAAATAATAAATAATCATTCAAAATATTAAACAAAATGCTAAACAAAAATAACTAAAAGAATAGTAAAGAAAATATTTAAGATATACTATTTTTACCGATATAAAAAACATTATATATCTTTAAGTATTTGAAAGAATGTTATTTCAAACAAAATCAAAATAGATCCATAAAAAAAAAATCTAAATAACACAAAACATAATTTTGAAAGTAATAACTATAGAAGTAAATGAAAAAGTAGTCAAAAACTTAAGTTTTTCATGACATAACTACGCGTTATATCTATCTTTGAGAATTAAAAATAAAAATGTCACAAGACATTTTGTGATGTAGCATGTCTATAGTATATAACAAAGCCTTCTGTAAATTAATTGTTAAAAAAATTATTTTTTTATTTTTATTTCCTAATCTAAATTAATTTTCTATTTTCTCTTAATTAAAACCCTAATTTTTCTTTTTCCTTTTCTTTTCTCTAATTCCCCTACCCCTTGCCTAGCTCTCTTCCTCTCCCGTAACTCCCCTGCAGGCCCCCCTTTCTCTCTTTCTTCCCCTCTCCTCTCTACCGTCGCTCCACCTTCTCTCGCTCTCTCCCCCCACCTACTGCCCTACTGTCTCCATCCCCCCACCCACCACCTCCCTCTCCTCTCTGTTTCTCTCTCTCTGATCTGCCCCTCCCTATCTTTCCTGTATGAGCAGCCACCTACCTCATTCTCTTCCCCTCTCTCTATCCGCCGGCCACCACCATCCCCAACCCACTATCTCTCTCCACCCGCCACATCCCTATGCAAAAACAACCCCCGCGTTTCTGTGGCTGTGATTTGGTGCTTTTGTGTAGTGGTGGTTGTGATTTGGTGGTCAATGGTTGCGGAGGGTTGTGCGGTGGTCACTGAGGTGGCTTTGTTGGTGGTTGAGGGTGGAGATGGAGGTATCAGAGTGTTTTTTTGGCCCGGGTTGACTCGGTAACTCGGCCTTGACTCGGCCTTTTTTCTCCAATCCGGAGACAACTCGGTCCGAGTCAACCGAGTTCTGGCGAGTTCGCGGCGAGTCTTCCGTCTCCGAGTAGTATCGGAGCGGTCTCAAACCGGAGACCTCCGTTCCGGTGACGACTCGGCCGAGTCATCTCCGACTCGGCCGAGTCTTTGAACCATGCTGGTGATAGACGCTCCGAATGGGAATACAGAGGTTTATGGCAGTCGTCAATGGAATTCAGGGCTTCAAGTGGAATCTAATTTCGCCCAGAATGAGTTAAATCTATTGCGGTGACATTGTGACCCGCTTCCTCTAGTAAAGTTGCTAACTTGTACCAACACCATGCTCCGTGACAAGAACCATGCACCAACAGAAAATTCGCTGCAGAGGCGCAATGACGCTGAAACAAGTGTAGTATGACAAGAAATATTCATTATTCTCTGATAGGCAATCATTTTTTTGGCTTCCAGTGATTATATGCTAATGGACAACCATGTATGCTTTCATACTGGTAGGAAATACTAAACAAAATTTTGCCCGAACTGCTGGCGGGCGGTCAATTGATTTCTTTGTCGAGGAATTATTCCTTTCTTTGAGTAAATATTAAAATATCTATGCACCTGCAGTTAGAACTCTACGATTTTATTTCAGAAGTCAGGGTTCGAATTTTACCAATCATTTCCCCTCCACAAAATGTTATTGTATAGGTTGATAAAAAAAAAACAACCATTCATTTGTGCCTGGGCACAAACTCTATGCGTGCACAAGTGGGCTGCAATAATGAGGTGCTCAACTTTTAAATTTCAATGAAAAAAGTCCCGTGGTGGAGCCAGGGATATGTAATCGCAGTCATGGTTGATGACAAGTCTTCAACATATATATTTGTCGATTCTCTATCCATGTGTCCTGTTCTATTCCACGCCTTCAGAGATCATTGAGTTCAATAACTGAGGGGGCGCTTGGTTCGCAGATCGGAATCGGAATCGGAATTGGAATCATTCACTTTGGAATCGGAATGAAGTTTTTCATTCCAATATCCTTGCCTGGTTGGATGTCGGAATCGGAATCGGAATCATTCACTTTTGAAGATTTTATGATCCTAAATCATCTAATTTTATTAATTAACAAATAAATGATGATGTTTATTAATAATTATCACAACAAAACAAATAAGAAATCAAAAAGAAGTCAAAGTTGCAAAATTTTTAGAAATGATTCCGATTCTCCCCAATTTAGTCGGGAATGGAGGATTCCCAAATTTTCAGAAATGATTCCGATTCCCCGATTCCCATTCCCTCCAACCAAGCAGGCTATAAGGGATTCATTCCGATTCCTGATTCCGATTCCCATATACCAAGCAGCCCCTGAGTTCTTATTTCTAATCTCAGTTTTTAGAAAATGCATCAAATTCACGAGTTGAATTGGAGGCGAGATGTTACTAAATGTGGGCTTTTGTAGGTCGATAGGGAGTTGTAGTTAAAACGATATTTTTGAGAGATCCAGCCTTATATGAGTGCCTGATGCAAAGTTGGGCTCAAATGAGTGCGGCTGAGTTCGGAATAGAGCCATCATGATGTTGGACTGGGTTTTCACATTTCTTGTATCCAAAGGGATCAACCCAAGATTTTGAGTTTTGGGGGACAACATTAACATATATGTATAATAAAAATAATATAGCATTTTATTTTAGGACTGATATTTAAATAAATATAAAAATGTATTAAATATAAAATATTATTTCAATTAATATTTGACATATAATGATAAAACAACTGCACACAATCAAATGACATATTCAAATATGAAAAATGCTGTTTTTGGTCCAATTCATACTCCACGTATTTTCACTTCCTTAGTTAACTCTTCTTGCGTTTACTTGACTATACTTTTGGGATTAAAAATTGTTTTTTAATTTTTAATTGTTTACTTAACTGTCTTGTTTTTTATTTTTTTAAATTGTAAGTTAATTAAATTTGTGCTAATTGAATCAGCGAACAAAAAATAGAAAGTGAAGATAGCATTACTTGCCGCAGAAATTTGTGTATATCACTTTAAACTAAAATTGATTCCTTGTTTTATCGAGAAGGTATAGTTCATAGTAGACAACATGTATTTTCAGTTAATCTTGTATGCATTGTCAGGTTAAATTTCTATTGATATACATGTGCTTAGATTCTTATTCTATTATAATTAGACCTGCATGTGTAACTATAAAAGTTACAATACAAATACTTCCTACTAGACGCTGAACCTCGAAGCAATTTCCTGCAAATTTTTGGCAAAATCTTGAGGTTTAGAAAACATAACCATATGGTCTGCGCCTGCTATTTCTTTGACCACATCTGGAGGGTTGCTTTCTATGAAAAACCTTTGCGCATCAAGCGATACGTCGGATCTAGCAATGATATATGCTCGGGGAACTGAGCCATATCTCTCCTTTGAAACCTCATCGTAGAAGAACTTTGTCACTCTTAAAGAATAATTTGCAAGTTTATAATCCTGTCAAAAAGATTGTTACCATTATATTTGAGCAAAAGAAAAAAGAAACCAAATGGATAACTTTTCTTGTTTGTTTCAACAATAAAAGAATATATCAATTCAAAGAATAAGCAAAAAACAATTCATCCATCGCCTTAGAACAAGTGTTAGGAGAAATGTTTTACAAAGTTAAAACACTATATTTTGGTCTTCCAAGTTTTAAAAAGCACAAACTGTTTTTCGCATTGTTTGGTGTATTTTAGACTATTTTATTTTCTATTTAAATGAGTTGAATACATAAGTAAGAAGTGTAAGTCAAAAGTATACTTCTTGAAAAAGCATATATCTGCGAAAAACATTAAAATTCATTAATTTTGTTAGGCAAACGACAAAATGCTCACCTGGTTTCCTGTTGCAATAAAGTGAGTTCCATCTCAACATACTTCTTTGTTAAAGATAATTAGGTTTTTATTTCTATTGAGCCCGATCTAATCCCTTTAAATACATCAACAATTTTGAAAAAATCTTTACGAAAATAAAAAAATAGTAATTTTTTTTTCTTGTCTGTCAAATAATCTTTCTATGCATTTTGATACAGCTCCTAAGATCAAAACATAGCTCCTAAGAGGAACTGTATCATTTTTTTAATTTATGTAAATTGTTAGTAGTGAAATGTTGTCGTTTTCTATAGTCAAATTAGTCAACCAATTAGATATTTCATTAAAACTATTGAAAATGGCAAATATGCCTTATTTCAAACTTGTGTGTGGAAGAAATATTAAACCAAATTTAAAGGACAAAGTAAAAATAATTATATTTGGAGTTCTGAGAAGATAATTTAGAATTGAATTTATAAGTTTAGAACCACATGAATCTTTTAAAAGTTGAAGTACAACATAAGAGAATGGACAGCAGTTTTCCTTTTCAGTAAAGAATATCACTCTTTTTTTTCCCACCCCCCCCCCCCCCTCTCTCTCTCTATCTCTCTCTCTCTCTCATGAATAGCTTTTTTTCTTTCCTTTCCTTTTCAATTACTCCAGCAGTGCAAACTGAGTTTGAGATGAGCATTTGTCTGTATATATAATTGAAGTGTCCTATTTACCTCTTGTGGAGAGTTCTGATACAATGTGGTTGCCAAGTAATGGGGTCCAAATAGTACAATCGTTGGAGGATCTCCAATTATTTTACTGTCCTCGAAATAATCCGCTCGAATAGGGTACTACATTTGAAAATAAAAAATATAGAACCAACAAAAAAAAAAAAAATATCATCAATCAACAGTAATACTAAACCTCGTATATAAATTAATTACTTGGTGAAAGCTTGAGACTCATTGATAACAGTAATCTACTTGAGCTCAGGATGGAGAAAATTAAAAAAAGCTAGCAAAGAAAAAAATCTTCAATATCATAAACAAAATTGAAATCCACAGATTATATAAAGATAAACTTTTGCAAGAAAGCGTTAAGCTGGTGGAACTCCAAAGGAACTTGACACCACATGCATGGGCAGCTGATGCAAACATAACGCCAAATTTTTTCCTTTTTGCCTCCTGAAGTTTTTGTTGTGGAGGTAGGGATGGGGAAGAAATAAAGAATCTTGGTTGTTTCTTCTTAAAAAAGAACAAATTCTTAGTTGAACAACGTTGCAGTGCCGTAAAAGTACAAGAAATCGTAGTTTTCACAGAAAAATAAATAAAAGCTTGTATTCAATTCACAAAAATTTTTCAAAAAAAAAAAAATTACCTCTAATTTCACGCTAAATCGGCACTGCAGCATTTTCTACAATATGAACAAACTAATATAAACAAATAAAGGTGGACCGTTGATACCTTGTCCAGAATTTGGGCAAAAGTCAAGTTCGGACCAACCATGTAAGCAGCAACAAAGACGCCAGCTGCAATTCTTTCAGGAAACCTTTCCATTGCAGAGGAAACAGCAAGGCCACCATAGCTATGTCCAACAAGAATGACTCTATCCTCAGAGGATAGACGCTGCAAATGTGAATATATAGGTTTATTGTAGTCGTCAATGGTGTGTACGGCTTCAAGCGGAATCTGATTTCGCCCAGAATAAGCTAAATCTATTGCCGTGACGTTGTGTCCCGCTTCTTCTAGTAAAGTTGCTAACTTGTACCAACACCAAGCGCCGTGACAAGCACCATGTACCAACAGAAAGTTCGCTGCAGAGGTGCGACGATGCTGAAACAAGTGTAGAATGAGAAGAAATATTATTATTATTCTTTGATAGGCAATCATTTTTGTTTATTTTTTTTGGCTTCCAATGATCATATGCTACTGGACTCTAAGATTATACATAGACACCTATGGTTTTATACTGCTAGGAGTACTAAACAAACTTTTGTTCAATTGGGTTTAAGACCTTGAATTGAATGTATTATGTTGGCTCCTCCTCTAGTTAGCAATTACTAAGATAGTGTCAGTGAGTGAATCTTATTTAAATTTTTTTTTATTATTATCTTAACCCTTCGGGTTATTTAAAAAAAAAAAAAAAAAACACTGCTTGCAGTCAATTAATTTTCTTTGTCTTAAATAGTAAAATATCACTCTTACCAGGATTTGCATCCATGATATGCAACCACATATATTTTTTCCCATTATCCATTCCACCGACCTTTTAACATTCACCATTCATTTGTGCCTGGGCACAAAACTCTATGCGTGCACACGTGGGCTGCAATAACGAGTCTAGGCCGTCCGATGGTGGAGCCAGGGATATGCACTGGCGGCCATAGTTGATGACCAGTCTTAAACATATTTATTTGTCAATTCTTTATCCATGTGTCCTATTCTTCCCTTCGTTGATCCAATGTAAACTTCTCAAGGAAATTTTCAAAAAAAAAAAAAAAAAAAAAAAATCTTGCAGGGTTATTTCAAGGAAAAGTTTGCATCCATAACCCGTGTAGAGTTTGCGTCCATCTTGTACACCTTGAGCCCCATGAGCACGGATCTTTGCTTTCTATTGGTCAAACATTTGAAATAGTTGCGTTCATGATTTCGAATCTCAATTCTTAGAAAATGCATCAAACTTCAAGAGTTGAATGGGAGTCGGCACTAAATTCTTAGAAAATCCCCTTTCTGCTATCCACAGGAGCCAACCCAAGATTTTGAGTTTTGGGGGACATCATTAACATATATGTATAATAAAAATAATATAGCATTTTATTTTAGGACTGAAATTTAAATAAACATAAAAATATATTAAATATAAAATATTATTTTAATTAATATTTGATATATAATGATAAAACAACTGTACACAATCAAATCGCATATTCAAACTCCAAAATTAATATATCGGAATGTGTTTACAAAAGCATTACTTGCACGAGTTATTTTTTGATGAAGCAATAACAATCTACAAATTTATACATTACAGCTACAATATGTTAAAAATAGTGATTAAGAGAATGACAATTTTCTCTTATTTGTTTTGTTTCTTATGATCCAAATAACACATCTTTTGACTTATCTAATTTACTTTATTTTTTCCTTGTCTTGGACTTATTTTATATTAATTACTTAGTTCATTAGAAAACTTGTGTAAAGCAAGGGAGAAAATAGGAAAATTTGATAAAAAGGCAAGATGACATTAGATCAAAAATTACTATAAAAATTTGAAGGGCTAAATTGTTTGGAGATATCACTTTGGTTTGATTCATACGAGGGAAAAAAAAAAAAAAGATTTGACTCTTCCAGATATTGCCACTGCAAAAGAAAGGGACCAATTGTCACACCCCGTGCTCGAGATGTGGCACTCGCCATGCCCTAAATTACGCTAGAACACAAGGCCGCATCAATACATACATTACTAAAACAAGTTAAGCTTAAGGGAAGAAAAATCATAGCCAAAGGATCTATTTCATTCATTCAAAATATGAGTATCCATAATACATTTCATTTCTTCTATAACAAAAGAATTGGGTTACTACAAGTATACCCTAGCATGAACAAAAGAATAGGGCTATACATTCATAGAACAAAAGAACCCTTTACAAAATATACCCTATCACCAAAAGCTCTCCATCTAAACCTAACTCAAAAGGTCCAAGAATCGGTCCAATCTTCCTCATGAAAAGTCTTCTTCCGCTGCGATACAAATTAAGTAGTGAGTGACAAGTCACCCAATAAGTAGTAAAGAATCACCTTGTGGCTTGAGACGGTTATACATATATAGTTTCATGCATCAAACAACATTAAGTGACTTAATTTATAAAATATGAGGTATAGCACATTCATTTCGCAATTACGTATATGAAATGTCAAACAATTCTAACGAGCTCAAGTAGTAAACTGACTAATGACCTTGGATATCCAGTTGTTAACTATAACCCGGTTAACACGGTCAATTACTGACTCTACCCAGTCAGTCCGGTCAAACAAAGCTAACTATCCCCGGTTAGCACAGTCAAATATCAAACATCAAACATCAATTTAAGGAACTAGTCCCGTCATAAGTCATTTCACTCAAGAGCTCATTTCAAACATCAATTGATCAAACACATTACCTCGTATAAACATTTCATATAATAAAGCGTAAAATAGCCCAACTCAAGCCAAGGAATTAACAATTAGCAATTTAGAATATTATCTCTAATCATAGCGTATTTTGAATAGGCAAGGGATTCGTAGACTACTTACCTCGATCCCACTTTAGTTCAAATAGTCGAAGTATGGATAACCGCCTTCCTCGCCTAATAACACACAAAGAACACTCAATTATAGACCTATTCTAACAATAATTCTAGAATAAAACATAACCTAAGGCCTTACACGAGAAAATAAAGAAGTACAGCTGAAAGAAAACATAACAAATGATCTGTGCCCGGAATAAGAAGAAAAGCTCACCTGCGGATCCAGCAGAAGTCCGAGCCGCGGGTAGGCCAGGGATGAGCCGCGGCCGCGGCTCATCAAGTCCCACCCACGGCTCTACATCCGTGGGCTTGGCTGCGGCAGTTGTCCACGCCGCGGCCACGGACAGACGTGACCCAACAAAAATGGAGTCAAGCCGCGGGTGCCCAGGCCCCAGCTGCGCCCGCGGCTGGCCTTCACAGGCTCGCAGCTCGACCTCTTGCAACACAACCAAACGACCAAACATTTCCAACCTCAACCAAACACCTCCAATACCAAACCAACCACTAAAACAACTTCAATATGGCAATACTTGACAAGATAAAGCAGAAACAAGACACATAGAACCCAAAACATTCATCCAAGACAACCTAAACTATAATCATTACTAAGTTCTTCTTAATTCCACTATCCCCACCATTCATCTTCTATCAATACACCTACAACAACACAAAGTATAATTTCAATAAAGCATAGGAGCCTTACAATTTCATATGCCTATCAAATATCATCTTCTCATACAATGTAATTAACTAAAAGAGGAAGAAATTGAACTTAGGAAAATTACGTTGGATGAAAGATTGGGTAGATGAGACAACACTTCCTCCCCTTGATCCCCTATTGGGAAAAGGCACTTCAACATCTCCTTTAAAGAATGATTAGAGAGAAAGAAGAAAAGATTTTAGGGATACTCAATTTGGAAGATGAAGAGAAAGAAGACAAATTGGAAGAATAATTGCCCTAATCTTATTTGGGCAAAATTTAGGAATTTGGGAATTTCTTTTAAGTCCCTCTACTTAAGAAAAATAAAACACCACCCCAACTCATCAATTTACAAAAGTACCCCCCAAAGGTCCTTAATATTACACCAATATTGTCAACCCACGTATTGTTTATTTATCTGCTGACATCAATAGTTCTCGTGTGAACTTAAGCCTCCAATACTCTTATTTAATTTTGTGATCTTACAATTTTGAAACTACAATTTTGAAAAAAAAAAAATGGTCTGAATCATATATTGGAACATGGCTGAATCAAATTTGTATACCTTAAACATTTAATAGGTCTAGAAAAAGATTGACCAGACTATAGTTGTTTGTAATGAATGAATCTGTAGGAATAAAAAAAAAACAATATTATCACTGTAAGATTTTATTCCTATTGTAAATGAGATGACTAATCAAATTTTTATTTTTTCTTTTCATAAAAATGATTAATTAACCAACTAAGATTTTAAAATTTGATGTTTCCAACTATGTATAGCATTATTTGTGATTAAACTTACCACCAACTTAATATGTTGTACTTAAAATTGCCATTATATGAACCCCCACTCCTAGAACAATAAAACTTATAACTATTGTCTCTATACCACTAATAAAATTAGTAAAGCAAGCACACTAAGATATGTGTGCAATTGAAAAATATTAAATTTTTTTAGCATTCATAAAATTAATATACATTGTTTTGTTAAAATTACATGCCAAAAGTATACAAATTATTCTTAAGGAGTTTCAAAATTAGATCATAACTTAGGTTTTTTTTTTTTATGTTAGCAATTACAACCTAAAAAGAGGAATTAAAAAAAAAAGAAATTAAAAGTAGAATAGGAAAGACCATCAGACTTTGTCTTACTTTATCAATAGTAAAAGTAGATGTAAAATAAAATCAGTAGAAAGAAAGCAGAGAAAATGCAGGCAGAAGATGTCGTGATTTTAAAGGTTATATAAAGAAAGCATGAAAAAGATATGCGTTAAAAGCATTGAAAATGATTGTGGATAAATACCTTATTTATGGTTATAGTTGATATTTGAATCCGCTGGAGTAGCATCGTCCTTCTAAATGAACGAAATATAACTATTTTATATAGAATTCTGAAAGCTTGATGGGTAGGGAAAGATAAATGGAGAAAGTTGATACTTAGAGCTAAAGGTGACAATCGGGTCGGGTAATGGGAAACTGGTTCGGTTGAGACCTAAGTATAACAGGAAACTGTTGACTCGAACCCGACATACCAACCTAAAACTAGTTAATATATCTGACCCGAACACAAACTACCACTGGGTTGACGCGTTGGCAGGTCAACCCGTTTGATCCCAAAAAAAAAAAAAAAAAACTTTACATGCCAAAGTATAGTTGTTATCAATTTTTGGTAGATACATTTGCTATCAATTATTGGCGGAGAACCTAAGAGAATTGGGCTACTCGTTGTCATGGGCAAAGAGAAACATGTGTACATACGACCATGTTTGCATGTGCATACAGTTTACTTCAATAAAGATGTAGGGAAGAATAAGACCTTTTTAGATTACTGTCGTGCATGTAATCAACCATTAATTGAGATAAACTGGAAGGGGAATAATGAATAACCTTGTATTGACTTAAATCTTTTTTTTTGGGGGGTCAAAAGAGTTGACCTAATTCTGACTAGAATCTGACTTGTTTTTTAGCAGGTCAGTTGAGTTTGACCTGATTCTGACTCGATCCTGTTAAGTCTTAATTCAAACTCATTATTTTCGTGTCAGAAATTGCCACCCTATTTAGAGCTTACAGGAACCAAAAAAATGAGAATTTATTTTGACTTCTATCATGTAATAGGATCTAGGGTCACTTTATTTTTTCAAAAAATTGGAAAGAGACCACCACACAAATTGGAGAGCACTAGACAAATTGTGCTTTCCATTTATAGACAATAAGATAATATTTTTCTAAAAGACTTGCAAGTTTTGCATATGAAATGGTAAATATTACATGTAATATGATAACCTTGGCAAAGTGGCAAGGGGCCATTTGATAGCATTTAAGGTTCATGTTTCCTATTTATTTTTTAAAATTTAACAAAATAATGAAAACAAAAAAAAAGTTGGTTGAATTGTGTATTTTTAAAGGAAAAACATTTATAAAGTAAACTTGTTTCTTACACATAAAAACGTTATTTTCAACAATTTTAAAAAATATAGAACATAGACAAGCAATAAATCAAGTTCATACATCGTTTGTTTTCATTTCAATCCAACAACCATCCCATTCCAACCGTATCTCCGGTCCCATGACCCATACCTATAATATCCCAGCCAACTCACCCCATCCCAACCCGTCCTATTACAGCCTAGCTTATCCCTAACCCTTGCCCATCCTACTACTCCAATTTTTCACTTGAGCTCAACTTTACTCTTATCCAGCCTCCCTTCTCATCCAACACCACAGTCGTCTACTCTCACCAACACGTCACGCCTTTCGCTCCACCAGTCGTCCTCCCATATGCCAACCTACCACACCCCCTCATTTCCCTATTCCTATCGCACTTAGACTCTATTGTATCACAGCAATCCTTTCCCTACTTTACACTACCCCACAACACCTTTTCCTTCGTACTATTGTGGTTGTTCAGTCAAACATATTTATTTTTTCTTGTTTTCAATATAATGCTATGAATCAATCATGTTTATATTCTATTTTTCTTTAAAAAACAAGAACAAAATTTTTTTCCATCTATAGCAAAAAAAAAAAAAAATGATTGAAACAAATATAAGTTTACCAAAATGGCCATGAATTTTCAATAAAGTGGTTTTTGAAAAAATATAGTAAGTTTTTCTTTTGGTAAATTAAGTAGTAGTTTTGTTAAGAAATGAACTTTTCTAATAAAGTTGTAAATTTGTCTCTGAAAAAGTTAATTTTAACAAAAAGAGGTAAAATTTGATAAAATGTAGGAAAATTTTACATTAAAAAGTAAATTTTTTCTAGTATGTTTTGTTAATCAACTAATAAATTTTCCCAAAAATAAGTCATTGTATAATGAGTTAAGTTTTGCAAATGAAATGGTAAAATTTCTTGAAAAATAGTAAATAATATATTTTTCTCGAAAAGTGGCAAGATTTACATATGAAATGGTAACTTTGTTAAAAAATAGTAAGATTTTTTTTAGCAAAGTGGTAGGATTTTCTAATATAATGTTAAATTTCTATAAAACATTAGAAAATTTTGCTAAAAATAGTAACTTTTACATAAAAGTAATATATTTTACGAAGAGAGAAATTTTTTTTTTCTAATAGATTGATAAACTTTGCTAAAAAGCAATAATGTTACTAACAAAGAGTATGTTTTGTTAAAAATGTAGTAATATTATGTTTTGTTAAAAATGTAGTAATATTTTCTAACTATCAGTAGGCTTGTCTAACAAAGTGGTAGGTTTTGCTAAAAAGCTAGTATGTTTTACTAATAAAATAGTAATTTGGTATCAGAAGAATAATAAACATTTGGGAAGTTTTGCTTGTGAAATGATATTGTTTATGGCATATGATAGTAAGTTTTGCTAAAAGCTACTAAGTTTTAATAATAGCAGGATAAGTTTTCGCTGTTAAGTATTAAGCGTTACAAGAAAGGCAGTAATATTTTTGATAAATTAATAACTTTTGCTAAAAGATTGGCAAAATGTTTTGATCAAAAAGTAAGTTGTTCTTAAGAAATAGCAAGTTTTGCTATTTGATTAGTAAGTGCTCTTAAGAAATAGTAAATCTCTCTTAGAAAATGTAAATTTTGCTAACGAATTGGTAAAGGTTTCTAAAAAAAAGTATTAATAGTCATTTTTCCCCAAAATGGGTAGTGGTTTGTAATTTTGCTAGATATAGTGATAATGAATAACTAAAGTGTTAGGATGTTGTAATGAAAAAGAAAGATATGCTAAAAACATTGTAAGTTTTCCTTAATGTTAATGATATTCATTAAAAGTAGAATTTTTTTCCAAAAAGAAAAAAGTTTTACAAAACAAGATAAGTTACTAAGTTTTTGATTTGCTAATTTATAGGTAAATTCATCTACAAAGAGTCAATTTTTTTCGCAACAAGAGTATTTTCTTTTAACAGAATGGTTAGTTTTGATAACAATATGGTAAGATTTTTTCTTTTTTGATAAAGTGGTACGTTTTGCTAAGAAATGGTATGTTTTCTTAATCTAATGGCAAGCGTTGCAAATAATAGCAAAATTTGTTAAACAATTGCATGTTTTCTAAAAAGTTATAAATTTTTTTTTTGTAAGATTGTAAGATTTGCTAATGAATCAGCGATTTTATTTTTTTTATAAAATTGATCACAAGATGAGTCAGATTAGGAGGGTCATTGAGTCTATGATGGTTCCAGACCGATGGAATATCTATTAATATACCACTCTTGTGGATTAGGTGGACAAATTGAAGCAAAAAAAAATAGTTTAATGAATAATAATGTGTGATTTGAATAGTTTGATGTACAAAAAGATTGTTTTACCCTAATTTGTATTTTTTGGATTTTAATATATTTTAGTTGCTAGTAAATATCTTAACTTCTAGTTCAAAAAGTCAAAGAAAATATTTCTATATAAAATATATGAACAAGTTTTAACAATACGTCTACCAGGCATATGTAGTTGTTTGGTAATATTGTTGGATTCAAGAAGAATTCTATTTTAAGCTATTCTTACAAAACTCTCCGGAAAGTCATACACCATCATTTAGATGGCCAAGAGGACGCACAATTGCCATTCCTACAATTTTGTGGCCCAGATTTAAAAGTAAAAAATAGATGGACGAGATTGAACTAACAAGACCAAATTTAAAAAAAAAGGACATCATTTCGAGTGAAAAATAATTACACTTTATTTAAAGTTATATTATAATTAATCATAATTACACCATGATTTTGTATAATTACATAGTGTTCAAATTGTTGAAAATGTAAAGGGCCAGATTCTGAGCACCTAGAGCTATCTATCCCCCAGGCCAAGTTGTGAGTCCCTGGGTCTATCTATCCCCCAACTTTTAAATCCAACCTTCTGTATTTCGATTAGATGATACTGTGAGTTGCGAGGATAACCTAGGATCGAGATACCCTTAGCCATGTTTCCTCACAGGGTATGGCAAGTTGGCTATCTCTTAATTATTTGGCGTCTGTAATTAAGCTACCACAAAAAAGACTTTGCGATATGTTTGCTCAATGGATTGTATTTTTTGAAATATGATTAGAAGAATGATAATGATTTTTTTTTAAAATGTAATATATGTGAGAGTGAGCATTATATATGTGAGTGGCTAGAAAATGTAAAAAGGTGATTTATGTATATAGAATTTCCAAGTAAGATTGGAAAAATGATTCAATCCAAACATACACAATTGGAGTGTGTAGTTTTCAAACTCCACCTTTGTTTTTGATACAATTCAGACTCTAAGTATTTTCACTTCCTTAATTAACTCTTCTTGCTTTACTTAACTATAATGGTTGGAATAAATTTGCGGTCATGGATTTGGCATATGTGTCGCACATGTTAGTAGTCTTGTGTTTATTAATTTAGTTTTTAAAATTGGAAGTTAATAGAATTGATGCAACATGAATCAATGAACAAAAAATAGAAGAAAATATCATATTACTTGTATGCATTATAAGCTTAAATTTCTATTGATATAAATGTGTCTAGATTCTTATCCTATAATAATTAGGACCTGCACGTGTAACTATAACAGTTATAATAGAAATATTTCCCACAAGCTAGACACTGAATCTCAAAGCAATTTCCTGCAAATTGTTGGCAAGATCTTGAGGTTTAGAAAACATAACCATGTGGTCTGCTACTGCTATTTCTTTGACCACATCTGGAGGGTTGCTTTCTACGAAAAAACTTTGATTATTAGGTGGAAATGATGCATCCGATCCGGCAATGATATACGCTCGAGGAACCGAGCCATATCTCTCCCTTGAAACCATAAGCTGTTTTTGCGAAACCTTATCATAGAAGAGCTTTGTCACTCTTAAAGAATAATTCGCAAGTTTGTAATCCTGTGAAAAATTGTTATCATTATATTTAAGCAAAAGAAAAAGAAACGAGAGTGGATAAATTTTCTTGTTTGTTTCAATAGAAAAAGAATGTATCAATTCAAAGAATAAGCAAAAAAACAGTTTATCCATTGGCGTAGACAAGTGATCTGAATATGGAGAAATGTTTACACAAGTTACAAAAATATTTTTTTGGCTTCCAAGTTTTGAAAAGAGAACACTGTTTTTCAATCCTACTATTTGGTGCATTTTGGACTATTTTATTTTCTATTTAAATAAGTTGAATACATAATAAGAATTGTAAGTCAAAAGTATACTTCTTGAAAGAGCTGCGAAAAACGTTAAAATTCGTTAGTTTTATACGCAAATCATAAAATGCTCATATGGTGTCCTGTTGCAATTCAAGTCAGTTCCATCTCAACATGCTTCTATGTTAAAGATAGTTAAGTTTCTTTTTATGAGCCTGATTGATAGTGAAATGCTTAATTAATAGTGAAATGTTGTGATCTTCTATAGTCAAATTAGTCAATAATTATTACTATCAAAAAGGGCAAATATGCTTTATTTTCAAACATATGTGGAAATAAATGTTAAACCGAATTTAAGGACAAAGTAAAAATAATTATATTAGGAGGTGTGAGAAGATAATTTAGAGTTAAAAATTATAAGTTTAGAAGCTCATGGAATCATTAAAAGTTGAAGGACAAAATAAGAGAATGGACAATAGTCATCCTTTTTCATTATTGAATATCTTTTTCTCCTTTCGTTTCCTTTCCTTTTTATTTACTCCGTTGGTGCAAATTGACTTTGATATGATCACTTGTCTATATGCATGACTAAAGTGTCGTATTTACCTCTGGAGGAGAGTTCTGATACATATAACTAGCCAAGGAATTGAAACCAAAGAGTAAAATCGTCGGAGGATCTCCAATTGTTTTACTGTCGTTTCCGAACGAATCCGGTGTAAATGGGAACTACATTTGACAATAAAAAATATAAAGTCAACTAAAAAATCTTCAATTGAATAGTAATATAGACCTCGTATATAGATGAATTACAAAGTGAAAGCTTAAGACTCATTGATAACACTGATATACTTAAGCTCGGGATGGAGAAAATTAAAGAAAGCTAGCAAAGAAAAAATCTCCAATATCATAAACAAATTTGAAAACCCCAGATTATATGAAGATAAACTTAAAAGAAAAAAAAAAAGCATTAAACTGGTGAAACTCCAAAGGAGCTTGACACCACATACATGGGCAGCAGATGCAAACATAATGCCAAATAATAATTATTATTATTATTTTTTTTTGGTTTCTCTTGAAGTTTTTGTCGTGGGGGTAGGGATGAGAAGCAATGAGAATCTCGATTGTTTCTTCTTAAAAAAGAACAAATTATTAATTGAACAACGTTGCAGTGCAATATGAACAAATAAATATATGCAATTAAAGGTCGTCAGCCGTTACCTTTTCCAGAATTTGGCCATAAGTCAAGTTCAGGCCAACCATGTAAGCAGTAACAAAGACGCCAGCTGCAATTCTTTCAGGGAACCTTTCCATTGCAGAGGAAACAGCGAGGCCACCATAGCTATGCCCAACAAGAATGACTCTATCCTCAGGGGATAGACGATCCAAATGGGAATACAGAGTTTGATGGTAGTCGGCAATGGTGTGCACGGCTTTGAGCGGAATCATATTTCGCCCAGAATAAGCTAAATCTGTTGCCGTGACATTGTGTCCCGCTTCTTCTAGTAAAGTTGCTAACTTGTACCAACACCGTGCTCCGTGACAAGAACCATGCACCAACGCAAAGTTCGCTGCAAAGGGACAGTGATGCTGAGCCAAGTGTAATATTACAAGAAATACAGTGACTTTTGGATAGACAATCATTTTTTTGGCTTCTAATGATTTTATTTCGATGGCTTTTAAAATTATAAATAGACAACACTGCTTTTATACTGCTAAGGATGCCAGACAAAATGTGGTCCAAACTGCTTGTGTTTCCAAAGTTTTGACCTTTGATGTTCCAAACAAAGTTTTGACCCAGGTAAAACGTTCTTTGCTTGCACGTAACCTCCAATATCCTAATCATGAGAAAATTCCACCTTTGATGTTCAGGGGTCTGATGGAGCGGGAAAAATGGAAGCTCCGCAGCAAAACCAATTGAGACAATAAAATAGCAAAATGATAACTAGTATTTGTATTAATATTGAGTTCTTATGGATTTGCCGAATTATTAGTTCAAGATACTTATTTAAAAAAGAGTTATTATAATGAGATTTATAATAATCCCGTTGTTGAGAGATGGGGAGAGAAGAAGAAAGGAGAAGATTTCTACAATCGAGTCAATTTGCCAAAATTATTGTTTTATTCGTTGACAAATTTTGTTTTCTAAATTTAAAATGCATGGCGCGGATCTGTTGATAGTTTGAAACACAAGTTTATATCCCAAAGCAATCTGATCAAATCACAGTACACTAGCTTTTCAAACATCTTTTACAAAGACATTAGACAATTGTCGAACCATCCAATAATTGACAACAGCCAATCTTAATTATATTAACTTTACTTACAAATGGAAACAAAAAGAGAGATTACATGACATGGCACAAAATGAAAAACAGAACAGTAAAATATCAGTTGTTCGTACATTAATTCAAGCATAACAATTCTAAAAGTGCCTAGGTATTACTTTAAATGAGGAGCTTAACTTTAAAATTTTCAATGAACAATATTAATCCAGTGGTGAATGCAGGGATAGGCAATAAAAAAGTATTCGGGAAACACGTTAAAAGAATTTTTTTTAATTTTTTTAAAAAAGAGCATGCCAAATAAATGATGGTGTCAAAGCGTGTGTAATATCCTTTCACAAAGAGGAACACAGTTATTAATTTGGTGGATTCTCTAATTATACACGCAACCCTAGTGAAGAAATTTCTGACTAAGTATTCATCTTTCATATATGTTAAAGTTAGGCATAAAATTAGGAACGATCATACTGTAATCTACCTGTATAATCATAGAATAGGAACCAAAGATGACCTACTCCTAAGCTCCGGTTCTTACATCATTTTGATAGTTCAAAAACTATTAACGTTGATGAAATGTTATAAATCATCATGGTCGACTCACATCTAGTTTTTATTTTGTGATCGTTAATTTTCAAGAATTGCATTGGATTAACAAACAATATTTCATGCTTATAAACAAGGGTTTAAAACAGACAATCATTTCGAATATTGTATGTCCTCGCATGTACGTTCTCGCATTGTAAATATGAAGTTTGATTAAGTTCAAAATACAACAAACTTGACAATTGAAATTTCGATATTGAAAATACAACAAACTTGACAATTGAGAAATTTCGATAAAAAGTTTCATGCATCTAGAACCATTATGTAGAACATAATTATTTTCACTCTTTTTCTTCACCGTATTTGTATGCTCAAGTGAATTATTAGCCATACTAAGTAATACCAAAACTTTGTGCACTCCAAAAAGTTCGACAATCATGGATGACTATGAAAGGCGGTAGATGGCCTTGTAGTGGAAGAAAATGGCTTCACTTGCCAACAACTTTCGGTCAAGTTTTATCTTCTTGCGATGATGGCCATTTAAAGCGTTTATAGCTAGGGGAACTGATAGCGATTATTGAGAAGGGAATATTAAATATTTTAACGATCCCCAAAGTTAATTATTGTTCGATCCAATCTCATTTAAAAGATGTTGAAATTTCCATGTTCCTATTCTCTGCCTTCATAGATCAAATCTAAACTTCTCAAGGAAATGTTTGCATCCAGAACTCCCGTGGAGTTTGCATCCATCTTGTACACCTTAAGCACTTTGAGCACGGATCTTTGTTTTCTATTGGTCAAACATTTGAAATAATTCTTCGAAAATGCATCAAATTTCAAGAGTTTCAAATAAGGTGAGTAGATATAATTCTGAAATAACTTGAAGTCTACACTAGCTTTTAACTTGTGCTGATAATCTCCTAGGTCCACAGAGGTATGTACTAGCTTAATTAAATGGGCATTCTTGGCCTTCTCACCACAGGTTCCACCAAATTTAAGTGCAAGAATCGCACATTGGTGGACCAACTTGAGAAAAGGGATGTCATATTTTCTCCCGAAGATCACACATTACAAGTTTAGCTAGTACAAGTTAGCCTCGTCGAACTATCATTCGCAACACACCCGAATAATGAGATATTTCCATGTGACTTTAGAAAAAAATGAACTGTTTCTAGAAAGCAAAGTTTGAGATTATTACATATTGTTTGAGTTTAAAAAGAAAAAAGAGGAAGTTAGCTAACTGATTTGAATTCTTAGTTGCTAAGCTCCACAAGCAACAGTTAAATGCATCATAATCAGTGTAAACACGTTTTTAATGGAACTTTGAAATCCAAATATCACCTATAGAGTGCAATGAAGCTCTTTTCGCATAGTGAACTAGTTTCTTGCGTTACCGGCATCATGATCAAACAACGTATATCTTTTCATCTGATAAAACACATCTGAGGTAAAAAGTTAGTTGAAAAATGTGTTTGAATTTTTAAAAAAACATAAAACAAAACCAAACAAATCGAGCCACGATTTTTTTTCTTTTTTTTTTGTGGTGTTGTTTTTTTTTGGGGGGGGGGGGGGGAGCAAAAAGTTTATTTTGGCTAGTGCGAGTATTTCTGATTGACTTCCATACTTTGTTTCTGGAACTCCTATTTGTGAAGAAATCACACCCCCTCCCTCTAAAGTCATATCCATTTAATTTATTTTCAAGAAATTTTTGCTTGAGTAAAAGTCACTAATGATAGTCAAACTTATCACTGAGTGTCACATTGATTCTCTAACTTTAATTGTGTCAATTTAATACTCAAATTATGCAATTTGCATCGAATTGGTGTCATACTTAGTTTTTCGGTGAAGTTCACGGCACATGTCCTCTCCCGCCGCAAACTTCTACCTGAAAATTGAGCATGACACCAATCACTACAAGAAATTTAGCTTTTACCTACACATTAAATTGTTACACATAATATGTGTGGGTATTTAGCTACACATTTATTTTATATGTGTGGGTAAATATAATAAGAATAATTACTATATAGTTGGCATTTATTAAGTGTAGGTAAATATCTATAGTTTCATATAAATTTGGTGGGAGTTTTTCCCTCCATAATTAGGGATTGGTTGAATTCTCAAAATTTTTAGAATGCTGACGTGGCTTTATTGTTATTTATATTAAGTGTAGGTAAAAGTTTTCTATTACACATAAAATTGGTGGGAGAATTTTCCCCAAACTTTAGAAATTGGCGGTATTATCAATTTTTTTGAAATATTGATGTGGTTTTTTTGTTATTTATATTAAGTGTAGGAAAAAGTTTTCTGTTACACATAAAATTGGTAGTAGAATTTTTTCCAAAATTTTGAAATTGGCGGTATTATCAAATTTTTTGAAATGCTGACGTGGCTTTTTTGTTATTTATATTAAGTGTAGGTACAAGTTTTCCGTTACACATAAAATTGGTGGGAGAATTTCCCCCAAAATTTTAAAATTGGCGGTATTATCATGTTTTTTGAAATGCTGGCGTGGCTTTTTGTTATTTATACTAAGTGTAGGTAAAAGTTTTCCATTGCACATAAAATTGGTAGGAGAAATTTCCCCCAAAATTTAGAAATTGGCGGTATTACCAAATTTTTTGAAATGCTGACATGTCTCTTTTGTTAATTAAATAAAGTGTAGGTAAAAGTTTTCCGTTACACATAAAATTGGTGAGATTAATTGTTAAATTTTTTGGAATGCTGATGTATTTTTTTCTAGTTAATATTACCTACACATAAGTAAAAATGTCCCGTATGTGTGGTTAATACTATAATATTTTCAAGTTTTTAGGAATGTTGATGTGGTTTCTCCTTTGTTTTATTACCCACATATTGCCACATTAGATGTAAATATATTACATGCAATTACTAATTTGTCCATATTTCTTTAAAAAATTATGATTGTTAATATCTTAGAATTGTTAACAGTAGATGTTAATTTTGTAAAAATCTATTTCTATATAAAACTTAATAAAAGAAATCAAAAAGAAGAACCAACAACTACAAGAAAAATGATCATTAGTGACAACCATTTTTAGTGAAAATATAGTTATAAAGTCATTAACTGTGACATAGTCTGATACTTATCATTGGTTCGATGCAGGCTTAGTAAATGCACCAAAAATGGGGCCCAAGGTAATAGCCCAACTAACACAGGCTGAATAAATGTATTAAAAATTGGGTCCAAGGTAATAGCTCTATCACAATTCTAACAAATTAAAAGGTTAAGGCCCAAGCCCCATACTTCTAAAGCAAAAGATCTATTTTACCTAGTTGAAAAGCTTTTATTTTAAAAAATAGCATCAGACTCTGGTTAACGATAATAATATCAAATACTGGAAAACAGAGAATTTTCTCTTCTTGCATATTGTAAACAAAGTTTAGAATTTAATCCTGAGAAATAAAAAAACACAAATCTAAACATAGAAGTCAATCAAACAAATATTCAAAGTAGTATTTTTACCCTTCAAAATGAATTTATGCATAATTGTATAAAATTCATGTGGTTATCTTATTGGGGGCCCTCCTATCCCTACTCTTCTTTTTTTTCCTCCTCCCAAGAAAGAATTTCCCAAAATTCAAATTTAACTGATACCTCTTCAAACCCAAACAACCTATGTCATCACTAAAGCTATACACATACACACGCACACACAAAAACATGTGCGTGTGTATATATTGTGTGTGTATACATATACACACAGAGTACGTATATATTTGTGTGTATACATGTATATATACACATATAAATGTAGTTTTTATATATACACATGTATGCATATGCGTACATATATGCATACAAACATACGATACATATATATGTGTGTGTGTGTATTTATATGTATATGTATATATGTGTGTGTACAAACCCCCATACATACATTTATATACATAGTTGTACATACATATATACGTACCTATACATGCTTATATGTATTTATATGTATGTACATATATACATAGACATATAGATAATTGTATTATGTGTATATACATGTGCACATATGCATTAGATGTATATACATGTGTGTGTGTGTATGTGTATAACACATATATTACACATACATATATGTATATGCCACTGCAAGAAAAGATGCTTTTAGTGACAGAACATTTTATAACCAGTACAAAAGCATAATAAAAAGCATTATCTATGACATCTATTTAATTCATCACTAAAATTTTAACCATTGATGACACTTGCGTTTATTCCGTCAGAAAAAGATCTATTTACTAAAGTTTTGGTGTCGATGCAAAAATATTTACTTTACATATTACAATTATAACTTTTTATGATAGTTTTGTTTGAAGTGTCACAAAAAGTTCCAATAAAATCTAAATTTTATTTCACAAAAAAAAAAATTATACATGTTTTGCCCTTTTCTATACTTTTTGTATACTCTAAAAAACAAAGATAAAAAAATTTTCCTTCTTGAAATTAAAAAAGGTAAGAAATAAGATATACCTTGCTTATCTTTGTAAAAATTACCTGCCTTTTCTTTCTGTACATTTTCTTGACTTGTTGGAAAGTTAAAATTGTCTATAAATCTACTAAAGCTATATTTAGTTACCTTATTTTTCATCCCTTTTCCTTCTCTCCCATTTTCCCATCGATTTGAAGACTTTATCTAAATCATTATTCTGCACAATCCCAACAATCCACTACAAGAAAAAACACCTATTATGACACCTTTTCATAAATGTTGTTTTATAAGTCTATTAAGGTATTGGGTAATGAGTGTCAATAAATTGAACCAAGTTAACAATGTAACATTATTTTCTTTTTTATTTTAATTAAAAAAGGGTAAAATGTCATATTAAAACACTTATTATGACATTTGATTACATGTCAAGATAAGTGGTATGCAAAATCTCATCCTTTTCATTTGACATTGAAACTAAGCGCCTAATTTTTTTCTAAAAAAATCAAAATTGGCATAAGGATAAGGGTTTTAGCAATTACTGCCTTCACCGTCTCTCTCTATCTCGCTTCACTTTGCCTAAATCTGTCGCCCAAAAATCTCTCTTTTTTTGTCTCTCACTTGATCCCTCTCATTATCTCTCTCACTGCCCCATTTGTATCTCGCCGTTCTCC
The DNA here is from genome assembly GCA_024721245.1 of Mitragyna speciosa. Classification (NCBI taxonomy): domain Eukaryota; kingdom Viridiplantae; phylum Streptophyta; class Magnoliopsida; order Gentianales; family Rubiaceae; genus Mitragyna; species Mitragyna speciosa. The sequence continues at coordinate 15,474,480 of CM045565.1, read as the reverse complement.
GCCTCCTCCCTTCTCTCGATTATGACATCAGTCCAGCCGTCAAAACTCCGCTCCAACAACTCTGAAGATCCAAAAATTTTTGAGGGTCCCAATGGGCAAAGAGTTTCTTGGGCAAACAACTTTGAGGGTCCGAGTAAGCAAAGAATTTTGTGCCTAACTCTAAAGGTCAGTTTACCTCGTTCATGGATACTTTTGACTATATACGATTTCATGTCTATTGATTTTTGTGGTTAAAAATATTGGTTTGTGTGTTTCTATACTGTAATTAAAAAGCTGAGAAATTCACCACTTTTGATGGTTTATTGCACGTGTGATTGATTGTAGTTAAATACATATGTGGTTATCCACAGATTTTGGAAAAGAAAATTCAAGATTGGCACTTCCCCTTGTGAAAAAAGCTTGCTTTTTATAATATTATCTCTGTTTGATTTAGCCTCCTGCCTGATATGTTTTTAATCAAAGGTTAGTATTGTATTTTGCCACATTTGAAACGTTTTTCTTTCGAACTCCACTTAGTATCTATCTCCTGTTATTTGTTTTCTATTGTACAATTTGATTCGGGTAGAATAAGGTTCATAATTTTCTTTCTGAACTATAGTCAACAAATTGAGGGAAGAAAAATCTTTGCAAATGCTCTGACTATGTGTAGACTTTTCATTGTTAATTGCACGTTGGATACCCCTCTTGTAGGTTGCTACTTTTAATGTATCTTGACCTTTTAATGTGCTCAATTGATGATGTTTCATTTTTTAAAGTTATTTCAAGGTGATATTTGTCATAGTAAAAAGTTGGCAGTCAGATTTTTGAATTGTTGTATTAGAAATCAACTAAATTGTGCATTTTTTTAATTTGTCTTTGTCTGAATCCTAAGATAAACAAAAGGTTACATAATTTTGCCAACTAGTTTACCATTCAACCAGTTTATTCACAGAAGTTTTGTCTTGTTGAAAGATGGTAGTGATTAAGTTTTGAACTTAAAATGAATTTACTCCAAACAATAAGCAAAGTACTAATTGGTCCTACTCCTATATATTTGTATAACGTAACATATATAAATTGGGCTTTTTAATTTTGAGAATTAATTTCATCTCAATTTCTTTTTTCACTGGGATTGAGGTTGGGGTGTGTTAAGGGTGGCTATAATTAAGGTACGTTAGGGGAGGAATGGACAAGAGAGTTTAAGATAAATAAAGTGTCTTTAAGCAAGGTTTGATGATGGAATAAAGGAATGGAAAATGAGGAATAAAGTCATTTGGATAACCAAATCCTATAAGGACTTGGTTGCAGATGTATAAGAAATTTTCATATTTTCTAATAATGCTTATTAAAGAATATGGGAACATACAAGTTAACCCTACAAAGGGTATAAGTCTATGGTATAGTAGTACTGCAGTAGTGACAATCTATTGAGTTGGGTTTTATCTACTGCTTAGAATCAAAATAAATACTATAGTATCAAAGTTATTTTCATTATAGTGCACGAAGTTATATAGTCTATATTTTGGAGGTTCAAGGACGAAGCAAGTAGATGAGGCACATACCTCAACCATAAAGCTTAGCCTAAAGTTTATTAGATAAAGAAATATAAGCAGGAAAAACATAAAAGGAATCGTGAAAGATACCAAAAGATAGAGAAAGAGAGAAGGGTTCGAAAAAAGTTGGAGTTAACGCAAGATTCTAAAGGTGGAAATTGAGAGCACCTTTGAGTTGAAGGTAAATTTTTTTGCTCTCTTGATTTATATTATATATATATATATATATATAAGTTATTAAGACTTAATGTTTTGATTTGGCAATAAAAATTCTGCTGGAAACCAAGAAAGGCTAAAGTTTAAAAAAAAAAAAAGATTTGAATTCCATAGACTGTTTTCATAGTCACTCATGCACAGTCTTGAGAGAATGTTTATAACTTGGTGTAGGAAATTTCAAATTAAGTAATTCATGTTGTGTTAAAAAGTAGATTCATAGTTCTTTCTAAGGGTGTAAAAATCATAGCCTGGTTCAAAGTGTATATACCCAAGGATGTTTCCCAAATTGACTGAATAATCTGCTTCAAACAGGATAGAGGTATGATAGTTTTTATATTTGTATTGGGATTTTGGTTCTGTTATGGTTGGAATCAGGACATGTAGTCTTATAAGAACATCTTGTATATTAAATCTAGTTTACAAAGGTGTAGAGTTTATGATTTTTGGTTGAGTATAACTCAAGATATGCTAATTTGATTGACTAGTGATTAAAAAACACTCGTATAAACAGTTACTCATGAGCAGTCTTAGAAAATTGGTTATAACTTTGTATAGAAAGCTTAGATTTGGATGATTCTTATTGTTTTAAAAACTAGACTCATAGATATTATCAATGGTATAAGATACATAGCCTAATTATTTGTAGATTAACACTAGAATTCTTAAGAACCTGGCTGAAATTTTAAGACTGCGTAAACAGATTTTGTGAAGAGCCAAGTTGTAGCATGATTTTGAACTTGTTTTTGTTGAAATATGGATTGATGTTATTCACAAAAATTATAGCCTTTGAGACATATATTTTATTCATATAAAGCTCACGCCCTAGTTCTTTCTAGATTAATACCAGAAATTAAAACAATAAGCTGACACATCCACCCTCCGTATCCAAAGTTGGTGAATGTGCAAAATTTTGACTTAATTTTGACCCCATTCTTGTTGGAATTTTGATTTAATTTCTTCACAATAGTTAATATTTCATAAAATCTAGTTTCTAGACATATAATGTTCAAATCAATCTGAGTTGTGAACTAAAAGTTATGCTCAATTGAATACTAATTCTTGGTATGACTTGAAAATAAGATTTTGATAGTAGATGGACAGATTTATGATTGAAATTTGATTGGGTTATGGTAGGATTAGAAGTTATTATCTGCATAAGAAATGCTCCAAATTGAGTCTAATTTATAAAGATTTTAATTTTGTAAGAATTAAACGAGTAGAATTGGAGTTATGCCCGTTTAAACACATTGGTTAGTCGTGACCAAAAGCCGCATGTAGATTGGAGTTATGCAAACCTATATGTACTACCAAATCTTATGTTTTAAAGATTACAAATGTTTTATCATGTGTCTTCTACCTACTGTGTTGCTTGTGTTTTAGTTTGTTCTAATCTATTTATCTCCTTAGCTTTTAGAGTTTTCTCTATGAATTTTTCCTTTTTAGTTGAACGATATTCTAACTACGTTGACCAAGTATGTTTTCTATTCTATTTGGTTTGTTAGTTAAATAGCACTTTTTTTAGTTTCAGCATTTATTTTTCTCTCTAGGGGGACAAGATTGATAATTTTTTGTTAATTAACAAGTATTGGCAATATTGATAATTTTCTTGTTAATTAACAAGTTATATACCTTTTCTATTATTATAATATAAGTTATAAGTATTTGTTAGTTATTATAACTTTCTTATACGAGTGATCACTGGAGAAAGTATACCTTATTCTAACTTTCTTGTACAAGTGATCACTGGAGAGAGTGTATCAACTTGTTTTCAAGTGAAATTCACAACTGATTATTTCTTGATCCCTAGATTTTGGATGCAGGGATTTACCAAACAACATTGGCGACATATTTTATGCGATGGAGAGTCACGACTTGGCTGTATTAAGTGTTACTTTCATGCTATTATTACTTATGGTAGTTGAATATAGCTGAATTTGTGTTCTTTAGTATGGGTATTGATTTGTCACATTTTAAAGAGATATCTTTACCATAGCTGTGTTCAAACTTTCTTATCCATATTGAAACAGCATTGGATTCATTTAAATTTATAAATGCTTATATAATTGTCGTTCTAATTTTTTTTCTTACATTTTCAGGACGAGTTACACAACTAAAATTTTCTCAATGCATTTGTGGTCGGCAGATCATGGTGGAATTAACATGTAAACCTTTCAAGAAGGAGACTTTACGAAAAGATTTTCAAGAACTAGGCACTCTGCAAAATGTTTCAAAGAAATGCTATGGTCTTTTGTGATTGTAGTCTATGATGGCCCAGATGTGGAAGGAAATCATTTTAATTGGGTTATATTTAGAATATGATATCAGATAGGATCGAATTTAAATTCTTTCATGCTGTGTGATACTTTTCCTATATTGTGTTTGAACATACTACTTCCTTGTTTTCAAAAGTTATGTTTCAACATTTGGATATTTGATATTGGTGTTAGATGGTGTTATTGACATTGTTTCGACATTTGGATGTTTGATACTGGTGTTTGGATTGTGTTATTGACATTGTATTGTTTAGTTCATGTATTTATTATATATGATAATTTAAATTTCAATTATATACATGTATTGTTTACTTACACATACATATACTTTTTGCCACATATACAGGTGAGGTTACATTAACATAGGCAAACTTTGCCCACACGTACAAGTTCCTTTACCCACACATACAAATGTGTTACAAATACAGTAAATTTTATCTACACATATTGATGCTTTTACCCACGCATATGAAGCGTCCACCAATATATGTATGAAATTTATCCACACATTGTGAAGTTTTTACCCACACATTCTGTACCTTTACCCACACATTGTACACATTTTACCCACACATATAATCAAAGTTTTATCTACACATAAAAAATGGCATGCCACCTCACGTGCCACGTCTATGCCACATCACATGCCACGTAGTCATACACGTCATACAAAATCTGCCAACAGGGAAGCTTCGTCACTATCCACGTCATCATCCATGTCATTGTCCATGTCATCATCACACAATCGGTAACCAAATTATCCACACATACTGTATATATTTACCAACATATATATGTGTAGGTATAAGGTTTACCTTTACCCACACATAAAAATATGTGTGGGTAAAAACATTTCTCCGCAGTTCGATAGAGACACATGTTAACATTTATTTTTTGTGTAGGTAAAGACATTTGTTGACATATAATTACTTTTTACCCACACATCATGTGTGTGGGTAAAAGCTTAATTTCTTGTAGTGAATTCAACCCAAGTTACATAGTGTGGGTTCCCAATTGACACAATTAAAAGTTAGGGTACCAATGTGACACTCAGTATTAAGTTTGGGTATCTTTAATGTTGTTTACGCTTTTTTCTTTTATTGGAGACACGGACCAAACCAAGATTTCGGGTTTTGGGGGACAACATTAACAGACATGTATAATAAAAATAATGTACCATTTTAATTAGGAGTGAAATTTAAATAAATATAAAAATTTATTAAATATAAAATATTGTTCCAATTACTATTTGGTATATAATGATAAAATTACTGTACACAATCAAATTCCATAAGTATACATATCAGAATGTGCTTACAAAAGCATTCTTTGCGTGACTTATTTTTTTGGATGAAGCAATAAGAATCTACAAATTTATACGACCCTGCTATATTATGTTGAAAACAGTGACTAAAAGATTGAGAATTAACTCTTATTTCTTTTGTTTCTCATGATTCAAATAACATATCTTTTGACTTGTCTAATTTAGTTGTTGTTTTCTTGTATTGGACTTATTTTATATTAATTACTTAGTTTATAATAATACTTGTATGAAGTAAGGGAGAAAATAGGAAAATCAAATAAAACTATGAGGAGACAAGAAAATATTAGGATTAAAAATTATTACTAAAGTTTGAAACGCTAAATAGTTTGGAGATACTACACTTTGGTTTGATTGCACAGAGGAAAAAAAATCTGAATTTATACTGTTCATGAAATTGCCATTGCAAAAGAAAAGGACCAATACCAATATTGTCAACCGAGATATTATGTATTTAGAAGTTACAGCTGCAAAAGCGGATTCTTTCACCAAAAAGAAATTAGAAGTAGACAGGGAGAGACCGTCAGACTCTTCTCTTATTTTATCAATAGTAAAAGTAGATGGAAAAAAATCCGTACAAAGAAAGCACAGAAGATCTAGTAATAAAGCATAGAAAACGCAGGCAGAAGATGTAGTGAGTTAAAAGATATACAAAGAAAGCATGAAAAAGATGTGTTTAAAAGCACTAAAAATGATTGTGTATAAATATGTGATGTAATACCTCATCCACATCAAAAAAGTAGAATAGCATGGATCAATGTATAAGTTGAGTCTAAGCATTCAAGTTCCACTGTGGATATCTATTTTGGACTAACAAGAATAGTAGTTGGACTTGGCTATGGAGACTCTGGTTACAATTTTGGCCACTAACTCTGCTTGGGGTAGGAGTACCTATTATTCTTCATTGGGGAGGGAACTGAAAGTGAGTTCTAGTTATCATTCTAGCCTATACTCTTGAATGATAGCTCTAATTTCACTTCGGATGGACATACTGACCCTTGGTCTGATCCTCTGCATTTTGACACACTCGGGTTGACCACGTTTTGAGATTCTTAAAATTGGCCACATTTTCCCTTAGTTTTCTTGGTGTACTTTAGTGGATACAAGGCGGTGGATTAGCTCTTCGACCATGTCTCTTGGCGAAGGCAGTTTCCTTATGTTTTAGGGCGTGACAGAATGGTATTAGAGTGAATCTTGTGTAATCCCTATACGAGATGAGACTGGACTAGTGGCATTGAGCCTTTACTACACAAGCAAATAGAAAAACTAAGTGTTGTATGGAGATAAGTGCCACATCGATTTAAAGAAGAACAAAAAAATTGGCTCACTAAACATCTTTGCAAAAGAAATTGAATAATTTTTATGTTGGTTGTTACCTATGTTTCACCTTGATGAAATTGGATGAAATATCATCTAACAATATTATTGCCTTGCTAAATAGCAAGAGATAATAAAGAACAAGAATTGTATTAGAAAGTTTTCAGATGTAAAATAATTATATAACAACTCCAAATCTTCATGTTTTTCCAGCAAATAGATCACAAGGATTTATTTTCCAACCTTCCCACAACCTAAGTTTTTTCCCACCACCAAAGTTTTTGTACCATATATATATATATATATATATATATATATATATGCATGTATAAATTGATTGTAGTACCTTTGCATCCTAACTTAATCGAAGTGACTGACATCCTGTCCATCCACATTGATATAAAATTCTTTCTTTACATGTAAATAGAAGACAATATTAAAAGATATCCTATGAACTGCAATCACAGTTGAAGGTAAATAAATTTAAACTTACATTACAATGTTAAATAGTGTATATTATTTATGCTGAAAAATGTTTTCTATCTCTTAATTTTATTGGGAACAAATTTCTTGACAATTAATCCAATATTGAATGCAAAAGCATTTTTATTTGTCCCCTTTTGCCATAAGCGGCTGTATCAGTTTCTAACTTTGTTGTATGCTCCATTTGAAATTTATATGTCAATTTATAAAAATTAAGACTCTTATAGCTTGTCTAAATACTTTTTTCAATTCTAGTACTAATTCACAAAAAAAGGGAAAAAGGAAAAGTAAAATTGTTCCTTTTGAAGAATATGTAATTAAGTATTATTTAAAATTTCTGAGATAAAAAAGATCTTATTAAGGTATGATTGGAGAATCACTATTAACATTAAAATTAAGTAAATGGATACAAAACCATGTATTCATTTTTCTACTATTTCGAATAAATCTAAAGATTTAAGATAAAATTAGAGATATAATAGGCCTCAAACAATTTTTGTAGGGAGAAAGCAATGGGTAATAGTCATTGTCTTCCTATGCAACATCTTAAAAGAAAAAAAAAGATATAAGCTCTAATAAATTATACTTACAATATAGCAACCAATAAATGGTGTTTAAATTCACTCTAGCCTTGCCTATCCTACAGGGAAAAAAAATGAATTTAAAAACTAAATATCAATCTAGAAAAACAGTCTAAATATATTCAATGATACTAACAAAAAAGTTTAACCATTGAGTAATACATTTTTTTCCTTTTTATTTCTTCGTCATTTTTTGTGTTCCTTGTTCTCCCTTCCAATAGAAGGAAATACTCATCCATGTATGTGTAGATACCAAATTTTAACACACCATTTATTTTCAAACATTGGAAGGGCATGTTTGCATTTTGGGACAAATTTTAATTGTTCAATAATTTGGGGGGCAAAATAGTAATTTTATCTATAAATATTTTTCTATTAGCTTTTGGGGGTTTTAAATTCATATTTTTACTTTTATGTGAATTTGTTAATTTTTTATGATTTTTCTGGATTTAATTGGTATTCATTATATTTTGACGAGCATAAGGGCAAAATGATAATTTCACCTCGAGAATACCATTTTAGCTCATTTTTAGTTTCAAATTTATTTTCTAATTCTTTAAGCATGTTTCTAAATTTTCTTGATTTTTTTAGAGACGATTACTATTTTTTCTATGAATTTTCATTACCCAAGGGCAAAATCATCATTTTACAAATTAAATTTATTTTTCACCAATTTTTGAGTTATAAATGCATTTTCCAGTGTTTTAAGCTTATTTTTAATTTTTGGTAATTTTTTGAGGTCAATAGCTATTTTTCTGTAAATTTTCATTGCCCAAGGGCAAAATCGTTATTTTACAAATTAAATTCATTTTTCACCAATTTTTGAGTCATAAATGCATTTTCCAGTGTTTTAAGCTTATTTTTAATTTTTGGTCATTTTTTGAGGTCAATAACTATTTTTTTGCAAATTTTCATTGCCCAAGGGCAAAATCGTCATTTTACAGATTAAATTCATTTTTGTCAAATTTTGAGTCAAAAAGGCATTTTCCAGTGTTTTAAGATTACTTTTAATATTTGGTAATTTTTTGAGGTCAATAGCTATTTTTCTGCGAATTTTCATTGCTCAAGGGCAAAATCATCATTTTACAGTTTAAATTCATTTTTTGTCAAATTTTGAGTTGTAAATGCATTTTCTAGTGTTTTAAGCTTATTCTTATTTTGGTAATTTTTTGATGTTAATAGCTATTTTTTGTGTATTTTCGTTGTCCAGGGGCAAAATCGTCATTTGACACCCTGAATGCGTTTCTGTCAGCTTTAAGCTCTAGTTTTTATTTTTGAAATCTACTTTGAATTATTTTTGAAAATTTTAGAGATTGCTGTCAATTCTTTGTATTAATTTTTAATTTTTGAGGTTAAAAATATTTTTAAATAAAATTAGTATTTTTTATTACCGGTGGCATTTTTGTAATTTTGTAGCATTCTTGGCCAACAAGACAAGTGGCCTATAAATACCCTCTTTAATCAGCAGAAAAAGAGAAGGAAAAAAAATTAGAAACCCTAAAAACACTTTTAGTTTTATGTTTTAGGGATCAAAACACACATTACACATCCAAAAACACACATATAGCCATCCCTTTTCAACAAGCTACTATTCATCATCTTCAACCTCAAGATCACGTTACTGTTCTGCAGATCATTTTTCAAGCATTAAAAAGGTTAGTTCTTATCTTTAATTTATCTTCTTTTCTTCTATTTTTCTAAGCCAAATCTAATTAATTGTGTCTATTTATTAAAAATTGTAATAAGATTATTAGCTTGTTCTTGTTCTTGTTTTCTGGGTTTTTATTTTTATTATTGAGATTTCCTTTTAGTCTTTTTGAGGATTGGCTTTTTGGGTTTTTATTCTTCTTCCGTTGCTATCTCTCTCTCTCTCTCTCTCTCTCTCTCTCTCTCTCTCTCTCTTCACCGTCTCTCTTCATCACCATTAACTATCCATCCTCTCTTCCATCTCAACCAGACAACCTATATAAGAACAGTCTCCATATTCTGCCATCTCTTCACCCAGGATCAAAATACCGAAACTAATATCACCACTCCATTCAACCCCATAGCACATACACTTCAATTCCAGCAACAAGTTTAATCAACTGGCCCAACTATCATCAACCATAACCCTTCCCTGTAATCAGTCTATAACCACCAAGTCACAACTGGTAGTCGTTCAACATAGTCAAAGGCAATTCTGCAACCTTTTCTCCCCTGTAATCACCACAAGCGAAATCCATCACCACCACCAACACTCCATCACTCTGCCTTCAACCTTCATCCCTCAAAACCACCAACAAGCAGCCCCAGGAACCTGCAAAAATCAGCCCCAAACATCTCCATCAGAACACCATTACTGATGACCTGCAAAGGTAAATAACAATAAAACAGCCAAAGCCCAGTAATCATTGCCCAATCAATCCAATCGTCCCCTCCAATTCGCTCATCAAATCAATTCCAACCCTATTTTATCTGCCACCCCTACTGAAATTCCAAAATCCCAACCTCAAGCCATGCTAAACCAACTGCCATCCTCATCACTGCCACCCTAGTACCACTACTGCCAATCCTTCAATACCAATTCAAACCAGAAAATTCACCTGCAACACCCATACCACCAATCAACAACTGTTGACAACCTGCACAAAACAACGCAAACATCCCAAATAAAACCAAAGCCATGAAGCCACAGCTCCATTGTCTCGCCCCATTGTCTCTGATGAATCCACGGACCTGCAAACAACCAGAAAGCTCATCCCATCTAGGGCCACATTTACAATCACAAAAGCCAATCCAGTGCTCCATAGCCATGTTTCTTTACCACCGAGCCCCTTCACCAGAGCCACCATGGAACCTGTAGCACTGCGACCAAAAGGGGGTTCTTGAGGGGTTTTTCCTGTCAATTGATTGAAACACCATTCAGTTTTTTGTGATTTGAATAAATTCACTGGTTAATTAAAGCGCGCTTAGTAGACTGAAATTAGAGTTACAAAAAAAATTAGAGAGGAATCAAAGAGGTAGACAGAAAAGACCAGAGAGATTTCAGAGAGGGAGAAGAGAATGAGTGAGGAGAAGCAGAAAGCAACGGATTTGAGAGTAAATTGAAAGAAATCAGAGAGAATAGAAATCGAAGGGAGGAAGCGAGAGAGCGAGAGAAGGCTGGAGAGAAAATGAAGAAGAAGGAAAAACAGAGGGGCAACTAGAAAAAGAAAAGAGAAAGGAGAAATCAGTGAGATGGAGGAGGGAGTTAAAACACAGAGAGTGAACCAAAGAATTGGAGAAGAGAACAGAGGGGAAGAAACGAAGAAGAACAGAAAGAAGAGAGGAAGTCAACCAGGAAGAATAGAGAGAGAACGGAGAAAATGAAAGAGAGATAGAGAAGGAAGAACTTAGGAATGTCTGGAAAGGAAAAGAGAGAACGATTTTGGGGTTTGGGATTTGCTATGATTATTGGTGCTGGTTTTACTTAACTAAAATCAATTGTTAGTTTTTGAATTTTGATTCATTTATGTCATGTGATCACTCTTGATTGCTGCCTTAACTTAGTTTAGTTCCATTTTAATCGTATGACTATTTTATCATTTCTGATTATTTATCAATTGCTTTAGTTAATTAATTTAGACTTTCTTTGGGTTTTGCATTTCTTGTCTTATTTGGGTTATCTTTTAACTGGGTAAGCATTTATGTCTTGGTCCTGCTATGTTTGAGGATTATTAGTATGTCTTGAACGACTTTGATGTTTTCTGCATTTAAGTCCTCCTAATTTATAAATTGACCCTTTTAAGATTTAGTTTCTTACAATTAGATCCTATAATTTTTTATTTTACCCCATACTTGCTGCAATTTGTTGTTTTGTTCCCCAATTTACTTTAATTTTGCATCTCTACCCCCTTAGACTTATGTGAATTTTAATTTTACCCTTTAAGTTTTATAGGGTTTTGTTTTAGCCCCTTAGTTGCTAGAATTTATTTTTTTTTATCTCAATTCGTCAATAGTTATATATTTAGATTTTGTTTGATTATACCGAGGTGCCTTGACTTGTTTGTTCATTTTTTAGTAATATTTGTACCGGATCTTCAAAGAGGTATCCCTACTACTTATTAAATTTTCTTTATGTGCTCCAATATGTTCCAATGTGTTTTTGTGCATTATTGTGTTATTATTATTTGTTTGTTTCTTATTTTACATACTTTTTGCGTATTTACGTATTTAAGTTATTTAATTTTAAATTTTTTTTATTTTGGAAAAAATATAATATTTTGTATTTAGTTAGTCAACGTTATAGTTAGATTATTTTTCTCATATTTTAGCAAAAAAAATTGTGTAATTAGATAGGAAGTGTAATAGATAGGGCATTCTTAATTTCTCCCCTTTTTTAAATTGTAAATTAAGCCCCCGGTGTAATAGTTAGGGTTTATTTTGCTTTTGCGTGCTTACGTGCTATATTTGTTTTACCGCTTTCATTGGGACTTTGCATCTAGAATATTATGCTTATGTGTTATGTACTCCTACTTGACTTTATATGTTTTTATATGTTTAATTTGCTTTTAATTCACGCTTTATTATTTAAATTCATTTTTTATGGTATTCCGTCACCACACTAGTCCAACGCTAGTGGGAGTTTTTAGAAAAGGTTAGTCCAACGCTAGACCCTTAGGACATTTTAGTGTTAGGTGCATTCGTGTGCAATTTCACATTTCACACACTTTTTAGTTTTTCTTTCCATTTAGCATGATTTTACTATTACTATTATTGTTATTATTATTATTATTATTATTATTATTATTATTATTATTATTATTATTTTTGACACGTTTTTAAAAATGCATGACATTTAGACTGCATCTCACTTCGAAATTAGGACATTTGTGTGATTTGACTGGAAATAGTCGTCTAATCATGTGGGAAGCGGTGGCGTACAGGTCGTTCCCCCCTCCGTAAGTAGAAACATTCAGTCACGAGTTATTAGTCCCTCGTACTCGTCATGTTGCATATCCACCTTCTTTCTTCACTTACTATATATTATTATTTTCTTTTCTTTTCTTTTTTGCATCACACTTTGCATAAAAACTCGTGACTCCCTCGAGGTCTCGACTCGGGTTTCGTAATTAATGCGATAATTCTGACCAAACCTCGACGGAATATTTCGACCCTTCCGATATTCACATTTAGACTTAGGATTTGCATTCATTTAGATACATCCAAAACGCGATAGAATCTAGGTTTAATTTAGGAAAATTTGATTAAACCTCGCAACTAGCCTCGGCTAGGTAGAAAGGGTGCCTTAGGCGTAAGCCTTTGCTTTTCCTTTCTTCAAATGTGACTCCCGGACCTTTTTCTCTCGTTTTTCGTAGACCGGAGTTGAAAAAGGGGTTTTTAAAATATTTTTTTAAAATTTTTATTTTGTTAAACGATTTTTCGGGTGACTTGGTACACCCTAACTCAGTAACAAGTGGCGACTCCATTTTCTTTTAAAATAAAACCTTTTTTCAAAAATCAGTTGGCCAAAATTGTCACATTTTAGTCCCGGCCTTACTTTATTTTAAAATGCCATTTTTTCTAAAAATATATTTTTTAAATAAAAGCTCGATTTTTCTCACACACGCACGCTTTTTTCAGAAACCTTTATTTTCGAAAGGGATCTCGGACCGGATCGTCCTTTTCGGGACGCAACAGGCAACGACCCCACTAGTATCTTTTACTTTTATGATTTTTAGGACGCGACAGTATGCAATGTCAATGATAGAACAAATAGATAGTGAACAAGTACATATGATTAGGAAATCCATAGAGACTAAAATAAAAATAAAACAAGCTCAATTAAAACTAAATTTAAGTAATATCTATATGAAAGTATTACGACAATATTGTTTCTAATATTGCAAAACAATCCATTCACTATACCAAAAATGACTGATCCCAAATGCTATGAGAATGAAGGATTTCAGGCCTATTTCTTGTTGCAACACACTATACAAGTGTTTCTCAGCAGTCATAACAGCTAGATTGAAGGAAGTCCTACCTAGTTTGATTGGTAAATAGTAAACAGCCTTCATGAAGGGCAGAAACATAGCAGATAACATTATGCTAATGCATGAAATAGTTAGAGATTACAACAAAAAAGGAGGGCCAGCTAGAGTAATCTTAAAAATAGACATCATGAAGGCATTTGACACATTGGACTAGGATTTTCTCTTCCACTCCATGGAGCTGATGGGGTTTTCTCATGTATTTATACAGTGGGTAAAGTTGAGTGTGGAAACAGCCCACTTCTCTTTAAACCTAAATGGATCCTTAGTGGGGTATTTTAGAAGTGAAAGAGGGCTTAGACAAAGGGACCCATTATCCCCATATCTTTTCCTCATTGCTATGGAGGTCTTTTCTAGACTGTTTGAATGGAAGATTAGGTTGCAGGACTTTGATTTTCATGCAAAATGTAAAGCTCTGGGAATCTCCCACCTCTTTTTTGCTGATGATCTTTTCATTATCACTGGTGCAACAAGCACATCTTTTCACCTTATAGCTCAGACTTTGGAAGAATTTGGTCGATTTTCTGGCCTTAAGCCAAATCTTTCCAAAAGCCAAGTCTTCTTATCTGGAGTAAAAGAGCAACTGGCACACGAGTTGGCTAATATTGTGCAAATGCCATTAGGAGAACTACCAGTCAAATACCTGGGATTGCCATTGGTCACTACAAGGCTAACTCCTAGGGATTGTCAGCCTATCTTTGATAGAATTCAACTAAAAATTCAAAGTTGGCAGCAAGAAAGCTCAGCTATGCTGGAAGATTGCAGCTGGTTAAATCAGTAGTGTATGGAGTGTAGACGTACTGGGCTAGTACTTCCATTCTTCCAAAATTAGTGATAAGGAAAATTAGGAGCATGATGTCAAGTTTCATTTGAAAAGGAGAATACAAAAAATATTATAGAGCAAAAGGTAGGATGGAAAGACACGTGTAAGCCTTGCAAGGAGGGAGGATTAGGCTTTTATGATCTGGAAATGTGGAATAAATGTCTTATCATTAAGCTATTGTGGAACATATGCAGCAATAAGGAATCACTCTGGGTAAAATGGACACATGCAGTCAATTTAAAGCACATGTCTGTATGGGGGTTTAAAATTCCAAGTTCTGCTCATGGGGATGGAGAAAAATACTGAAACTCAGACACCTTGCTCAGCATTTAATTAAAAGAAACATTGGTGATGGAAAAACAACAAATTTCTGGTATGATCAATGGCATCCGAGAGGACCATTATATTTGTAGTTTAGTGAACATCTTCTAGAATGGTTTGGTATCACAAAGAAAGATTCAGTTTCAGCTTGTGGGGAAAATGGAAAATGGAGGTGGCCAACAGGGAGGAAATTGACAAGAGAAGTGAGAGCTCTGCAGCAAGCTACACCAGCCTGTTTAGTACCAATTAATGGAGCCTGTGATTCAATCACATGGTTAGGGAGTAAATCAGGCATCTTCACAGTAAAATCTGTCATGGAAAAACTCAGACCAGAAGAACACAAAGTGGATTGGCACACTCTTGTATGAGGAAAAGGCAATGTGCCTAGATTTTCTTTCATACTTTGGCTTGCCTGTAAACAGAGATTAAGTACAAAAGATAGAATGGTGTCTTGGGGTCTTAATCTAAGTGACACAAACTGTGAGTTTTGTAAACAATGTCCAGAAACTACACAGCACTTATTTTTTTAGTGCCCGTATACGGCATCAGTGTGGAGGAAGATTCAAGCTTTTTGTTTCTTATTTAGAGGGCAGCAAAGTTAGGATGACGAAATACGATGGATGAGCAGCAACTGCAAGACAAACTTATTCCCAGACAAGCTTAGAAGACTAATGCTAGCAGCCAGTGTTTATCACATATGGAGAGCCCGGAACAATTGCATTCATCAGAAGATACTCTTGCCACCTAGCAATATCGTTCAACAAACCAGAACATCCGTAAGAGAAATAGTTACTTCTTGGAGAAAAGTCCCCCTCAATTATCAAAACTGGAAATTGGTAATGGAGTGGGGACTTCCTCACAAGATTTTTGACTGATTATCTCTATTCTTTGTAAATTCTTTTTGTTCATATACCATGTAATTGGTAGCAGTAGAAGTAGCCTTAGCTGTACCAGGCAAAGAAATTGCTTAATGCAATGTTGTTAGACTTTTGTACAAGCTTCATGCAAAATCATTAATAACACTAATCATCTTTTGCCCAAAAAAAAAAAAAAAAAAGAGATGGACCGATCCATTTAAATATTAGCCTTGGAATGTCAACAAATGGACCCAAATCAATTAAAAAATAATTAAGACTCAAACTGCCGCAGGTTTTTCTCCAAAAATCTCAAGAAACAGCAAAAGTTTTCCTTTTATTCTTCTCAAAATGCTAAGAAAATTGTACTTAATAAGCTGCAAGAGTGATGATAACATCATCCTGAGCCTCAATTGATTAAGAAAAAGGTTTGGCTTGACATTGAACTTTGATGATCCAGTTAGTAGTTGGTAGTATAGTAAAAGATTTGAATTTGTTACGTCAAGTTATTCATATGGTCGTAAATTAATTTATTAGTTAAGTCTTGATTTGACCTGTTTATTAGTTAATAGGCAGTTTGATCATTTTGTAAGTGGACCAAGTTAATCAACATAGTGATTAATGGGTTAAGTAGTTTGGTTATGATCTTAATCTAATTCAAGAATCAATGAGACACAAACTTAAAGATGAAGAAAAACATGGGGGTTAAGAATTTTCAATAAATTCTAAGTTTTTGTAGGTTAGGAAACAAGTTATACTAGAATTTTGTTTTCGAAAGAGGGGAGACAAACCTCTGAAATCTTGAATTTATGAGCTTCACTCAATGCAAGTGTTATATATTCTTTTTTAGGGAAAAGAAATATTTTCATATCTAATGTTTGGCCCTTTAACCAAACTAGTTTTAGATATTTCACTTTCGATCAATTTGATACACAATGTTTCAATTGAAACTAACGCAGTCCCAAAAGTACTCTTTTAACCAAATTGATCATGAAGATTTCATGAAACATTGGAAAAAATCATAAAATACACATAAAAAGCCTAGTGGTTTTAGTCAGTTGATTTTCACTTTATTTTATTTATAATAACCTTGTTTTCGTGAATGGACAAATTTGTTAATGGAATTTGGTTTCAGCACTCTTTTATTAAAATTGGAAGAAGGGAAATGGTGATAGTGGGATTCGAACCCTTGACCTTTGGAGTGAAGTCGTATAACTCTAATCGTTCGATCTTCTATTCGTTTCCAACTTCAACATTCTTATGTTCAATTTGAATTAATAGACAAATTAGATGGAATATCCACTACTATAGCACTCTTGTGGATTCGGTGGACAAATTGAAACGAAAAACAATTTAATGAATACAAGTATATGATTTGAATAGTTTGATGCACAACAAGATTTTTTTATCCTAATTTGTTTTTTATTTTAAATATATATTAGTCACTAATAAATCCTTAATTTCTTGGTTTAAAATTAATGGACCCAAATCAAATGGATAAAGAAAACTCACAAGAATTTAGACAAGAAATCACAAGAGAATTAATGGAGAAAATTTTCTTATTGAAAAGAATGATTGAGGCTGCAATGACAAAGGAACAAAAACTCAAGTCCAATTAAATAATGACACATGGCAACAACTAAAACAAATAACTGAATAATAATGTGTGCTTGGTTTATTTATTTCCTACATAACTTCCCTTAAACCAAGTTCTTCAAACGTAGACATGCCTAGCATCTTCTTCAATATCAAGAATGTGTCCATCTTCAAAGCCTTTGTGAATATATTCATTACTTACTCCTTAGTTTTGCAATAGTCAATCTCAATCTCTATGTTACAAACCAACGCACGAATGAAGTGTTACTTGATATCAATGTGCTTACTACGTCCATGAAGAACTGGATTTTTGGACAGCTCAACTGCTGATTTATTATCACAATAAATCTTGGTAGAACCATTTTTCTTATATTGTAGAACACCAAGCATCCTCCTTAACCACAATGCTTGAGTAGCACTGTTAGCTGTTGCAATATGCTCCGCCTCTACAGTGGACAAGGCTATCACCTGTTGCTTCTTAGAACTCTAAGAAAATATCCCCGAGCAAGTAAAAAATGCATAACCTGAAGTACTCTTTCTTTCAAATGTATCACTTGCCCAATCACTATCTGTATAACTAAAAAGTTTCAACAGGATCATTGCCTGGATAAAAAATGCCATCTTCTTGAGTACCTCTAATAGACCTTAGGATTTTCTTTGTAGCCTAAAAATGTGACTAACGTGGATTCTCCATAAACCTGCTAATCAAGCCAATACTAAAATTGATATTTGGCCTCATAGAAGTTAAATATCTCAAGCTCCCTACCAAACTCTTAAAGTATGTAGGAACTACATATCAACCAGTGCCCTCCTTGGTCAACTTCAATTTTTCCTCAGCACGTGTCAAAATTGGCTTAGCCTCATCCATCTTGAACTTATTCAAAATATCACATAAATATTTCTTTTGAGAAATAAAAATATCAAGGTCAGATTGAAAAACCTCAATACCAAGAAAATAAGACATCAACTCTATATTTTTCATCTCAAACTGCTTAATCAATGGCCTCCCTTATGATTATTGCCTATAAAAATTAAATCATCTACATACAAGCATACAATAAAAATATTACCACGGATTGAAGATTTAACATACAAAATATGCTTATATGGACACCTCAAAAATTCACGAGAAGTAAAATAAGAATCAATCAGTGTATATCAGGCCATTGGGGCTTGTTTCAAACCACACAAAGGCCTCTTTAACCTATGTACCTTATCTTCTTGGCCTCTTCTAATATAACCTGTAGACTATTCAACATATATTTCCTCTTCAAGCACTCCATTCAAAAAAGCAGACTTAACATCCATTAAAATTTTCATTTATTTTGGGTAGCGAGGAAAATTATCAAACGAATAGTGTAAAGTCTAGCAACAAGTGTAAATATATCAAAATAATCGATCCTTGGCTTTTGCTTATATCCCTTAGGAACTAATATTGCTTTGAATTTCTCCACTTCTCCATTAGGTTTGTACTTCTTTTTGTAAATCCACTTCACTCCAATGGCTTTTTTATTAGTTGAAAGAGAAATAAGCTCCCATCTATTATTATTTTTTCATTGGCGTGAATTTCTTCATCTATTGCTTTCACCTGACGATCATCTCGGGTAGCTTTTACATAAATAATGGGATCACAATCCATAAACAAAGCAAGTTAATAATTTCTTCATCAGAAGTAGCATTATCAAGAGTAACAACATAATCCTGTAAATGAGTAGGCATATTGGTAGATCTATCTTCAGGCTAATGAGATGGGAGCTTATTAACAACATCCATATGCCTGATTATCAAGAGTAACAACATAATCCACACATATGATTACTACATCCAGTGTCCAAAAACTATTTATTTTTATTAACAACATCAACAGTATTGCAATCTAACAGTAAAGTTTCTGAATTTTGATTATTATTCTAAGCCTGATTTTTAACAATATTAGTCTAAAAATTACTGTTAATCTATATTCAAATTTTCTATATCCAAATTTTTCACAGTTATAGCACTGAATTCTTTGCCCATCATTATTCTGGTTAAAATTATATCTATTATCATAATTATAACTATCACCTCTGCCTCTGCTAGGGCCATCTCTAAAATTAAAATTATTACCTCTACCATGTTAAGAATTTCATCTGCCTGTACCTCTATTATTAACCTGGCCTCTACCTCTATTGTTGTAACCACGACCTCTGTTGTTGTTGTCCTAATTTCTTTATTGAAAATTTCTTTGCTCCTTGGGTTTATCATTTGCTTTCAAATTTAACTGTGTCTATAGGGCCTTCTCCATAGTATTCGGGATGTCCTCCATCTTTCCATTAATTCTCTGTTTATGTAGAATTAATGAGCCTTACAATTCTTCAATTTTTAATTCTGATAAATTATTGATTTCCTGAATTATTATCATCACGTGATCAAACTTCATGGATAAAGTGTTAAAAACTTTCTCAACAAATACCCCATTAGAAAGTTGATGTTTATTGAGATCTACCTCGTTCTTGATCTCTAACAAACAAAAAAAATATGATTCAATTGATTCAGATTTTTCCATCGTTGCAAGTTCAAATTTCCTCTTTAACATCATCAAATTGCTTTGTTGAACCCCATCTAAGCCTTTTTATGTTTTCTCCAAAATATCTCAAGCCTCCTTTGCCATATTCGCAATAGCAATTTTTTCAAAAATTGATATATCAGCATCCAAAATATCCCAAGCCTCCTTATCCCTCTTTATGTTCTGTGCATCAGCATCTTCATCAATTTCTTCTTCAACATATTGATTTAACCCATATGCCTTCAAATGGGTTAATATTTGTTTCTCCCAAAAATTATACTTCTCTCTATTCTTCAATTTTAAAACTGAACAAGTATTTTAGTAGTCGTCATGACTCTTATATCACTCTAATAGACCCAAATCAAATAGATAAAGAAAATCCACAGCACTTTAGACAAGAAATCACAAGAGAATTAGCGGAGAACATTTTCTTATTGAAAAGAATGATGGACGCCGCAATGACAAAGGAACAAAAACTCAAGTCTAATAAAAAAATAGGCAAGTCCGCATCTTTTTTGAGAGCAACGGCGGAACCAACAAATAACCTAAAAACTAGTACTAATAATAGAGGCAATAATCACATGCACACACACCACAAAACACCCTACCAAACTAACCAATTAAATAACGACACATGCAACAACTAAAACAAATACCTAATAATTATGTGTGCTTGGTTTATTTATTTCCTACAAAAAAGTCAAAGAAAAAATTTGTGTATAAAACATCTGAAAAGTTTTGATAAGACGTCTAAAAGGTACATGGAATTGTTTGGTGTTGTTGGATTCAAGAAGAATTCTATTTTAAGCCACTCATACAAAATTGTTAGAACAGTCGTGCACCATCATTTAAGCATGTCTCCACTTTTTAAATGCAACCTTCTGTATTTGGATTGGATGGTGGTGTGACTTGTGAAGATAGCCTAGTATCGTACTACCCTTAGCCGTGTTTGCACGCTGTGGGATGGGGCTGCACGTGTGGCTAGCTCTTACTTATTTGGTGTCCGTAATTAAGTAAAAATTTTTAAATATTCCTGATTTACGACTCTTTATGGTTTAAAATAAAATCATATAAATATCTCATTTTCTTATATTAGTATATATCATTGTACTTATGTGATACTCTTTTAGACCATAAGATTGATAAGCGGGGTTGTGACCTCTCGTAATTAAGCTACAACAAAAAAGATTTTGCAAAACATATGGCCGTTCGATGGATTGCATTTTCAAGAATATTATTAGAAGAATGATACTGAAGTTCTTTTTTTTTTTTTGTATGTGAAATGTAATATATACAAGAGTAAATGTTATGTCTGTGAGTGGTTTGAAAATGTAAAAAAGTGATTTATATATACAGAATTTCCAAGTAATATTGGAAAAATAATTCAATCCAAAATGACGCGATTGGAGTTGTGCAGTTTTCAAACTGCACCTTTTGTTTTTGATACAATTCATTCTTTACATATTTTCACTTCCTTAAAATTGTAAGTTAATAAAATTGATGCAACATGAATTAGTGAACCAAAAAAAAAAAATATCGTATAACTTGCAGCACAATTTTGTATATATAACATTAGACACTTTTATCATCTTATTTCTTATTCGATGAGGTATAGTTCATAGTACACAACATGTATTTTTAGTTAATCTTGTGTGCATTATCAGCTTTAATTTCTATTTATATAAAGTGTTATATTAAGACCTGCATGCCTTACTATAAAAGTTACCATACAAATACTTCCCACTAGACACCGAATGTCGAAGCAATGTCCTGCAAATCGTTGGCAAGTTCTTCAGGTGCCGAAAACATAACCAGATGGTCTGCGCCAGCTATTTCTTTCACCACAGCTGGAGGATTGCTTTCTATAAAAAACCTTTGATCATCAGGCGGGAATGATAAATCCGATCCGGCAATGATATACGCTCGAGGAACTGAGCCATATTTCTCCCTTGAAACCAAAAGCTCTTTTTGTGAAATCTCATCGTAGAAGAGCTTTGTCACTCTTATAGAATAATTCGCAAGTTTATAATCCTGTGAAGAATTGTTATCATTATATTTAAGCAAACGAAAAAGAAACGAGAATGGATAATTTTTCTTGTTTGTTTCAATAGTAAAAGAATATATCAATTCAAAGAATAAACAAAGAACAGTTAATCCGTTGGCTTAGATAAGTGATCTAAAAATGGGAAAATGTTTACAAAAGTTACAAAAATATATTTTTGGTTTCCAAGTTTTGAAAAGCACACACTGTTTTTCAAACCCCACTATTTGGTGCATTTTAGGCAATTTTATTTTCTATTCAAGTAAGTTGAATACATAAGTGAGAATTATAAGTCAAAAGTATACTTCCTGAAAGAGCATATATCAGCGAAAAACGTTAAAATTCGTTAGTTTTATACGCAAATGATAAAATGCTCATATGGTTTCCTGTTGCAATCAAGTGAGTTCCATCTCAACATGCTTTTATGTTAAAGATAGTTAAGTTTCTTTTCATGAGCCTAATTTATTCCTTTAAATACATAAACAAATTTGGATGAATCTTTACGAAAATCATACTTTGTCCTTGCAAATATTTGGTTTCAGAAAGAATGAGATTTTTTTTCTTCTGTGTCTTTCATTTATTCTTTATGTGCATTTTGACCTGGTGGGAAACCATGCCCCTCAAAATGCGGCTCTCAAATTTTTCCTCCTTATTTTCACGACCATATGCTTTAAACTAATGAAGTATGCGAACAAGAATAGCCTATGTTCGGATCTGTTGATAGAACAGAGAAGATAAAAATATTATAAATCTAAAGTAATATTAGTTGCATATTTTTAAAGAGAGGAGAGGCTTTGTCATTTATTTAACTTACGTAAATTCTTAATAGTGAAATGTTGTGAATTTCTTTAGCCAAGTTAGTCAATAATTATTACCATCAAATGGGGTAAATATGCTTTATTTTCAAACTTAGTGGGTGGAAACAAATGTTAAACCGAATTTAAAGGACCAAGTAAAAACATTTATGTTTGGAGATTCGAGAAGATAATTTAAAATTAAATTTATAAGTTTAGAACCTCATGGGATCTTTTAAAAGTTGAAGGACAAAATAAGAGAATGGGCAACAGTTATCCTTTTTAATTTACATATATGATTGAGGTGTCTTATTTACCTCTGGAGGAGAGTTCTGATACAAATAAGTCTTCAAGTAATTGGGCCCAAAGAGTAAAATCGTCGGAGGATCTCCAATTGTTATACTGTCGTTCCCGAAAGAATCTGGTGTAAATGGGTACTACATTTGACAATAAAAACTATAGAATCACCACAAAAAATCTTCAATCAAATAGTAATATTAGACCTCATGTATGTACAATTAAAGGTGGACAGTTGATACCTTTTCCAGAATTTGTCCATAAGTCAAGTTCGGACCAACCATATAAGCTGTAAGAAAGACGCCACCTGCAATTTTTTCCGGAAACCTTTCCATGGCAGAGGAAACAGCGAGGCCACCGTAGCTATGTCCAACAAGAATGACTCTATCACCGGGGGATAGACACTCCAAATATGTATACAGAGGTTCATGGTAGCCGTCAATGGTGTGCACGGCCTCAAGTGGAATCTGATTTCTCCCAGAATAAGCTAAATCTATTGCCGTGACATTGTGTCCCGCTTCTTCTAGTAAAGTTGCTAACTTGTAATAGCACCATGCCCCGTGACAAGAACCGTGCACCAACACAAAGTGTGCTGCAGAGGCACAACGATGCTGAACAAAGAGTAGTATTACCAGAAATATTATGATTCTTTGATAGGCAATCATTTTTTTGGCTTCTAATTAGTGAGTATATTTTCAATTGCCTCTAAGATTACATATAGACAACTATGGTTTTGTACTGTTAGGGGCGCCAAACAAAATTTGGTCCAAACAGCTAGCTGTCCTGTTCCAACGACTTTTACATTTACCATTCATTTGTGTCTAGGTACGAAGTTCTTTGCTTGCACGTAAGCTCCGATAGTGAGGACCTTAACCTTCAAATTTTCATTGAAAAGTATTACGTCTAGTGGAGAAATTCTTAAGTAGACCGGGTCAATGGTCTAACTTGTAAACCCTGTGGAGTAAAAGAGTACAAAATAAGCATAGTGATAAAAAGATAAATAAGAATATTTATGTGATTTTATTTTACACCACAGGTTCTACAGATAGAGTCGTGGATTGGGTATGCAAAATTTTTTCCATTTTAGTGGATAGGCAATTGCTGTCATAGTTTATCACCATTCTTAATCATATTTGGCGATTCGTTATCCACGTGTGCTATTCTTAATCATATCTTGAACCCGAAAAGTTGATTTTGCTATTTTTAGTATTTCTGGTTGACATCCGCATTTTGTTTCTCGAGCTCCTATTTATGAAGAAATATCACCCAATCCCTCTGAAGTCATATCCATTTAATTTATTTTCAAGAAATTTTTTATTTTATTGGAGACAGGAACCAATCCAAGATTTTGAGTTTTGAGGAAAAACATTAACATGTATGTACAGTAAAAATAATATAGCATTTTATTTTAGGAGTGGAATATGCGCACACAAAAAAAATATTAAATATAAAATATTATTCCAATTAATATTTGATTTATAATGGTAAAACTATTGTACACATATCACACATTCAAACTCCAAAAGTATATATGTCAGCGTGTGCTTACAAAAGCATTTTTTTGTGAGTTATTTTTTGGATGAAGCAATAACAATCTATATATTTATATATTCCTGCTACAATATGTTAAAAATAGTGATTAAGAGAATGAGAACTTACTCTTATTTCTTTTGTTTCTTATGATTCACATAACGTATCTTTTTGACTTATCCAATTTACTTGATTTTTTTCTTGTGTTGGACTAATTTTATATTAATTACTTAGTTTTTTAAAAACTTTTATAAAACAAGGGAGAAAATGGGAAAATCCCATCAAATTTTGAGAAGGCAAGAAGATATTAGATTAAAAATTATTACTAAAATTGGAAGGGCTAAATACTTTGGAGATTTACACTGGTTTGATTGCAGAGAGGGAGAAAAAAAAAATCTGAATTTGTACTCTTCCCGAAAATGCCATTACAAAAGAAAAGGACAATATTGTCAACCGACATATTATGTGGTTATCTGCCGGCATCTATAGTTCTTGTGTGAACTCAATCCTCCAAATGCTCTTATTTATGTTTGTAATACAATTTTGAAGGAAAAAAAAAAAAAAAGGTGTGAATCATATATTAGAACAAGGCTGAATCGAGATTTCTATACCTTAAGTCTAGTCAAGAATTAGAAAGTAGTTAGTTTTTCTAACACGTTGCTTCATACTTTAATATGGACTTGTTCCCGACAATTCTGTATTGAGCAGTTCATTTGAAATTTAAAAAATGATTTTTAAATGCAATCCTTTAGGTGTTTTGAAAATCTACTTCCTAATTTACAAGATATAACAAAAAAAAAAAAAAAACTTGTCTTCAGTTTGCTTTTAACAAAATTTCTAAAATTAACTCTTTAATTATATTTCAAATAAATTAGCTACATAACTTATTTTAGGATATCGTACCTTTTACACAAAATCCTGCGACCTTTTCTAGTAACGGGCTATATAAGAACTTAGTGGGTGTCTGCTTTAGAAGAATCAAAGATGGGAATGACTATTAGTAGTAATGACATGCATTGTCGATTGTAAATGCTCATTGTTTCATCAAACACAATATACAAATTTTTGCCCAAAAAAAAAAGATATCCATTGTCAATGTTAGGAAAACAACTGCCACTAGCTTTCAGTGGGAATGAAAGTGAGTAATTGAGATCTATATGATTTTTCTAAAATACTACTCTTTCAAGCCCATTAATTCTTTTGGTGGGAATGGTACACATTTTATTACTAAACCAACATGTTGGGGGGAATTGCTAAAACCCATATTCATAGTCGTTAATGATATTGATAGTGATAGTAATTGAAAATTTTAAACCAAATATCCCCGCAGAGTTTATTAATGTATTGATTTATAATTCACCAGTGTCTTTAGTTGCACTGTATATTTTATGACCATAGAATAACAACTGTTCGTGTAATATGTTGGTCTAAACTATTTGTTGCAAAAATCACAACTCTTTATTTTGTTCGATTATTTGTATATCTTTTATTCCTATTTTTCACAATCGTTTTCTTGTATAATTTGATACCTTTGTAGCATTTAGCTACAGCTGAGTTGGTGTCACTTTTGAAGCTTAAGTCAGCCAAAGGTAATTAATAAAGAGTAAGATTAATTTCAATTACCATAAATGAGGGATAGTGGAGTACTTACAGAGCAGAATATAGGTGGTCGATTATCTAGTGGCTACAATGCCATTACCATAAATCGGCATTTCCTGTGATTGTCAATATATCACTAACATACTCATTATTGTATTATTATGTTAATTTAATTTTTCACCTCAGAAGTCAAGAAATGGATAGATATCTAACCTAAACACCCGTTTCCTGAAATTTCAAAGCAGAAAATAAAATCATATCATCTTTCTAGTGGGCAAATTAGCAATGCAAGTAGCAAAAACTGCCGATCAAACTTTCTCATCTCATTTTAAATAGAACATTAGTGTACACTGTACTGGCTAGATCTTAATCTTATTCCAAAACACAAATTTAATATTTAATTGGAAAATGATAATTAAAAGTTTACAGTTAATTTTTTCAGAATTTTAAATTCAAAAGTTCTAATATCTACTATAAAAAATATGAGATCAGGAGAATTGGAAGGAAGAAAATAACAAATTCATGATATTATTAATAATGCAACCAATGAAGGTGCTAAACTTCGAGAAACTCTGTAAACTTTCTAAAGAAATATTCCTTGAGACTGTGAGATAGGTTGCAAACATTTCAAATATAGTACTTCGCTGCAAATGTATCATTTTCTTCCATAGGGACTGCGGGCTTTAATGTTGGTATATGATCCACCTAACACGCACATCATCATCCTGGTGAAGTTATTTTCTAAAGGATGAGAAACAATGACTTCTTTGGATTGCAATAAATAATGCAATAGATACGTATTGCTACCACTTTCCTCTTAATTTCCTAACTACCCTTCCCTTTCATGTGTAATGATTAAACTCTCTCCCATCACTGAATTAGTCATGGAGCTCACTTTTTGATATCCCAAAATGTCTGTTATGTTCCTAAATTTTGATGCTTCTTTAAATTGTTTTTATTACTTATCTTTTGAAGTTCTAATTTTATTTTTCAAAATTTGCAAGTTCAAATAGTGTTGAAAAAAACCATTCACGTCACAAGCAACCCTACCCATTCTAACCGGACTTTTCTTTTTGTGATGACTGATTACTAATATAAGGGTCTTCATTCCTTTGTGCAAGTAGAAACTTTTGCTTGCAGTTGACGGTGATTCTTTTTGGGGATAATTTCACATACCTCCTTTGAGGTTTGCCATAATTATACTTACCTCCCTTTAGATTTTAAAAATTACACTTACACCCCCAGTGTATATATTTTTCATAACAAAACAAGTCTATTTTGATAATGTAGCCCAGAAACACCAACCAAACACCTTAAAATACACTTAACTGCTTTTAAAAAAGATAAATAAATCTTAAAAATTAATTAATTAGTCATAAAAATTGTCAAAAGTACTTATATTCTTACATCAAATTTTCAATCTTCACCAAGTATTACTTCTTCAAAACTCAGTTATCTGACTAATCTAAATGAATTTACTTTATCTATTAAAATTTAACAAATAAATATATTAATAAGAAAGAGATAACCAATTTAAAAGTAAGTAAGCATATTTTAAGGTGTTTGTTTAGTGTTTTTGGATTACATTATCAAAATGGATTTGTTTTGTTATGAAAAATATAAATATAGGGGTGTAAGTGTAATTTTCAAAACTTGAGAGGAGGTGAGTGTAATTATGACAAACTTCAGAGGAGGTATGTGAAATTATTCCCTCTTTTTGACGTCAAATTATCTGAAGGAAAATATGGCAATTTCATTTCCCCATAAATGCATACTTAGAATATTAAAATTACTAAGAAAACACTTCTAGAATACATTTATTTGGCTATAATTAGGGAAATGCCTTTTTTTGGTTTTTGGATAAAAGATCAGGGCCAATACTAGACGTTGTAATAAATTACAAGCAAGCAAATGGATAGTGTAAACCAAACCATTTCTGGAACTGCTGCGATTGGTAGTATATAACTGTGATACATCTTTTCGTAAGATGGGGTAATGGGTATGGAATTTAAAACTTATAATTGATAGCATAAGATATAAGTTTAAGACAATATGATACAAGGTTAATTGTTTTTATAACTTATCTTTTGAAAGTTTTGATATTCCAAAATGTCTTTTACGTTCCTAAATTTTGATGCCATTTTAAATTGTTTTTATTACTTATTTTTTGAAAGTTTTAACTTAATTTTCCAAATTTTATGGATGCATTTGGTTCATGGGATGACATGAGATTGGATTACTAATTTTATGTCATCTAAGGAGATGTTTGATAGCACCACTTAATGCTGAAAATTAATGCATTAAGAGCTTTTTGAATTCAACGTGCTTGATAATAAAATTTCTGATGCGATCGGGGTGTTTCGCCCTCTCATATATCACAGGAACATCATCCCCAAAGGACCGTCTTGAAAAGAAATCCATACAAAATAACCCAATCTTCTTGACCCCTTCGTAACTTGTCGAAGACCCCAAGAACAACTTGAGTTGTGGTAACCACTCGATCTTCTTGACCCCTTCGTAACTTGTCGAAAACCCCAAGAACAACTCGAATGGGTTGCTTCGAATATTCAACCAAGATCGTTGAAATCCTCCTTTTGTGCTGCAAGTTAGACCCCTAACCAACCCGTGGAATAGACACCTAACCAACCTGTAGAATATACCCCTAACCAACTCGTGGAATAGACCCCTAATTGACAAACCCAAAAGAATGAATCAAATCAAGTGGAAGAAACTCTAAGCGTAGGTTTTGGTCGCCATGGAATCACTCCAATAAGACCAAGATTTAGTTCTATTCCAAGAACTAAAGAAAACTCTCGTAGAGAGAAAGCTCACAATTTTATTGATTCATCATAACATTGTAACATCGTTCTTAAAATAATACAAGAATGCCTTTTTATAGGCTCATGAAGAATATTCTAGAAAACCTACTAAAAATCTATCACTAGTTGTAACTTATCACAATTAGATAGCTAACATAAAGATTGCAACTTGTAAAAATAAATAACACCAAAAACTATGATCCTTCTTTTGTGTCTTCCCATTTGAGTGGATGCCAGATAGGCCATCTTCCATGCTCCATTGCCATGCCTTGTGCCGTTGAACTCCTCAAAATATCAGAGACGAATGATCAATTCCATGGAGAATTGAATGATGCGTGTGGGGCTACCATGCATGTATCAATTTCTTTATCACTTAATACATCAAGCTTTTATTTAATTTGTACATAAAATTTTAAGTGAAAAATTTTCACTTAATTTGCTAAATTTTAGATGCATGTAGTATTCTCTTTCTCCTTCGCACATACACCCTCACACACTCACTGATGCACACACATATATAGACATATTCTTTCATGCACACATTTTTGTGCACACACTCAACACACACACAAACACACATAATCACCACTGCAAGTACACACGTATATATTTTTTTATTACACATGCAATAACATAAACTTTCTTTTGATCACATACACACACTCCTCACTCGTACATTCTCTCTCTCTCTCTCTCTCTCTCTCACATGCATACATACACTTTCACTCAAATACACATATTCGCTCCTTCTCACACACGCACAATCTTACACCACACAAACATGCATACATATACTTCCCCCCATACGCAGTTTCTCTCTCTCTCTCTCTCTCACACACACACACACACATACATATACATAAATAAGTATATTATTTTTTCACTTCCACACATATATTTTCTCTCTCACACACTTGCACACACTATCATACATATACATTTTTACACTTTTACACTTTTACACATATACACATACTTTCTCTCACACACAAATGCACTTGTCATTTATCTCTCACAAACAAATAATATCTTCTTTTGTCATGCATATTATTAATAAATTATTTCATCTTTTTAAGATAAAATAATTATATTAATAAGGTAAAATATTTGAATTCAGTGTATAAATTCAGTTAATTATCAAACAAGTATAACTTTATTAATTCAGCAACTTAATATTGTCAGTACTTAAATTTCAGAGTTTAGATTTCAAACTTCATACTTCAGTTTTACCAAACGGCACCTAATATTTGGTTCCATTTTAAGCATGAAATTATTCATCTTGTTTAAATGAATTAATCTCTTATACGTGGAATAAAATAATCTCATGTAGCAAATGATATTAATCATATCAATGTGGCTCTTAAATGGATTAATAAAATGATTGATTTATTTTCCTCTACTGTCACCACATGCACTACTATCACCACCACTACCATGTACCACCACTTCCACCATTTCCGTGCAACACCACTAAATTGCACTACCACCACCAACATCAACCACAACCACCACATATCACTACCACTATTGAATACCACCATCATCGTTAATGCCAATCCACACCACTACTACAATCGTTACTATTGTGCAATATCACCACCAACTACCTTGCAGTGCACCAGCACCATCATTTACCACTATGCAAGACCACTGCCACCACTAGCACCACTAAAAGATTGAATTTTCAAAGAATAAACTACTGTCGAATTGGCAGAGGGAGTAACTATTTTTAATCTCTCAGAAGTCTTTGTGCTTATATGAACTATTCTTTTTCCTACATTAAAACTAGAAAAGACATGCAATGCCATTAAATCGTCACAGAAGTTAGGATGGAAATTCTTTTCTACTATAAACGTGTTTGCGAAAAGTTCTGAATTTCCCTAGATGTCTACCATACTAACAACAATATCATTCTAACGGGCTTCTCTCTTTCTGTTTACCAATATTAGGATTTTAATTCCTTTGTGCAGTAGGAACTTTTGCTCACAATTGCCACTGATTCTTTTCATCGATAAATTAGTTAAAAAGCCAATGAATATACGGCAATTTTGTTTTCCCCATAAATGCATGCTTAGAATATTAAAAATTATTAAAAAACACATTCTAGGTTACATTTATCTATTTAAAGATTAGGGGAAATTTTTTTTTAGGATGAAAGATTACGGGCAATGCTATAAGTTGTAATAAATGTAATTAAGCAAATGGATAGTGTAAATTAAAAGAATTCTAGAAGTGCTACTTGGTAATATATAACTATGGCACAATTTTTCGTAAGATGGGGTAATGGTGTAGAATTTAAAACTTACAAGAGACAAGATAATATATATGGTTAAGACAAATATAATACAAGGTTTATCCAATCGAACACAGGAATAAGAAATTTTATAATACAAATTCTTGGTCTAAGACAGATTTTACCTTTTAAAATAAAGATTATAGGGTCATCATTTAAACGTATATCTGACTCTTAAAAAAGTTATAGGAAGAAAATGATGGCTAAATTCTTGGATTCCTCCTTTGTACCTCATTCTTTAATTTGAAACACATTGCATCCTAAATTATAAATAGGGATAATTTTAGAAACCTTCCTGCAGTTTTTGACAATATTATCTAGTACCTTGAAATTTCAAATATTACACTTACCTCTCTTCTATTCATTATTAGGTAACAAAAACTTAAAACAGTATAAATATTCAATTAAAATATGATATTACCCCTCTTTTTCTTTACCAATAAAACTATCATCACCACCTCATTAACCACCACCAAATGCAGCCAACCTGCAACAGGAAGCTAACCACCACCACCACTATATTTTTGTTAGCTACCACTACTAGAAGCAACTAAAAAAAACAAAGCCCAAATCACATCTTTTTACCATGGAGCTATTACACCAATTTATCTCATCATTCACAATTGCCAAGCAGCTAGAAAAAAAATTGCAATTTTTCCCTAACTAATCTCATCATTCAAAAAGCACATAATAACTATTATTTACTTTTCACTGCTATCATTATCACTACCCACACAACACCACCATAACAGAACCCTCCTATCCACCTTTTCCCCGTCTCTGCACTTACCCCTTCCCCTCTCCCACACCCAAAAATAAAGCCCCTTTTCTCCTCTTTCGCAAACAACCAGCAAATATCACCATAGGATCAAAACTCTCCTTTTCCCTTTCCACTCTCCATCCTCTCGTCCCTGACAGGAAAAAACCCATCTTGTTCTTTGCTTTCAACCAACCGATAGCCCTCTCACTCTACCCTTGTCCTATCGTTGTAGAAGAATGAAGACAATCACAACAATTGATCAAATCACAATCACCAAAACAATAGATCAAAACATCCACAATATGAAAATAATAAAATAGCCATTGGTTAGCTTTTGTTATATGATATCTAGAAGTAGATTTTGATGGTCTATCTATCTTAAGTTGAGGGTTGAAGATAACGAGAGAAGAGAGGACGAGAAGAGAAGAGAGAGAGTAGTGTAGAGAGAATTCATATTCATAATTCAATTAGCGAATTTTCATAACCTCCTCAGTGTACAATTGTCTCCTTATATATATGCTAGCTTTGCATACTCTTAACTGCCTGTAACTACTTCTTGGCGAGAATCACAATTCAGCCTAACTAACTTTTAACTAACTCAACTAATTTTGAGCTATTTTTCATTACACTTCACTGCTACACATTATCACTCCCCCTATTGAGTACCCTTGTCCTTAAGAGTTGACCTTGAACTTTGGAAACTTGAGCTGGATTTTCTATGCAAACTCCCAAGTGGCTTCAGCTGGTGATGAATTGGACCAATAGATTAACCATTGGGTGGCTGTTACATTCCGCTCTTAATTGTTCTCCTATCTAGTATGGCCATTGGTTTAAGGACTGTTGTAGGAAGGGCTGCTTGTGGTAAAACTGAGGTTGCTTGTGTATTGTTCAGAGCAATCTTCAACTGTGATACATTGAATATGGGGTGTATGTTGGATGATAGGGGAAAATCCAATTTGTAAGTTGTGGAGCCAATCTTATCTACTATTTTATAGGGACCAAAATACTTGGCAGCTAATTTTGGAACCTCCCTGGCAACTACTGAACTTTAGCAGTACGGCTGGAGTTTGAGATAAATCATGTCCCCAATACTGAAGTTCCCTTCTATGCAGTGCTTGTTGGCTTGTGCTATATGTATTGCTGAGCTTTAGCTAAGTGGTGCTTCAGTAGTTGGATCGCAGCTTCTTTGTCTTGCAATAATACATCTACAGCTTCCACAGGTGAGTCTTTTGAAAAGTAGGGTAGGTGCAATGGTGGAGTTACTCCATATAATACTTGAAATGGAGTGCCTTGGATTGTTATATAGTATGAAGTGTTATACCAAAACTTTGCTAGTGATAGCCAACTGCTCCAACTTTTTGGTAAGTCTCCAGTCATGCATCCGAGGTACGTTCCAAATATCTATTCACCACCTCAGATTGGCCATTTGTCTGAGGATGGTAAGATAAAGAGTGCTTTAGTTCGACTCCTTGAATTTTGAAAAATTTTTGCCAAAATCTACTCATAAAAGTGGGATCTTGATCACTAACTATAGTGGTAGGGAACCCATATAACTTGTAAACATGGTCCATGAAGAGTTGAGCCACAATGGTTGCATTGTAAGGTTGAGAGAGTGGAATAAAGTGGGCATATTTTGTTAACCTGTCCATAACTACCAAAATGACATCCTTGCCTCTGGACTTGGGAAGGCTTTCTATAAAGTCCATGGTTATATCCGTGACCACAGATTTAGGAATTGGTAAGGGATGTAATAAACCAGGTGAAGCCGTATTATCTAGTTTGTAAAGTTGACACACTTCACATTGCCTAATAAACTCCCTGACTGATTTCCACATACCCTTCCAATGCACTACTATTGCTAATTTATGATAAGTGATATGTATCCCTGAATGTCCTCCTAATATAATGCACTTTCATGAAAGTAGTGTAGCAGCGCAAACACCTTATTAAGATGCTCAGCATGACTCTCTAAATTGGTGCTGTAAACTAAAATATCATAAAAAAAAAACCAACACAAACTTCCTCAAGTAAGGTTTAATAACATCATTCATCAAACTTTGAAACGTGGAGGGGGCATTAGTAAGGCCGAATGGCATTACTAAGAACTTATAGTGACCTTCTAAATGCAGTCTTATAAACATTCACAAGGCATATTCTGATCTGGTGGTACCCAAATCTTAAATCCAGCTTAAAGAACATAGCTGTACTATATAGTTCTTCTAGTAATTCTTCAATGATAGGAATAAGAAACTCATCTTTTATGATCATTTTGTTTAAGCCTCCATAATCAATGCACATTCTTCACGAATTGTCTTTCTTAACTAAAATCATAGGAGATAAGAAGAATGAGTTACTGGCCTGAATGGCACCAGTATCTAGCAATTCTTGGGTCATCTTCTCAATCACATCCTTTTGTATGGGACCATATCTATATGGTTGAATGCTGGTTGGTTAAGCTTCTTCTATAAGGGGTATTCTATGATCATGCTTCCTTTGAGGTAGTAGGCCTTCATGCGCTAGGAACATTTTTTGAAATTTGACTAATACTTTAGTAATTCTCCCAGGCAGATTTACTGCTACCTTCTTGACATCCTCCATTGCTGGCTGGGGAATCATTGTAGGATCTTCTGTTCGTAACGAGATGGCATAGCATTGTGCTAGTGCCAATTGGGATTCCTTATTCAGCAGATTCTTCATTTTCTTATTAGTTATAAGCTGAATGTGGTGATCAGCTTCTCTTTTCAGCTCATATTCCTTGCCTTTTATTTGGAATTTCATCTTCAATTGTCCAAAATTTCAGACAATGTCTCTCAACTCAGCCACCCATTGAATTACTAGGATCACATCATAGTTATCCAATGGCAAAATAAGTAAATTCGCCTGGAACTGGTATCCTTGCATACCCTATTGGAAGCCCTTGCAGATTTCTTGGCTTACCAATCTATTGCCATTCGCAATAGTGATCTTGATTTTAGTAATGGGCTCTAAGCCACACCCTATCTGCTTAGCTACCTTGCTGTTCACAAAGTTGTGAGTATTGCTGGAGTCAATAAGAAGGAACAAGATTCTTGTCCCTACACATCCCTTAATCCTCATTCTCTGATAGTTGCAAGTCCCATTAAGAGCATGTATGGATAGTTGGGGTTCCTTTCCAATCTCCATCATTCTATCACCTTCTTTTTCCCCACTAGCCCCTTCTGTTTTGTCCAGATCATCACTGTCAATTGTCAAAGTATACAGTTGCTTCTTCTTTCATCTATGGCCAACTGTAAATTTCGCATCACACCAAAAGCAAAGCCTCCTTTTTCATCTTTTATCTATTTCCCTACTGGACATGTTTTTAGTCTGTCTTACATTTGTGGTTGCAGGACCAATCCCTTTGTTTGACCCAGTAAAAGTTATCATATTCACATTCTGTACATTTGAGCCCCCAATGCTTCTTAGGCCATTCACTAGTAGGGTCTTGCCAATCGAACCCCCTTCAAGAAATCTGCCTTCTGAGTTTAGGGAAGTCTTCTTTGACCATAGCACTTCCTAAACTTTGGCCAGTGCATAAGCTGATTGTAGGGTGATGCGGATAAACAACCTTACTGACATTTCAATCTCCTCTATTAACCCCCCTAAGAAATGGCTGATTGCTTGTGATTCTGTTAGTTCTACCTTGCTTAACTTCATATCAAATTCCTCTAGATACTATTGTAAGGGCCATTCTTGTTTCAGTTTCTTGATCTTTGCAATTGGATCCACAAATATTTGTTCCCCTAAATCTTGACTATAGACATTCTACAAACTTTGCCCATGGCACTACTGGGCCATTCTTTCTAGTTTTTATGAATAATTTATACCAGTTAAGAGCCTTGCTATCCAAATGGATTATTGCTATCCTCACCTTAGCCACTTCTAGTGTGTGATCCACCTCAAAAAATTGTTCGGCCTTGAATATTCGTTCATTAAGGCTCTCAGCATCAAATCTTGAGAATTCCAATTTGGTATAATGGTTGTGCCCTCCTGGCCAATTTCTAAGATTCCGTTACTGCCTACAATTACCCGTTGCTACTGCAATTGTGATTGAAAAGCTACTTTAGTGTTTTGGAAGGCAATCCCTGTGATCATTGTTTTGATCTCCTACATGGCCCTACTACTTTGTTCCCTGATTTCTTCGATTGCCTTGGTATGTTTCTCATTAGTCTCTCTGATGAGACTTTCAAGACCCTTAAGATCTTGCTTCTTGCTATTGTTAGCCATTGTCAGGGTCTACGCTCTGATACCAGTGTTATGTGCTATCCAGTAGTAGATTTTGATGGTCTATCTATCTTAAGTTCAGGGTTGCAGATAATGAGAGAAGAGAGGAAGAGAAGAGAAGAGAGAGAGAGTAGTGTAGAGAATTGATATTCAGAATTCAATCAGTGAATTTTTATAACCTCCTCATTGTACAATTGTCTTCTTATATACAGGCTAGCTTCACATACTCCTAACTGCTTATAACTACTTCTTCGTGAGAATCACAATTCAGCCTAACTAACTTTTAACTAACTCAACTAATTTTGAGCTATTTTTCATTACACTTCATTGCTACACATCAGATTTACTTGAAGTTGAAAAATAAAGACGGACGATAATAGAGAGAGAGAGAGAGAGAGAGAGAGAGGCGATAGAGAGGCCTTGTGAGGCAAAGGAGAGAGCGAAAGAGAGAGGGAGAGAGAAAAAAAATGGAGAGAGAGATTGGGATGGTGTAGTAGGAAAAGAAAATAGAACAAAAGAAGAGATAGAACCATAAGGGGATGGGTTTTTTTTTCAGGTTTTTATCTAATTTTTTGCTTTTTAATTTGGATTTAATATTGTTTGAGGGACACTATAATCATTTAAGACAAAGAAGGGAGTTCTGTGTAATATTAAAAACTTTAGGAGTGCTACATGAAATTATCATAAACTTTAGGGAAAGTTTGTGACATTATCTCTTATAAATCTCGGATACATTATATCCTAAAATTTCAAAATCACACATGACAGTTTTTATGAAATTAACGAGATTCTATCGCATGAGAATAATGCATGCTTGTGGTAGATGCTTAAATATAATCCAGTTAACTCCCGTACATGCTGAAAACAAAAGAAGAAAGGAAAGATAATGAAATATAAATAACATGTACTCCATAAACTCTATAGTTTTTACCATCATATTTTTCAAATGCAAACGTTTATCTAATTCTTTTGTAAGAAATTTTTCACATGTATGGATGATATTCACCAGTTAGGATTCTCCTAATTTCATGAAAATGATCAACAATTGTATCTAAACAAGGCAATTTTCAAGTTTAAAGTTTGACATATATGTGATTTTTAATATTGAAGATGCATCGTGTCTCAAATTAAAATTTGAGACGCAAAGTGAGAATTAATATACAATTTAAAGGTATAAAATAGAATTTATGAGGCATGAATTATAGTTTTATTAGGTTACATTAAGTTACATGGGTTTCCAACTTGGTGAAAGGATTGCAAAGGATGAAATTAATCGATTGAATTCCACACATTAGAATGATAATTCTGGGAAAGTAGCCATAGTAGCTGCTGATCCAGTGACATCAACCATAGCCCTTAATATTGCATACGAACATTTTGTCCCTTCTGTTAATACCTCAACGGCAACTGCTCGTCAGCATCAAGATAATTATAATCATAATCGGTGTGGTAGTGATTAGATCGTGGATTCAGGGGCTATTGATCACATTTATATCCATATTTGAATGGGTATTGTTAGATATATTCCTAATTAGGCTCAATCCCATATTTTTTATATCCATCCTGCTCAAACTAAATTAGGGTATGAGTGCCCACTGGGTCTTGAGACTTATTACCACCTCTACTCAAAATGCTGAGAAGGTTGTACTTTCAACTAAGCTGTCATGACTGATGATAACATCATCTTGAGCATTAGTTGATAAGAAAAAGATTTGGTTTGACATTTGGAATTTTGATGATAGAGTAAAATATTTGAATTTGTTGTATCAAGTTATTCATATGGCCGTAAATTAATTTATTAGTTAAGTTTTGATATGACTTGTTTATTAATTAATAGTCAGTTTGATCAATTTGTAAGTTGACAAAGTTAATCGACATAGCGTTTAGTGGGCTAAGTAGTTTGAGTTTTGATCTTAATTTAATTCAAGAATCAATGATACACCACTCAAAGCTGAACGAAAACTGGGGGCGTTAGGGATTTTCAATATTTTTCTAAGTTATTGTAGGATAGGAATCAAGTTATAATTGACTTTTGTTTTCGAAAATGGGGAGACAAACCACAGAAACCTTGGCTCGATTAACTTCACTGAATGCAAGTATTATATTCTCTTTTCAGGAAAATAAACTATTTTCATAACTAAGGTTTGATCCTTTAACCAAATCGGTATTAGATATTTCACTTTCATTCTAGTTGTTACATAATGTTTCCATCCAAACTAATGTAGTTCCCAAAAGTATTCCATCTCAATCAAATTTGTTCATAATGTTTCAGCAAAAATTAATAGAGTTTTCAGAACTATTCTTTTAACCAAATTGATTAGGAAAATTCATGAAAATATACATACGAAATGTGATAATATGGACCTTGAGGGGCTTTTTATTCAGAGGCTCTTATGGAGTATTTTGTGAAGTGTGTAAGATGAAGAGCTTATAAGCAATTTTGATAAATTTGAAATCCTTCCCCAAATTGCTAGGGCTATCTTTCGCTTCTACTCTTTGTTTTCTTCTCTTCCCTTCCAATTAGTTTTCTCTCCCATCTCTCTAAAGATTCTATCCTTCTCTCTTGCTAGAAGGAAGTGGTGAAGAACTTGATCATCAAGGGGAGGCAAGTAGGGGGTGCTATTTTGAAGCTCATAACCAAGGTGATCCTCCCTCTTCCAAAGTCTAATTCATTTTATTAGTTTTGATTCTTTGATTTTGGTGGGAATGGTAGCTTTAAATAGTGAAATCCTTGAGCCTTATGCTTTTAAGAGTTATGCTTGTGTGTGTTTATGTGAGTATTGGAGTCTCTTGGTATTTGATGAAAATAGGTATAGGAACTTGGGGATTTTGGTGTGATTTGAGTGTGATTCATGATATATGTTATAGATTGTGTTAATGTAGTGTTCCCTTATCATATTATGCCATTTTTGGAGTTATTTTGGTGTTGGATTGTGTTGGGTTGAGTTGAGGAAGTTTGATTTTGAGTTTTGAGTGTTGCAGGGGTTGTAGGTCGTCTTGTTGGATTCATTCACGGTGCCATCCACGCAGCGGATAAAACCGCGGCTCGTTGAGGCCTCCTCTCTAGGCTCATATGCGGTGCCATCCGCGCTGTGGATGAAACCGCGGATGGTTGGCCACTGGCTATGACCAGATCCGCGACATCAGCCGTGCCGCGGCTGGGTACTGTAGATGAGCCGTGGCATAAGCCGCGCCGCGGCTGACGCTGCGGGTCAGGGCAGTTCTTGCCTCTTTTTCGTCATTTTGCGTGTTAAGTTAGATATAAGCCTATTTTATGATCTATTGATAGAATTAGTATATGATATTAGTTTTATTTGTGTGTTATAGGTGACGAAGGTGATTATCTCTATTCAGATTATTTGAATTAGCCTTCGTCCAAGGTAAGTAGTATTTGATTCTCTTTGCTTTCGGAAATATACTTTGATAATGACAAATGTTTTGAATAATATTTTCTCTATATAAATGGGTTTACGTTTGGTTACATTGGTTTTGCTATGAAATGAGTATATGTGGTTTAAATAATCATTTGAATGAACATATGATTGAGCTCTTGTATGTCAAATGGATTTGTGACGAGACTAGTTCCTTAATTTTGTGTTTGTAGAAAATATATTTGAACCGTACTAACCGAGTGATAGTTAGTCTTGAACTGGACCAATCGGGTGATAGTTGATTTTGAACCACGTTAATCGGGTCATAGTTAACAACTGGAATTCCAGGGTCATGTGTCCACTAACTACTTGAGCTCTCTTTATTTGAATCGCATTATGTGATGATTTGAATTTGTATGGTTTATAACTTGACCACATGTGATAAATGACGATGACTTTGTTTGATTTGGAAACTATTTATGTATAAATAACAAGTTAAGCCCCAAAGAGAACTTTTGCTACTTATTGGGTGATTTTATCACTCACTCTATTTGTCTAACCTCACAGGTGATGATTTTGTAGAAGGGGATTGGAATGACTTTTGGGCCTCATAAACATAGCTAGTGTAGATATGATTGAGAGTATTTTTTGAAAGCATTGATGTATAGCCATACTTTTGGTATAGATTAGGTTATACATGTTTCTCCTAACTATTTTTGTTATTGAGAAGAAGAGATGTAATAGATAATGTATATCTTTTGGTTATAAATGAAATGAACTTCCCTTGAGCATCTTTAGTATTCTTTGAGCTTATATTATGATTAGAAATAATTTGTTTTGATTTAACCTTATGTCCTAACTTAGCCTAGGATATGGCGGGTGCCACGTCTCGGGTACGGGGCGTGACATCTTCTAGTGGTATTAGAGTTTAGATTTGAATCTTATAGGGCTATCTTAGGTGTGAAAATGGATAGAATGCCTAGAGTTGATCTAGTGAATGTTTACTTTGGGTGTTGCTCTTAATTACACTAGTGTTAGATGGTCAATTAGGTTGATGTGCCTTCTAATATGTATTTTGTGCAGAATGCCACCTCGAAGAAAACAAAGAGTGGAAGGTTCATTTAGAGGCACCAGCAAACGAGTAGTGGACTGACATCCGAGCCGTCGGTGGAAGACCTTGGCCCGAATAGGGAAGATAATGAAGCAGAAGAATGAAGGCCTCAATGTGCCTATCGGGAGCTTTATGGCGGACTGCCTGCCGGACTTCCTGACGTCCTCGAGAGGAAGGGAACATCTCGCGTGACCCCTCCCTCTACGACCAAGGAATGAGGATCCTCCTCCACCGCTTCAATTGGATCCTACGACCCTAGCAGTCGCGTATCAATTTCTCCATGGTTTCCAAGAGTACCAAAGGCAACAAGGTAGGAGCCAAGGAGCCTAAGAAGAAGATCGGGGTAGTCTACGCTACCATTTTAAAGAGCTAAGCAAAGTGAAGTCCCTACCTTCGATGGGGGCCTAAATCCTAACGTGGCCGAGAGATGGCTCTACCAAGTGGAGAAGAAGTTTCAGACAATGCAAGTACCGGATCACATCCGACCTCAAGTGGTGATGTCCTTCCTCGTGAGTGAAGCCAAAAAGTGGTGGGACGGTGTGTCCTTAAACTTGGCTTCTATGGGACATGAATTGACATGGGAAGACTTCAAGCAAGTATTCCTCCAACACTACTTTTCACCGACTATCCGAATTCAGAAGATTCAACAGTTTAATAACCTGAAGCAAGGACAGATATCAGTGGCCGAATACTACTCAGCTTTTCTTTCTTTGGGATGATTCGTCCCTTCAGTAATAGCAGATGAGACCATCAAGATGATATCCTTCAAGGGTAGATTGAATGATCGGATTCAATTCAAACTCTCGAAAAATTTCTACATCTCATGCGATCAAATGTATGAGGCCAATTTAGATGTCGAACAAGACATTAAAAGAGAAGATGCAGAGATAAGACAAAGGTCCCGGCCTTTTATAGCTCAAGGGCCACGCCCTAGTGGATGACCGTCCTTCCAAGCTCCCAGACCACCTCGCCCACGTAATTTACCACGACCGACAGGATCTCAATCAAGTGGTTTTACGCAAATGCTACCGATGAAGCGTAGCTTTTTTGGCATGGCTAAGCAATGTGAGGTGTGTTCTAAGGTACACTCGGGGGAGTGTAGATGAAAATCTGGAGCATGCTTCGGATGTGGGCAATTTGGGCATAGAGTGAGCCATTGCCCAAATGCGAAACAAGCAACTGCAAGTCCCGTCAACACCAATGTAAGTCAAGCCAATTCCAATCAAGTTCAGTCTACGGCAAGTCAAGTAAGCCACAAGCCAGTTGGAGGCGGCAACAAACAAGGGACCCCGACATCTAGCAATGTCAACCGTGCACCGGCCAACTCAAAGGTATATGTTTTGACGCTGTCCGAGATCGAGAGATCGGAGGATGTGATGACAGGTATAGTGATGGTTAACTCACTCGTAGCTTTTACATTATTCGATTATGGGGCATGCTATTCCTTTGTTTTCAAGAAGTTTGCTCTTTTATTAAATGTCTCACCATGCATATTAGATGTGACTTATAGAGTAGAGACTCCAAGTAGGAAGGTGTTAGTTTCAAAATTTGTGTACAAGGAGTGTGTGTTAGACTTGGGAGAAAGAGAGTTTAAGGCTAGTTTAGTACAATTGAACATGAGCGATTTTGACGTAATTTTAGGTGTGGATTAGTTGTCAGACAATTATGCTTACGTAGATTGTCGGAAAAAAAGAGTAGATTTTCGTATTTCAAATACCCTTCTCTTTACTTTTCAAGGGTGTGCTCGGAAACCCGGAAAAGAGAAATTTTTACCTATTCTATCCGCTCTTCAAACCTTCAAAACTATTAGGAAAGGGTATGATTGCTTTTTAGCGTATGTGGTGGACGTGGATAAGAAGAAAAAAGTGAAGTTGAAGGATATCCCTATAGTGACAGAGTTCCCAGAGGTATTCTCAGAAGAATTACCGGGGTTACCTCCAAAGAGAGAAGTTGATTTCGAAATTAATTTGGTACTCGAGGCGGAACCCATTTCCAAGGCACCCTACCGTATGGCTCCGGCAGAGTTGAGGGAGCTTAAGGTCCAACTTCAGGAGTTATTAGGCAAGAAGTTGATCCGACCAAGTGTGTCACCTTAGAGTGCACCGGTCTTGTTCGTGAAAAAGAAGGACGGTAGTATGCGGTTGTACATTGACTACTGGGAGCTTAACAAGATTACTGTGAAGAACAAGTATCTTTTGCCCCGAATAGACGACTTATTCGATCAGTGGAAAGGGGTTAGAGTGTTCTCGAAAATCGACCTTCGCTCGAGATACCACCAGTTGAGGATCAAACTGGAGGATATTCCTAAGAGCGCTTTTGAACCAGGTATGGGTATTATGAGTTTCTCGTTATGCCTTTCGGACTAACCAATGCTCCTGTTACTTTCATAGATTTGATGAACAGGGTGTTTAAGGAGCAATTAGATAAGTTTATCGTGGTGTTCATAGACGACATTATAGTATACTCTTCAAGCGAAGCGGACCACGAAAATCACCTCAGAGAGGCTTTGCAAATCCTAAGGCATGAGCCGCTCTACGTCAAGTTAAACAAGTGTGAATTTTGGCTCAAGAGTGTCTCTTTCTTGGGGCACGTGATTTCGGAAGAAGGAGTTTTTGTAGATCTCCAGAAGATTGAAACAATTGTGGATTGGTCTCGACAACCAATGTGGCAGAAGTACAAAGTTTCTTGGGTCTAGCGGGTTACTACCGGAAGTTCGTAGAGGGATTCTCATCCCTGGCGATGCCTTTGACGTAGTTGACTCAAAAGCGAGTAAAGTTCGAATGGACTCCCAAGTGCGAGGAAAGCTTCTAAGCATTGAAGAACAAGTTTGTGTCAGCTTCGGTTCTCGTGCTACCTTTAGAGTCGGGCAGGTTCGTCATCTACAGTGATGTCTCAAAGAATGAGTTAGGATGTGTGTTAATGCAAAATGATCGGGTGATAGCCTATACTTCGCGCCAACTGAAGCCCTACGAACAAAACTATCTAGTTCATGACTTAGAGCAAGCAGCTGTGGTGTTTACCTTGAAGATTTGGAGGCACTATTTGTACGGGAAACCGTGTGAAATCTTCACCGATTACAAAAGTTTGAAATACTTGTTCATGCAGAAGGAGCTTAACATGAGACAACGAAGATGGCTAGAGCTACTAAAAGACTACGACCTTACTATCAGTTATCATCCGGGAAAAGTCAACAAAGTAGCCGATACTTTGAGTCGGAAGAGCACGCGGACCATGGCGGCCATGTTAGCAAAATAAATGGACGAGTTGAGTTTAGAGGTAGTGGAGTCCACTCAAAGTGTACTAGCAGCTCTAATCGCTCAACCATCACTGGTAACAAGAATTAAAGAAACTCAAGAGAGAGACAAAGAATTAGTAAACCTCAAGGAAAAGGTCCGGAACGAAGAGTCACCTGACTTTCATTTACACGAGGATGGTAGTTTATAGATGAGAAATCATTTGATCGTGCCTAAAGAAGAAGAGTTGAGGAATGAGGTTATGGAGGAGGCTCATTCTTTTAAGCTTTCGATTCATCCTGAGAGTACTAAAATGTATCGGGATTTGAAGCAGTTGTATTAGTGGAGCGGAATGAAGAGAGACATTGCGAAGTACGTGTCAAAATATCTAGTGTGTCAACAAATCAAGGCCGAACACCAACGACCCGCGAGCTTGTTAAAGCCTTTGGATATACCGGAGTGGAAATGGGAACACATAAATATAGATTTTGTACTCGGATTACCGAAGACAAAGAGAGGGAACGACGCTATTTGGGTGATCGTTGATCGATTGACGAAATCCGCTCATTTTCTACTGATGGCAACGACAGCTTTTATGGACACTTTGGCCAATCTCTACATGGATCGTATTGTCCAGTACCACAGAGTTTCAGT
This sequence comes from Mitragyna speciosa, assembly GCA_024721245.1. Lineage (NCBI taxonomy): Eukaryota > Viridiplantae > Streptophyta > Magnoliopsida > Gentianales > Rubiaceae > Mitragyna > Mitragyna speciosa. The sequence continues at coordinate 15,429,860 of CM045565.1, read as the reverse complement.
GAGTATTGTGTCCGATCAGGATTCTCGATTCACGTCACGTTTTTGGAAAAGCTTCCAATAGGCAATAGGTACTCGTTTGAGTCTTAGCACCGCGTATCATCCTCAAACTGGCAGTCGGAACGCACCATACAGATCTTAGAAGATATGCTTTGAGCATGTGTTATGGACTTTGGAGGTAATTGGGAAGATTTCTTAATGTTAATTGAATTCTCCTACAATAATAGCTACCACAGTAGTATTGAGATGGCGCCATTTGAAGCATTGTACGGATGCAAGTGTCAATCACCTTTGTACTGGGATGAAGTCAGAGAGAAGACAGTCATCGAACCCGAGCTTGTGCAAGCTATCTTGGAAAAACTAACTTTAGTGAGGGATCGAATGAAGACAGCCTAAGACCGGCAATGAAGCTGGGCAAATTTGAAAAGGCGACCTTTGGAATTTCAACCGAGAGAAAAAGTGTATCTCAAGGTTTCCCCAACAAAAGGTGTGATGTGATTTGGAAAAAGTGAAAAATTGAGTGCAAGATACGTAGGACCGTTTGAGATCTTAGATCGAGTTGGAGATTTGGTGTATCGAGTAACTTTATCACCGGCCTTATCCAAGATTCACAATTTCTTCCACGTTTCCCAACTTAGAAAGTACGTATCCAATCCTAGTCACGTGCTTGATTATAAGCTATTGCCGATCCAGGAAGATTTGACTTATGGCGAGGAACCTCTTCAGATTGTGGACCGCAAAGATCAAGTGCTAAGGAGGAGAACGATTCCGTATGTCAAAGTCCAATGGGCCAATCACACTGTTCGCGAAGCTACGTGGGAGCCCAAGGAGGAAATGAGAAAAAAAATATCCCGCTTTATTCGAATCGCACGGTACGTAAGTTTCGAGATCGAAACTTTTTATTAGAGAGGGAGAATGTGATAATATGGACCTTGAGGGGCTTTTTAGTCAGAGGCTCCTATGGAGTATTTTGTGAAGTGTGTAAGATGAGAGGCTTATAAGCAATTTTGATAAATTTGAAATACTTCCCCAAATTGCTAGGGCTATCTTTCTCTTCTACTCTTTGTTTTCTTCTCTTCCCTTCCAATTAGTTTTCTCTCCCATCTCTCTAAAGATTCTATCCTTCTCTCTTGCTAGAAGGAAGTGGTGAGGAACTTGGTCATCAAGGGGTGGCAAGTAGGGGGTGCTATTTTGAAGCTCATAACCAAGGTGATCCTTCCTCTTCCAAAGTCTAATTCATTTCATTAGTTTTGATTCTTTGATTTTGGTGGGAATGGTAGTTGTAAATGGTGAAATCCTTGAACCTTATGCTTTTAAGAGTTATGCTTGTGTGTGTTTATGTGGGTATTGGAGTCTCTTGGTATTTGACTAAAATGGGTATAGGAACTTGGGGATTTTGGTGTGATTTGAGTGTGATTCATGATATATGTTATAGATTGTGTTAATGTAGTGTTCCCTTATTATATTATGCCATTTTTGGAGTTATTTTGGTGTTGGATTGTGTTGGGTTGAGTTGAGGAAGTTTGATTTTGGATTTTGAGTATTACAGAGGTTGCAGGTCGTCTTGCTGGGTTCATCCGCGATGCCATCCGCGCCGCGAATGAAGCCGCAGCTCGTTGAGGCCGCCTTTCTAAGTTCATCCGCGGTGCCATCCGTGCCACGGATGAGACCGCGGATACTGACCTGAGTCGCGACATCAGCTGCGCCGCGGCTGGAGTCGGGCTGGGTACTGTAGATGAGCCGCGGCGTGAGCAGTTCTTGCCTCTTTTTTCTCGTTTTGCGTGTTAAATTAGATATAAGCCTCTTTTATAATCTCTTTGACAAGTAATAAATTTACCTATTTATGTATAATATATTATATATGTTTTAAGTATGTTTCTAGTATTTTTTATATTAAAATGGCTCAATTTCATCAAATTAAGATTTACTCCGAAATTAGGGTTTTTGGTCCGAAAATTAAGATTTTGAGGCAGAAATATTATTTTGAGCAAATTAATGCCCAAGTTTATTTGATTATGTAGGAAAAGGATGATTAAATACAATTTGGATCAATTGAAACTCAAAGAATAACAAATTCAAAGTTGATTCAAGTCATACCAAATTTTATCAATTAGGCATGGAATTTCTGGAATAATTTTTTCCTCATCAGATCCTACCAAGAAAATTATGGTTCAAATGTTGGAAAAAGGTCTCAAGGGCATTATAGGAATAACAAAAAATTAAAAAGGGCAAAATGATAAAAAAGGAGCGATACGCGGCAGATCATTTGCGTATCGCAGGCGCGTATCGGCACCAACTTGCAAATTTCGCCTTTCTTTAACTTGCAGCTTATTCACACAACTTTTGCAGATAATTCCAACGTCCAGCTGCATTTTTGGAAGTCCTAGAAGATAACGCAAAACTCAAGGAAGACTTTGGATGCCAAAGGAATCAAATTTCATTATTATGTCCCCAACTTGGACAAGGACTTGAGCTAGGGTTATCTCTATAAATACATGCCTTTGTAGTCATGGAAAGATATGCTTAGTTCTATGCTTAGTTCTAGCTGAGTTCTATGCTTAGTTTGATGCTTGAAAAAGCTAGAGCTAAAGCTTGGTAGGAGGAGCACTCCTTGTAAATATTTAAAGTAGATTTTCTTTCTTAGTTTTGTAGTAGGTAAAATCATATTCTTGTAACAAGACTTTGGAGAAATTACTTTGTATTCAACATGTTTGATGAAATGCAAGGACAAGTTTTGGAGCCAAGTTCATCCATCAATGAGCAACTCTAACTTTATTCCTTTTAGTTTCATTCATGCATGATTGTTTACTTTCATTTATGTGCTTAATATTATTTTTATCATGTTGAACTAAGTTGTTTTCAACTAGGTTTAGGATGAAACTATAATATGAATTTGTTTATGGCCAACTTTATTTTTGTTTATTCATTTACTTGGTATTAACACTTCTTGTTGATTAGCTACCAACTTCAAGTCATCTAGTTGTTATTTGACAAAGAGATTTGCACTTAACAATGGAAAGAGTAAATGGAACTTGTGTTGAATCTCACGAGAGTAGTGATTCACATAGGTGGATTAAGGTTTAAAGCCACAATTCATGAGTTAAATGAACTAATGCATGCTAGACTTTACCACGAGAGTAGGAAATCTCATGTATTAGTAGTCTTTCATTCGTAGAGAGATCTAGTTTGGAGTAAAAATGGAATTGGATCATAAACATGAATAAAATCATTAAGGTCATAAACTAAATATTCATATTTAGTGGATTCTTAAGTCTAGCCAACTATGTTTAACTAGTTTCTTCATTACTTGTTTACTTGAAATTGATCTTCCTACCATTTCTGTACTCCAAAGATTGATTGTCTAGATAATAAAGTAAGTTAGTAGCTTTGGTAGTTGCTAGTTCATGTTTCCTCGTGGGATCGACCCTAATACTCATCACAACTACAATTGACCCGTGCACTTGCGGAACGAGTATTAGGTTATAAATTTTATTACTTGTTTGTGTTGATTTGTGCATAATTTTGATAGTAACCTAAACTCACAATCACTCTTGATAGAATTAGTATATAATAATAGTCTTATTTGTGTGTTATAGGTGACGAAGGTGATTATCCCTATTCAGATTATTTGAATTAGTCTTCGTCCGAGGTAAGTAGTATTTGATTCTCTTTGCTTTTGGAAATGCACTTTAATAATGACAAATGTTTTGAATAATATTTTCTCTATATAAATGGGCTTACGTTTGGTTACATTGGTTTTGCTATGAAATGAGTATATGTGGTCTAAATAATCATTTGAATGAACATATGATTGAGCTCTTGTATGTCAAATGGATTGGTGACGGGACTAGTTCCTTAATTTGGTGTTTGTAGAAAATATATTTGAACCGTATTAACCGGGTGATAGTTAGTCTTGAATCGGACCAACTGGGTGATAGTTGGTTTTGAACCACGTTAACCGGGTCATAGTTAACAACTAGAATTCTAGGGTCATGTGTTCACTAACTACTTGAGCTCTCTTTATTTGAATCGCATTATGCAATGCTTTGAATTTTTATGGTTTATAACTTGACCACATGTGATAAATGACGATGACTTTGTTTGATTTGGAAACTATTTATGTATAAATAACAAGCTAAGTCCCAAAGAGAACTTTTGCTACTTACTAGGTGACTTTACACTCACTCTATTTGTCTAACCTCGTAGGTGATGATTTTGTACAAAGGGATTGGAATGACTTTTGGGCCTCATAGACATAGCTAGTGTAGATATGATTGAGGTTATTTTTGAAAAGCATTGATGTATAGCCATACTTTTGGTATAAATTAGATTATACATGTTTCTCTCAACTATTTTTGTCATCGGGAAGAAGAGATGTAATAGATAATGTATATCTTTTGGTTATGAATGAAATGAACTTTCTTGGGCATCTTTAGTATTCTTTGAGCTTATATCGTGATTAGAAAATAATTTGTTTTGGTTTAGCCTTATGTCCTAACTTAACCTAGGACATGGCGGGTGCCACGTCTCGGGCACGGGGCGTGACACAAAATCTAGGGGTTTTAATACCTTAATTTTCACTTCCTTTTATTTATAAAAACCTTGTTTTTGTGAATGGACAAATTTGCCAATTAAATTTGATTTCTGCACTTTTATGTTCCATTTGAATTAACAGAAAAATTAGACGCAATATCCACTAGTATACCACTCTTGTTGATTGGGTGGACAATTTGAAACAAAAGATAGTTTGGTGAATAAAATTATATGATTTGAATAGTTTAATATACAACAAGATTTTGTACCCTAATTTGTTTGTTTGATTTTAAATATACTTTAGTCGATAGTAACTTAACATCTGGTTCAAAATGTCAAAGACAAAATTTGTGTATAAAATAGATGAACAAGTTTTTAAAAGTACTTCTATAAGGTATGTAGAATTGTTTGGTGTTGTTAGATTCAAGAAGAATTCTATTTTAAGCTATTCTTACAAAATTTTTAGGAGATTTGTACACTATCATTTAAGTGTCTCTCCCGACTTTTAAATCCAAGCTTCTGTATTTCGATTAGATGGTGCTCTGACTTGTAAGGACAGCATAAGATCGAGCTACCTTTAGCTTCGTTTCCTTATTTGGGATGACAGGTTGGCTAACTCTTACTTAACTCTTACTTAACGGGTGCTTGTAATTAAGGTACCACAGAAAAGATTTTGTGAAATATATATTCATTGTATTTTCTGAAATATTATTAAAAGAATGATACTGAATACATGCGAGAGGAAACATTATGTATGTGTGTGGCTGGAAAATAATAAAAAGGCGATTGGAGTTGATTTATGTATACACAATTTTCATGTAGTATTGGAAAAATAATTCAATCCTAAATGACGCGATTGGACTTGTGCAGTTTATGAACTGTTCCTTTTGTTTTTGATACAATTTATACTCAATGTATTTTCACTTCCTTAATTAACAATTCTTGCGTTGTGCAGTTTATGAACTGTACCTTTTGTTTTTAATACAATTTATACTTAATGTAGTTTCACTTCCTTAATTAACACATCTCTTGCGTTTACTTGAATATGTTGTTTGGAATAAAATTTGCATGGTCATGGATTTGACATATTTGTCGCACATGTTAACTATCTTGTGTTTATTTATTTATTTTTTAAATTGTAAGTTAATAAAATTGATGCAATATGAATCAGTGAACAAAAAATAGAAAGAAAATATCGTATTACTCGCATCACAATTTTAGCACATATCTATAGTAATTAAGGCCTTCACGTGTTACTAAAAATAGTTACAATAGAAGTACTTCGCACTAGACACCGAATCTCAAAGCAATTTTCTGCAAACTGTTGGCAAGATCTTGAGGTTTAGAAAACATAACCATATGGTCTGCGCCTGCTATTTCATGGACCACATCTGGAGGGTCGCTCTCTATAAAAAACCTTTGCATGTCAGTTTCATCCGACTCGGCAATGATATATGCTCGAGGAATTGAACCATATCTCTCCTTTGAGACCATAAGCTGTTTTTTTGAAACCTCATCGTTGAAGAGCTGTGTCACTCTTATGGAATAATTCGCAAGTTTATAATCCTGTGAAAAATTGTTATCATTATATTAAGCAAAAGAAAAGGAAACAAGAATGGATAATTTTTCTTGTTTGTTTCAATAGTAAAAGAATATATCAATTCAATGAATAAGCAAAAAACATTTCACCCATCAGTTTAAACAAGTGATCTATACAAGGAGAAATGTTTACAAAGTTAAAAAATGTGTTTTTTGGCTTCCAAGTTCTGAAAAGCACACACTGTTTTTCATAAGTTGCTTTTATTTTATATTTAGATAAGTTGAATACATAAGTAAGTATTGTGAAGTCAAAAGTAGACTTCTTGAAAGAGCACATATGTCAAATGACAAAATACTCATATGTTCTGTTGCAATGAAGTGAGTTCCATCTCAGCATGCTTCTTTGTTAAAGAGAGTGACGTTTCTTTTTATGAGCCTGATTTATTCCTTTAAAAACTTTGTCCTTGCAAATATTGGGTCTGAGAAAGAATAAGATTTTTTTTTCTTTTGTCTTTCAAATATTCTTTCTATGCATTTTGATCTAGTGGGAAACCATGCACCAAAGATCAAAATAGAGCTCTCAATTTTAGTTCCTCCTTATTTTCACGACCATATGCTTATCACTAAAGAAGCATGGGAACAAGAATAGGCTATGTTCGGATTGTTGACAGAAGAGGAAAAGCTAAAAATATTATAAATATAAAGTAATATTAGTTGTATATTTTTAAAGAGAAAATTTGTCATTTATTTATTTTACATAAACGATTAATAGTGAAATGATGCCACTTTCTATATCAAATTACTCGATAATTCATACTATCAAAAGGGTAAATATGCCTTATATTCAAACTTAGTGGGTGGAAATAAATGTTAAACAAAATTTAAAGGACAAACTAAAAATAATTTTATTTGGAGGTCTGAGAAGATAAATTAGAATCAAACTTATATGTTTAGAACCTCATGGCATTTTTTAAAAGTTGAAGCAAATTAAAGAGAATGGACAACAGTTATCCTTTTTAATTATTGAATATCACTTTCTTTCCCTTTCCTTTTCTTTCTTTCTCATGAATAGCTTTTTTTTTTTTTTTTTCATTTTCTCTCTTTCTTTTGAGCACTTGTCTATATGTATAATTGAAATGCCTTTATTTACCTCTTGCGGAGAGTTCTTATACAAAGTTGCCAAGTCCCTGGGTCCAAAGAGTAAAATCCTCGGAGAATCTCCAATTATTATACTATCCTTGATAGAATCCGCTCTTAGTGGGAACTGCATTTTGATAATAAAAAAATATAGAACCAACAAAGAAATCTTTAATCAAATAGTAATATTAGACCTCGCATGTAAATAAAATCGACACTGCAGCATCTTCTACAATATGAACAAACTGATATAAATAGTTACCATATCAGTAACTTGGGCTAAAGTCAGGTTCGGACCAAGCATGTAAGCAGTGACAAAGACGCCAGCTGCAATTCTTTCAGGAAACCTTTCCATTGCAGAGGAAACAGCGAGGCCACCATAGCTATGTCCAACAAGAACGACTCTATCCTTAGGGGATAGACGCTCTAAATGGGAATACAGAGGTTTATGGTAGTCGTCAATGGTGTGCACGGCTTCAAGCGGAATCTGATTTCGCCCAGAATAAGCTAAATCTATTGCTGTGACATTGTGTCCCGCTTCTTCTAGTAAAGTTGCTAACTTGTACCAACACCACGCTCCGTGACAAGAGCCATGCACCAACAGAAAGTTCGCTGCATAGGCCGAACGATGCTGAAACAAGGGTAGTATTACAAGAAATACAATGATTTTTTGATAGGCAATCATTTTTTCTGGCTTCTAATGATTATATTTCGATGGCTTTTAAAATTATATATAGACGACTCTGCTTTTATAGTTCTAAGGATGCCAAACAAAACGTGGTCCAAACTGCTTGCGTTTCTGTTCCTAACAAAATTTTGTACCATCTGAGGTTCAAAGTTCTTTGCTTGCACGTAAGCTCCGATATTTACGTGATGCTAATCATGAGAAAGTTTGACCTTTGTTATGTAGCATTCTTTGGTTCTTTTTCCTTTTTTCCCCTCTGAGTAAATTCTTTTTACTATTCTTTCTATTATGAAGAAAGGGAAGATTTCTACAATCGAGTCAACTAGCCAAAATTATTATTTTATTCGTTGACAAATTTTGTTTTCTAAATTTAAAATGAATGGCGCGGATATGTTGATAGTTTGAAACGCAAGTCTATATCCTAAAGCAATCTGATCAAAGCATAGTATACTAGCTTTTTAAACATCTTTTACTAAGACATTAGACAATTGTCAAACCATCCAATAATTGACAACATCCAATCTTCATTATATTAACTTTACTTGCAAATAGAAACAAAATAGAGAAATTACATGACATTGGCACAAAATGAAAAATAGAACAGTAAAATATCAGTTGTTGGTATATTAATTCAAGTATAATAATTTTAAAGAAAAATAACATTGTCAAAGATTGTAACTAAATTTTTAGTTATAGACAAATTTTGACCGTATAAGAGTCATTATCAATTACAAACTTATTTTTATCTAACCTGTAACCTATACTAGTAGATTCTTATGTAAGTATCTATCTGTTGGCACTTAATTTTTTTTATTGCAACATAGACCTTAGGGAAAAAAAAACTTTTAATGACATTTTCATTACTAGATTTTATATTTTCTTTTGAATTATGGTTTAAGATTTAGGATTTAGGGTTCAGGGTTTAGGGTGTAGGGTTTATAATTTTAGGATTTAGAGTTTTAATTAAATTAAGAAAATAGTGGCAAATCTAGCATTTTGTTGGTTAAGGAAAATACGGTTAACTTTTTATTTGTTAAGAACTATTTTAGATTTTTTTTTTAGTAAGTTAGAATAATATGGGACTCCTTTAAAATTAAGTTAAATCAATATTAATTTAGAGGGATATTTTTTAGTAAGTTAGGATAATACATAACTCTTTTGAAATTAGATTAGGTTAGTATTAATCCAGTGGTAACATATCACATTAGGCGCCTGAAACATTAAGTATCACAGTATATTTGACGCTACAATTGTTCTACTTTAAATGAGGTGCTTTAACTTCTAAAATTTGAATGAAAAATATTACATCTAGTGGTGAAAGCAGGGATAGGCAATCGACAAATCGCCAATCTTAGTCGTATTTGTCGGTTCGTTTTCCATGTGTCCCATTCTATGCTTCTCAAGGAAATTTTTGCGTCCAGAACTTCTGTAGAGTTTGCGTCCAGAACTTTTGTAGAGTTTGCATCCATCTTGTACACCTTAAGCACCTGGAGCATGGATCTTTGCTTTCACTTCGTCAAACATTTGAAATAATTGAGCTCATGATTTCTAATCTCAATTTTTAGAAAATGCATCAAAATCCATGAATTCTGAAATAATTTGAAATCTGGATTAGCTTTTAACTTGTGCTGATAATCTCCTAGCTCCATAAAGTGTATGTCCTAGCTTAATTAAATGGGCATTCTTGTCCTATTCTCCACAGTTACCGTACAATTTAAGGGCAAGAATTACACAGTGGAAGACAACTTGAGAAAAAGGATGTCATATTTTCTCCCGAAGATCACACATTACAAATTTAGCTAGTACAAGTTAATGATTAATGCATGTTAGCCACCTCGAACTATCAGTCAAACACAATTTTCGGAAAAAAATTGAACTGTGTCTAGAAAGCAAAGTTCTACACTATTACATATTGTTGATTTGAATTCTTATTTTGAGTTCCACAGACAACACTCAAATGCTGCCAAAGTTTTGTAATCATTGTAAACACGTTTTTAATGAAACTCTGAAATCCAAATATCACATATAGAATGCAATTTCGCATACTGAACTAGTTTTTCTTCCTGCCTTACGTTACCGACATCATGATCAAAAATGCATTTGAGTATAACACTTTTTTATTTTTTTGTGTCTTGGAGTTTTTTTGTTTTGTCCCCCCCGGGGAGGGGTGGTGGGGGGGGCGGGGGGGAGGGAGCAAAAACTTTATTTTTTTGTTTATCAAACTTCTATCTGTGAAGAAATCACACCCCCTCCCCAATATTTTTTTTTTTTTTTACTTTTTTTAGACAAAGACCAACTCAATATTTTGGGTTTTCGGAGACAACATTGACATTTACGCATAGTAGAAACAATGCAACATTTATTTTAGGAATGAAATTTATAATATATTAAATATAAAATATTATTTCAATTAATATTTGATATATAATGATAAAACTACAGTATAAAATGAAATCACACATTCAAACTCCAAGAGTGTATATATTTGAATGTGCTTACAAAAGCATTTCTTACGCGAGTTATTTTTTTGATAAAGTAATAGCAAACTAAAAATTTATATATTCCTCCAACATTAAAGAAAAGATAGATGTTAAAAACAGAAATTAAGAAAACGAAAATTTACCCTTATTTCTTTTGTTTCTTATAATAAAATAACACTATCTCTTGACTTATCTAATTTACTTATTTTTTAATGGGCTTATTTTATATTATTAATCACTCAGTTTGTCAGAAAACTTGTATAAAAAGTAAGGGAGAAAATAGGACAATCTAATAAAAATTTGAGGGGGCCAGAAGATATTAGATTAAAAATTGCTACTAAAATTTGAAGGGCTAAATAGAACTGTTAAAAATTTTTATTTGCTGGTTTCTGGGGTGGGGAGTGGGGGAAGGTATCCCCCCTGTTATAGTTCCGTCAATGATTGGAGATGTCACACTTTGGTTTGATTGTAGAGAAGGAAAAAAATAAATATGAATTTGTACTCTTTCCACAATTGCCATTACAAAAGAAAAGGACCAATATCGCTAACCGACATAAAATGTATTTATCTGCCAATATCTATAGTTCTGAAGTCAAGCCTTTAATACTCTCATTTATTCTTGTGATTCTGCAATTCTGGGGAGGAAAAACAAAGAAAGAGTTGTGAATCATATCTTGGGACAAGCCTGAACCGAGATTTCTATACCCTAAACATTTACTAGGTCTAGGAATGGATTGGTCAGACTTTAGTAGTTTGTAATGAATGAAACTATAGGATTAAAAAAAAAAGGAAAATAATCACTGTGAGATTTTATTCCTATTTTAAATGAGATGACCAATCAAATTTTGATTTTTTGTTTTTGCAAAAATGATTAATTAACTAACTAAGATTTTCAAATTTTGATGTTTCTAACCGATGTACAGCATTAATTTTGATTAAACTTACACTAACTTAATATGTTGTACTTATCATGGTCATCACATGAACCCGACTCCTAGGACAATAAAACTTATGAAGAGGGTCTCTATACCTCTTCATTAATAATAAAATTAGTGAAGCAAGCACACTCGATTCTTTGTGCAATTGAGAAATATTAATTTCTAAACAATTTAAATTTTAGTAGCTGTAATCGTTCGTAAAGTTAAAATGATTATACATTTTTTTGTTAAAAATATACAAATTATTCTTGAGGAGTTTCAGAATTAGTTAATAACTTGTGGGTTAATCTTTTTGTGTTGGAATTTATAGCCTAAAAATAGATTCTTTTACAAAAAAAAAAAAAAAGAAATTAAAAGTAGAAAGGGAGGGAGAGACTACCGGATGCTGCTCTTACAAAATCAACAGTAAAATTAGATGGAAAAAAAAAATCCTAAAAATAGGATTTGGAATACAGTTGCACCTCCATACTGCCCTATCATTAGGAATAGTTGCTGAATGCAAAACGAAACATTTCTTGGTCAAAGCATCATATATTCTAATACCCTTATATTAGTTCGTCGATCAATGGTCGTAGGTACACCTCAACGTCCTTCCCTAATGATGGAGAGCCAGGGATGAGAAAGCATGGCTTCACATTTGGTTCTTTTAGCCTCCCATAGTGGAATGTTGTCAGGATAAAATACTTATACCCCATGTCATTTTCGAATAAATCACATTACTCCCTTATAGTTTAAAAAGTTATACATCATCCCTGTAATTTGTGTTGAAGTATCAAAGTGACAGAAAATAGTTTCCATAACCAAACGTGGGTTAAATGTCCAAATTATCCCAATACTTAACTATTTTGTCTCTTTACGTGCATGTATTCTTTTTCCAAGACAAAATTGTATCTCTTAGCTTTATTTGGGAGAATTTCTTAATATTGCGATAAGAAAATTCTATTTGGTTTTGTTATTTCTAGAGAAAATTGCCACATAGCTACACATTAACATAATGGGGGCAAATTTTCTCAAAGAAAGTGATAATTGACATCAAAACTATCTGTTTTCTTTTTATTGTCCTCCTTCTTCATCCCAGTAGTATTGTCAAATCTCCAACAAATATGCGCATAAAAGCATGGGGAAATTATGGATGAAATGGTTTGGGTGTGTGCAATATAGTTTTCATTCCCTGCCCTCGGTTTAAGTTCACAGACCCGCCCAAAATAGAGGAAAAGACTTGTAAAAGAATTTTATACAGTTGCATCTAACGATATATAGATGGAGATCACCCATTTTTCTTACTTTTAAATTCCAGTATTAATCTTATATTTTAGGATAAAAATGTATGCACCATCTATGAAATATTGCATCAAATTAGTTTATAAGATCTCACAAACTTTTTATGTATTTATTAACTAACACGCGATATTTTTTTTTGCACATAAAAAAACCAAAAGACTCTCACCAAGACAAAATTGTTTTTGAATTTTTAAATTATACACGCTTTTAGAGTGCACAAAAATCACTAATATCTTATAACAAATTTTCTTGTAGATGAATATGTTTGTATGTGTGTGTGACAAAAAATTACAATATTTTATTTTTTGTATTATCTACTCTCAATAGATTTTAGTACATATTTAAAAAATTCTTACATAGGTTGAGTCCATAATCTCACTTATGGACTTTATGACTTAAGAGATTGACACATAAGTATGGTGATGTATGTTAATATATAAATGCTTACGTGGCTCCATTTCAGACCATAAAATGGTATAAAACTATTTCAAATGTTTCGCTTTTAATATCTTCGGACGCTTATGTTTTCCATACAATCTCAACATGCAATATCTTGTAAATTAGCCTTAACGCGCCTTGGAATGTCAGCAAATGGACCCAAATCAATTAAAAAAAAATTGAGACTCAAACTGCTGGCAGGTTTTTACTCCAAAAATATTAAGAAACAGCAAAGGTTTTCTTTTTATTCTTCTCAAAATGCTGAGAAGGTTGTACTTTTAACTAAGCTGTCAGAATGATGATATCATCGTCCTAAGCATCAGTTCATTAAGAAAAAATATTTGGTTTGACATTTCGAATATTGATGATCCAGTTAGTAGTTTGCAGTAGAGTAAAAGATTTGAATTTGTTGTGTCAAATTATTCATATGGCCGTAAATTAATTTATTAGTTAAGTCTTGATTGGACTTGTTTATTAATTAAAACGCAGTTTGATCATTTTGTAAATTGACCAAATTAATCGACATAAAGATTAATGGGTTAAGTAGTTTGGGTTATGATCTTAATTTAATTCAAGAATCAATGACACACCACTTAAAGCTGAACAAAAACATTGGGGCTCAATATTTTTTAAGTTGTTGTAGGATAGGAAGACAAACCTCTGAAATCTTGACTTGATTAGCTTCACTCCATGCAAGTGTTATATATTCTTTTTCAGGAAAAAGCATTATTGTCATACCTAATGTTTGGCCCGTTAACCAAACAAGTTTTAGATATTTCAATTTTTTTATCAATTAGGTACATAATATTTCAATTGAAACTAACATAGTCACGAAAAGTATTTGATATCGATCAAATTCGTTCCTAATGTTTCGGCAAAAGCCAATATAGTCTTCAAAAGTATTCTTTTAACCAAATTGATCATGAAGATTTCATAAAACATTAGGAAAAATCATAAAAAAATACATACAAAACCTTGTGGTTTTAGTCCCGTAATTTTCGCTTCATTTGATTTATAAAAATCATATTTTCGTGAACGGACAAATTTGTCAACCGAATTTAGTTTCGGCACACTTATGTTGCATTTGAATTAACAGAAAAATTAGTTAGAATATCCACTAGCATACCACTCTTGTGGGTTCGGTGAACAAATTTAAACAAAAAATAGTTTAATGAATACAAGTAAATGATTTGAATAGTGCAATGTATAACAAATTTTTTTTCACCCTTATTTGTTTTTTTATTTTAAATATATTTAGTTGCTAGTAAATTCTTAACTTCTAGTTCAAAAAATCAAAGAACAAACTTTGCATATAAAACATGTGAACAAGTTTTAACAATATGTCTACAAGGTACATGGGATTGTTTGGTGTTATTGGGTTCAAGAAGAATTCTAATTTAAGCACCATTATTGAAGTATCTATCCTGACTTTTAAATCCAACCTTCTGTATTTTGATTAGATGGTGCTGTGACTTGTGATGATTGCCTAGGATCGAGCTACCCTTGGCTGTGTTTTCTATAGTTAAGCTACCACAAATTCGCTCAATAGATAGTATTTTCTAGAATATTATTAAAAGAATGATTCTGTAAGTTTATGTAACATGTGATATATGTGAGAGGAAACGTTATATCTATGAGTGGTTGGAAAATGTAAAAAGGTGATTATGTATACAGAATTCCAAGTAATAGTGGAAAAATAATTCAATCGAAAATGATGCTATTGGAGTTGTGCAGTTTTCAAACTATATCTTTTGTTCTTTATGCAATTCATATTCTACGTATTTTCGCTTCCTTCACTAACTCTTCTTGCGTTTACTTAACTATATTGTTTGGAATAAAATTTGCATGGCCATGGATTTGGCATATTTGTCGCAAACTGCCTTTGCGTTTATTTATTATTTTTTTTAAATTGTAAGTTAATAAAATTGATGCAACATGAATCAGTGAGCCAAAAATATAAAGAAAAGATCGTATTACTTGCCGCACAATTTTACCTACGCATCACATTAAACAATTTTATTGTCTTATTATTTCTTATTCAAGAAGGTATAGTTCATAGTAAACAACATGTATTTTCAGTTAATCTTGTATGCATTATATGCTTAAATTTCTATTGATATAAATTTGTCCAGATTCTTATTCTATAATAATTAAGACCTGCATGTGTAACCAAAAAAGTTACAATAGAAGTACTTCCCACTAGACACTGAATCTCATAGCAATTTCCTGCAAATTGTTGGCAAGTTCTTGAGGTGTAGAACACATAACCATATGGTCTGCGCCTGCTATTTCATTGACCACATCTGGAGGGTTGCTTTCTATGAAAAACCTTTGATCATCAGGTGGAAATCCTGCATCTGATCCGGCAATGATATACGCTCGAGGAACTGAGCCATATCTCTCCCTTGAAACCAAAAGCTGTTTTTGTGAAACCTCGTCGTAGAAGAGCTTTGTCACTCTTATAGAATAATTCGCAAGTTTATAATCCTGTGAAAAATTGTTGTTTTTATATTTAAGCAAAAACTAAAATTTTCTTGTTTGTTTCAATAGTAAAAGAATATATCGATTCAAAGAATGAGCAAAAAACAGTTCATCCATCTGTTTAGACAAGTGATCCATATATGGAGAAATGTTTACAAAACAAAAAAATATATTTTATGCTTTCAAGTTTTGAAAAGCACACTATATTTCTGGCTCATTGTTTGATGCATTTTAGACTATTTTATTTTCTATTTAAATGAGTCGAACACACAAGATAAGAATTGTAAGTCAAAAGTATACGTCTTGAAAGAGCATATATCTGCGAAAAACGTTAAAATTCGTTAGTTTTATGCGGCAAATGATAAAATGGCCATAAGGTTTCCTGTTGCAATGAAGTGAGTTCCATCTCAACATGCTTCATTGTTAAAGATAGTTAAATTTCGTTTTTTTGAGTCGGATTTATTCCTTTAAATACATCAATAATTTTAAATAAATCTTTACAAAATCATACTTTTGTCCTCGCAAATATTTGGTTTGAGAAAGAATAAGATTTTTTTTCCTTAGTCTTTCAAATATTCTTTCTATGCATTTTGACCTAGTGGGAAACCGCCCCTAATATCAAAATACAGCTCTCAAATTTTAGTTCCTCACTTTCACGACCATATGCTTATAACTAATGAAGCATGCGGACAAGAAAGCCTATTTTCGGATTTGTTGATAGAACAGGAAGAGATAAAAATATTATAAATATAAAGTATTATCAGTTTGTTTCCTTTTAATTATTAATATCACTTTCTTTGCCTTCCCTTCTCCCTATTTCTCTCTTGCCCATTAATAGCTTTTTTTTTTTTTTCCCTGTCCTTTCCTTTTCTTTCCTCCAATGGCGCAAATTGAGTTTGAGATCAGCACTTGTCTATGTGTATAATATAATTGAAGTGTCTTTACTTACCTCTTGCGAAGAATTCTGATACAAAATTGCCAAGTCATTGGGCCCAAAGAGTAAAATCGTTGGAGGATCTCCAATTAGGTAACTGTCCCCCGTAGAATCCGCGCTAAATGGAAACTGCATTTGATAGTAAAAAATATAAAACCAACAAAAAAAACTTTAATAAAATGGTAATATTAGACCTCGTATATAAATGAATCACTTAGTGAAATCTTGAGACTCAATGATAACACTAATCTACTTAAGCTCAGGTGGGAGAAAATTAAAGAACCCAGCCAATACACACACACACACAATATCATAAACAAAATTGAAACCCACAGATTATGTGAAGATAAACTTTTGAAAAAGCTTTTTTTTTTTTTTGTTGAACCCAGACAAGATTCCAAATTCCTTCACGGTGTTATCAGTCAATCTTAAAGATCTTTCAGAAGCACCAATCAGAATAAATACGTCATCAGCAAGTGACAAACGGGTAAGGTCCATCTTCTTACATTTGTGATGGAAATCAAATCCTTTCTTCTTAATTTTCCATTCGAGTCGTTTGGAAAACACTTCCATGTCTAAGAGGAACAAGTAGGGGGAAATAGGATCCCCTTGATGAAGACTCCATTCACTTTTGAAGTAGTATGATAGAACACCATTTAAGTTTATTGAGAATTGGGCAATGGTTACACATCTCTCAATCCAGCCAATAAATATTTCAGGAAACCCCATCTGGGACGTGGCTTTGAAAAGAAAACACCAGTCTAAAGTATCATACATGGGCAGCTGATGCAAACATAATGCCAAATAATTTTTTCGTTTTTGGTTTCTCTTGAAGTTTTTATGGTGTAGGGATGAGAAGCAATGAGAATCTTGATTGTTTCTTCTTAAAAAAGAACAAATTATTTGTTGAACAGCGTTGCAGTGCCATATTAGTACAAGAAGTCGTAAGTTTTCACAAAAAATATATAGAAGTTTGTATAATTTATCACTTTTTTTATTTTAGGGTAAATTATTATTCACTCCCCTGTGGTATCGCCTTTGACTACATAAACCCCCTATGGTTTCAATATGACCACATAACCCCCCTGTAGTTTTGTAAAAAGTGAAAAATGGACTGAACCTTGCACCGTCACAGAATATTCCCGAAATATTTCAAATTTCCTTTTGTCTATGCAAAATATTTAGTAACGGTAAGTGAATTAAAAATACCTAACACAGAATATTCTGTCCATTTTTCACTTTTCATAAAACCATAAGAGGGTTATGTGGTCATATTGAAAATATAGGGCAGTTATGTGGTCAAAGCTGATACCACAGGGGGGTGAATAGTAATTTACCCTTTATTTTATAAAAAAAAATTAGAACTAATTTGATGCTAAATCGACACTGGAGCATGTTCCGCAATATAATCAAACTAATAGATACAATTAAGGGTTAACTACCTTTTACCCATGTAGTTTTTGGATAAACTACATAATGCGCTTATGATTCAAAGTCTATATATCATCCCTTTATGGTTTTGGTTAAAGTATCAAACAGGCAGAAATTACCTTCCGTAATGATCCGTTGGTAAATTGTTCAAATTGTCCCACATAAGTACTAGAAATTATCATAGGGTTATATAGAATCCTAAGGGGGTTATGTGCTTCATCTAAAAACCATAGTGGGAGTTAAGTGTACGTATTTTGAAAAAAATTACACCCAAACACAAAGTTGAAATAGTTAAGCACTGGATAATTTGAATATTTTACTCACATTTCATCACAGAAGTTAATTTCCGTCACTTCGACACTTTAACCCAAAATAAATTGGATGATGTATAGATTTTTGAACCTTAAGGAGGTCAGGTTGTTTATTGTAAAAAAAGCATGGGAGTACCCTACAATTAAAGGCCAACAGTTGATACCTTTTCCAGAATTTGGCCATAAGTCAAGTTCGGACCAACCATGTAAGCTGTAAGAAAGACGCCAGCTGCAATTCTTTCAGGAAACCTTTCCATGGCAGAGGAAACAGCGAGGCCACCATAGCTATGTCCAACAAGAATGACTCTATCCGCAGGGGATAGACACTCCAAATATGTAAATAGAGGTTCATGGTAGCCGTCAATGGTGTGCACGGCTTCAAGTGGAATCTGATTTCGCCCAGAATAAGCTAAATCTATTGCCGTAACATTATGTCCCGCTTCATCTAGTAAAGTTGCTAACTTGTACCAACACCATGCCCCGTGACAAGAGCCGTGCACCAACACAAAGTGTGCTGCAGTGGCACTACGATGCTGAACAAATAGTATTACTAGAAATATTATGATTCTTTGATAGGCAATCATTTTTTGGCTTCTAATTAATGAGTATATTTTCAATTGCCTCTAAGATTATATATACACAACTATGGTTTTATACTGCTAGGGATGCCAAACAAAATTTGGTCCAAACAGCTAGCGGTGAAAATTATTACATCTAGTGGTGAAGGCTGGGATAGGCAGTCGAGATTTCTATACCTTAAGGCTAGTCAAGAATTATAAAGTAGTTGCTTTTTCTAACACGTTGCTTTCATACTTTAATATGGACTTGTTCGTGAAAATTTATAGTATGTAATGAGCAGTTCATTTGAAATTTAAAAAATGATTTTTAGATGCAGTCCTTTAGTTGTCTTGAAAATCTACATTTAAATTTTCAAAATATGACACCAAAAACTTGTCTTCATTTTTTTGGCAAAATTTCTAAAATTAACTCTTTAATTATATTTCAAATAAATTAGCTATATAACTTATTTGAGGATATTGAACCTTTTAAACAAGATCCTGCAGCCTTTTCTAGTAACTGTCTATGCTAAAATTTATTCTTTTGCACTTCACAAATTTAGATAAGAACTTAGGGTGTGTCTGTTTTAGAAGAATCAAAGAGAGGAATGGCTATCTATAGTAATGATACCCATTATTGATGTTTGAAAAATAATTATTACTATCTTTCAATGGAAATGAAAGTGACTTTTTGATATTTATATGATTCTTCCAAAACACTACTCTATCAAACCCATTAACTCTTCTGGTAGGAATGATACATATTTTATTACTAAACTAAACATGTTAGAGAGAATCGTCAAAATCCAAACTCATAGTAGCATTAATAACATCATAGTGATAGTGGTTGAGAAATTTTAACCAAACAGTTCTTTAGAGTTTATTAATGTATTAGATTTATAATTCACCAGTGTTTTTAGTTGTACTGTATGTTTTATGACCATAAAATAATGACTGTTCGTGTGATATGTTGTTCTAATCTCCTTGTCGCATAAATCGGAATTCTTTATTTTGTACGATTGTTTGTACGTCTTTTATTACTATTTTTCACATTCTCTTTCTTGTATAATTTGATACCTTTGTAGCATTTAGCAACAGCTGAGTTGGTGTCACCGTAGCTATTTATTATTTAACGACTAATTTCATAGTTCACTTTTGAAGCTTAAGTCAACAATTTGCTCCATTTGGATGGCATTATTTGGAGTGCTTTTTGAGAAATATTGGAAAAAATTATTTGAAGTGTTTTGCTTGACTTTTTTGAAAAGGTGAAAAAGTGTTTGGATTGTGAAAAAATTTTTGGTAAAAACTTTGTAACAACTCTAGAAACTTTTTACATAATTATTTATAAAATCAAGCATGTTTTATGTTCAAGATCTGCTTAAAAAATTGAGCATTCAACACCAGTGCTCATTCCACAAAAACCCACCACAAAATTCACCGAAAATAGATCTCTTTTTATTACTCGCGATTTTTTCAATTTTTCTAAACAGATCTTGAACATAAAACGTGCTTACTTTTGTAAATAATTGTATAAAAAGTCTCTAAAGTTGTTACAAAGTTTGAAAAAATATTTGAAATTTAAAGTGAAAACACTTGGTGGAAAAATTTGAACCATTGTTTTTGAAAAAATGGCAAAAAAATTTTGATCAAACCAACCTCAAAAAAGTTGAAAATTTTTCCAAATAATCCAAACACAAAGACTGAAAAAAATTCGGGAATAATGCCCCAAAAAATCAATCCAAACTAGAGCCATTCATTTAAATCCCCATAAATGAGGGGATAGTGACGAACTTACGGAGCAGAATAGAGGTGGTCGATCATCTAATAGCTACAATGCTGAGTCACTATGTCATTAACATACTTATTATTGTATTATTATGTTACTTTAATTTTTCCCCTCGGTAGTCAAGAAACGGATAGATATCTAACCTAAACACCCTTTTCTTGAAATTTCAAAACAAAAAATAAGATCATAAAAAAAAAAAAAAAAAAAGAGGTGGGCACATTGGCAATGCGAGTAGCAAAAACTGCCGATCAAACTTTTTTCATCTCATTTTGAATAGAACGTTAGTGTACACTGTACTGAATAGATGTTAATCATATTCCAAAACGCAAATGTGATATTTAACTGGAAAGTGATAATGAAAAGTTTATGGTTAAATTTTTCAGAATTTTAAATACCTTTCTAATAGCTACGATAGAATTATGAGATCAGGAGAATGGGAAGGAAGAAAATAACAAATTCAAGATATTATTAATAATGCGACCAATAAAGAAACTCAAGAGTGGTAAACTTCGAGACACTCTCTAAACTTTTTTTTGAAAAAATACTCCTTTAATTGTGAGATAGGTAGCAAACAATTCAAATATAGTATTTGGCTACAAATGTTTCATTTTCTTCCATAGGGACTGCGGGTTTTAATGTTGATACATGACACACCTAACCCGCACATCATCATACAGGTTTCTAAAGGACGAGAAACCACGACTTCTTGAGATTGCAATAAATAAAGTAATGCAATAGATACGTATTGCAATCTTCAGAGGAACAGAGTAATGAAGTTATTTTCTAAGAAAACACATTCTGGGTTACATTTATTTATTTAAAGTCTAGGGGAAATTTTTTTTTTAAGTTGAAGATTAGTTAAATGTAATTAAGCAAATGGATAATGCAAACTAAAAGAATCCTAGAAGTGCAGCAATTGGGTAGTATATAACTATGGTATAATTTTTTGTAAGATGGGGTAATGGTGTGGAATTTGAAACTTATGAACGACATAAGTTGAAGACAAATATAATACAAGGTTTATCCGATCGAACATAGGAATATGAAATTTTAGAATACAAATTCTTGATCGGAGATAGATTTTACCTTTTAAAATAAATATTATATGGTCATTGTTTAAACATGTATCTGATTCTGATAAGAGTAATAATGATGGCTAAATTCTTGAATTCCAACTTTGTACGTCATTCTTTAATTTGAAACACATTGCATCCTAAATAATAAATAGGGATAATTTCAGGAATCTTTTTTGTAGTTTCTGACAATTTTACCTAGTACTCATGAAGCTTCAAATATTACACTTACTTCCCATCTATTCACTATTTGGATAACAAAACCATAAAACCAGTATAAATATTCAATTAAAATACGATCGTACCCCTCTTTCTTTACCAGCAAAACTATCACCAACACCTCATCAACTGCCACCAAATGCAGCCAACCACTACCACAAGTAGCTAACTACCACCACTATTAAGGTGTTAAATTGTCATATGAACTATATCTAATTTTTCCTTGTTTTGGTCAAGAATTGTGTTTAATATTTCTATTTATTCACTTTTTGTTATTTGGGCTTAATGTAGGAGATTGTGGAGAAAAGACTTTAAATTCACCAAAATTTCAGAAGACTCATTCTAATAGAGCGTGACCACGGTCTACTAGTATTACTGTGCAGAATTCTGGATGTGAATTAGAAAGAAATTTGCAATTGGAGGGTCCCACTTTCTTTTATGTGGTAGATCTGAATTGGGAAGAAGTTTAGGAGGAATTAGAGTTGACTAGAAAAAAGAATCTTCCCAAAAAGCAAAGATCGTATAAAGAAGTAGAGTTGGAGAAGGAAACAAAGAAAAAGGAAAGAAGGAAAGCAACAAAAGAAGACTTTTGAGAGGTCTGTAGAATGATTATTCCAAGGAGAGACGCATGTACCAGTTGGGCAGAAGAATTTTAGAGCCTTAGTTTCAGTTTTTCATTAGTTCTTTAGTTTTCTTCTTTTTCTCTCTTTACAAACAAAAATTCCTGTTAAATATCTTTGGAGATTTGAAGCCATGATTCGAGGCTAGACTCTTCTATCTAGTGGAAGGATAATCAAAACTCTTGGTTCATCTATTGCTGTGAGATCTAATTATTTTTATTATTTTCTGCATTTTTTGGGTATTTGTCTATTCTTTGTTTAATTCCAAGGTGATTGTGTTCATTCTTGTGTGATTATTCTTGCACAGTTAAATAATTGGCCACTATTTAATTGTCAAATAATCTAAAGCTATCTAAAACGTCAAATTCGTAATTGTTTGATAGTTTTAGTATTGGTGGCGAGTGATAAATTCAATTGTAAAAGAGACTTTTGGATTATATCACGGGAATAGATAATCTAATTTGAACAAAGCCTCTTAGGTATTTGCTGGTTAGAATTGGTAGCTTTTCTAGTTTTAAAGCTGTTCAATAATTGAATCCTAAGGTCTTACCTAGGGTTATTATTTGATTAGGGAAATAATTAACGGTCTTACCCTGATTACCGACATAGTAAGGAAGAGCAGGTTGTTAGAGCTTCTCAACAACCATAACCAATTTAGTCATGAACGGAGGAACTAATTTTTGTATCGATGATCAGTTAAATTGAACCAGAGTAAAGATTATTCCTTTGACTAGAGCTTAGTTACTATTTGATTTTGTTTAAATTAATTTTGTGTTATTAGATCTCTTTATTTGAATCCTCTTTGGTTTAGTTAATTATTAGATTTTTTTAAATAGAGTTTTCTCTAGATTAATTCTTTTTAAATCCCCCTCCTTTAATTTTTAGTTTTTAAAGAAAATAAATCTACTAGTCCCTGTGGATGCGACCCTACTCATCATTGCACTTCATTCTATTTTTATTTGAGTAGGTGAATTTATATTTGCTGGTTTGACACCCAACAACCACTCTATATAGTTGTTAGTCACCAACACCAGAAACAATTGAAAAAAAAAACTCCAAATCAAATCTTTTTTCCACTGAACTATTACCACTATTACACAACTTTATCTCAATCACTCATTATTGCCAAGCGGCCAAAAAATAACAAAAGAAAAAATTGCATTTTTTCCCTAACTGACCTCATCATTCAAAATGAAGCAAATTACTATTATCCAACTTCCACAGCTATCATTACCACTACCAACGCAACACCACCATAATAGAACCCTCCCCTCTACCCTTCCCCTGTCTTTGCGCCTGCCCTTTCCCCTCCCCAATACCCAAAAAAAAGTCCCTCTTCTTCTTTTTCTCAAACAACCTACCAGCACCACCACAGCATCATAACTCTCCTTCCCTTCCCACTCCCCATCCTCCCTTCCCTAACAAAAACCCATCTTGTTCTTCACTTTCAACCAACTAATAGTACTCTTACTCTACCCTTGTCTTGTCCTTGTAGAAGAATCAAGATAATCACAACAATTGATCAAACCACAATCAGTAAAACAATAGATCAAGACACCTACAATATGACAATCATAAAATAGCCATTGATCAAATTTACTTGAAGGTGAGAAATAAAGACAGGTTATGAGGCAAAGGACAGAGAAAGCAAAGGAGCGAGAGAGGGAGAGAGAAAAAAGCAAAAAAAAAAAAAAAGAAGAGAGAGAGAGGGATGGCATGGTGGGAAGAGGAGAGAGAATAAAGAAAAGATAGAGCTAGAAGGGGATGCGAATTTTTTTCTGGTTTTTATCTAATTTTTTCTTTTTAATTTGGGTTTAATATTTGTTTGAGGATACTATAATCAACAAAGGAGGGAAATATGTGTAATATTAAAAACTTTAAGAGTGTTAGGTGAAATTGTCATAAAAGTTAAGGGAGGTTTGTGAAATTATCCCTTATAAATATTGGATACATTACATTCTAAATTTTCAAAATCACCCATGACAGTTTTTGTGAAATTAACAAATACTGTCACATGAGAATAATGCATGCTTGTGCCAAATGTTTAAATAAAATCCAAATAACTCCCGTACATGCTGAAAACAAAAGAACAAAGGAAAGATACCTTCATATTTTCCAAATGTAAAAGTCTATCTAATTTTTTTTTAAGAAGTATGCATGATATTCACCGATTAGGACTTTATTAATTTCATGAAAATGATCAACGGTTGTACCTAAATAGGGCAATTTAAAGTCTAAAGTGCAATATATCTGATTTTTAATATTGAAGATGCAACATATCTCAAATTAAAATTTGAGGCGCAAAGTGAGAATTAATACAAAGTTTGATGGTACAAAATAGAATTTACCAGGCATGAATTATAGTTTTAGTAGGGTTTACATTAAGGCATGACCGTATGAGTAATCATTTTGGACACAATAGCATTTAAATATGTTTACCTCAACTTTTTCTTCCCCTAAAAAAAGCTTTATAAATGCAGTTTGGCAAACTATCCAAAAGTTTCGCTTGTGCTTTCATCTTAATTCTTTTATCTGGTAGTTAATGAAGGGCTATTCTCTTAAATGTCCTACGTTTCTATTTCTCTCAAATCCTACTACATTTCTTTTGGGGAAGCTCTTTAACCAATTAAACTACATGTTCAATTTTTCGAGATAGATTAGAATTAATTTAGCTCAAGTTGGATTATAAGAATTTCACTTAAACATTGGTAAAGTCCACTCACAAACACCACTATTGCGCCCCAAGCCTAAAGGTTAACTTTTATTTTACTGAAAGTCTTGGCATTATTCGAAAAACTTATTACTGGAATGACTCAACTCGTAAACACCAGTTCGGTATAAAAGTTAGAAGTGTATGTATTTGTAGATGTCAAGTGTAAAAATTAGGGTGCAAGCTAGTTCAGGGCAATCACTATCGTTCTCAAGCAGCACTAAAATTACTGAGCTTTAACCAGAACAAGCTTAGTTAAGTACGCAAATTTAAATTTAAATTTAACTCAATTATGTACAATAAAAGTGTGATGTCCATTTTATTGGACTCACAATAAAAATGATTACATATTTTTTCATTTTGAAAGGAAAAATAATCAAATTCAAATCCAGTCGATGTGCAAAACTCTAGTTTTTTTTCAACTATAGTTTTTGTATTTTTTTCCCCTAATTTGTAAAGTCTAATCTTTATATCATCTTCAATGAATAAATGTGAAAAAAAAAAATCCTAAGCTTCCAGTACTACATAAAGGTACCTTTCTAATTTGGCTCTTAAGTATAAAAGGAGGAGGAGGAGGGCGAATGCACTCGATTAACAAATATTTTCATAAATTCCCATTTGATTTGGAATGTATCTCTCAAAGACATCCTAAATTATTCAATTTGATAATTATGAAAGTTATTATTATTTAATTTGGTGGTAAGGAATTTAATAATCCATGATGTAACATTTCATGTATACATTTTTGTTAAAAATGTGAAAGGGAACAAAAAAAAATTAGTACTGATGTTTTTGTGAAAGATGGATTAAGTTGGACATATGCAAAGGGGCATGCTAAAAAAAAAAAAAAAAAAAAAAAGTTGTACATATGCACATTAGATACAATGGTGAAGTTATTCCACGATAATTCAATATTGGAATAATTAAATCAAACCTAGCAGATTCTTATTTGGTTTTTTAATAGTTTTCTATTTGTAATAGAATAATTTATTTGGTAACTGATTGTGTTTGGTATTTTCTTATCTATTAAGTTTAGTTGGTTATAAGTAGAATATTTGTTGGTCTAATTTGTTAGAGTCCCAAAGAGAGTCCCAAAGAGAGTTCCAAAGAGTTTAGAGAGAGACTCCATAGAGTCTACAAAGTATTTTCTTCATTGATAAAGATATTAATAATACTATTAAGTGTTTTATTTTTCTTCTTCCCATATATTTTCTTCTGATTAATTTCTCCCAATTCTATAATTTTGTGAGTTGTTATTGAACCCCATAAATTTTATGAGTTCTACAATTGGTATCAGAGTCAGTAGAATCCCGGCTAAGAGGTTAGTCCTGGGGTTTTCAGTTGTTGAAGTTAAGGCACAAGGTTTGCCTTGGAGTTTTCAATTATCAGAATTAGACCAAAAGGTTGGTCCTGAGGTATTCTGTTGTTGAGGAATAAATCATAGATTTGATTGGTTGTGATTGTTGGAACATAGATTAGTGAATAATTCTGTCATAATTATTGATGCTATAGAATTGCAGAATTGAAGAGTTTGATTCAGTTATCAGCCAGGGAGGCTAAATAAATTGTAGAGTGAAGGAAGACGAATTTATTCATCCAGGTAAACAAAATTTTTTGTTATCTTAAGTTGGAAAGAGAGTTGGTTAATAGTGAAAAATTTAGAATTTTGCATGCTTGTATTAGTGTCGAAGGGAGAACAGATTAGATTCAAATAATATAACAATATCTCAAACAATGTGATTTAAGTGATATTATTGATGAAAAATTAGCCCTCCGTTTACCAGCAAAAATTTGGGAACAAATGAAAAATTTGTTTTGGAAGATAATTTACAAATCAATGAGTGGGAAAGTTTGTAGAAAATTTTTTCTTTATTTTCAGATACCTCATAAAATTTGGAGAGATATTTACTTTAAAACAAGTCATTTTTTGCCAATTTATTCGAAGCCTAAATTTTGTTTTTGGTAGGAAGTAATTTTTGATGAGGATAAATTTATTAAAAGTGTTCATGAAAAATTTGATTTGGCTAAAAGTTTTTATTTGGATACAATTTTTTGAGTGATTAAGGATGAAGAATTTGTCATTGAGAAAGAGGAAGTGGCTAATTTGTTAGGAGAAGAGGAAGAAAAAATTTTGAATGAAATTCTTTTGGTTGAATCGGACTCTCTCAATGGTGAAAGAAAAATTAATGCTGAAATTGGTGTTGATGGGGGCGAAGATTCAAGATTATGAAATCCATGACCATGTTGATTGGATTGATAATGTTGATTTTATTGGGATTAAGAAATTATTTGACAACGGAGATTTGAATGATGATAAGAATTTATTCTTTGGAGTGGATAAATTATATGAAGATTGTAGTAGTGGAGTTCTTTAATTCTCTGGTAGTAAAAATTCTGTCAAGGAAGAAGGTTATGATTTTTTTTGTTTTTGAGCAATTTTGTTGGTGATTTTATGAGATTAACTGTGGTGAATGTGGTGATCAATGGGTGTCTATGAGCGAATTTTTTGATCAAGAAGAATTGGCTAAAAAAATTGTTTGCAAAGTATAAAGTTCGTCCATTGCCACGAGTGAAGATAAAAGTCAATTACAAAGTGTTACATATCATGCATACTGCAACAGAAATTTCAATGGAGATCTATGCTCACGATGGAATTGGATTTGATTTAATGGGGAGCTTGATTTAAGGGAGGTAATGTTGGAATAATTACATCAAACCTAGTAGATTCCTATTTGGTTTTTTAGCAGTTTTCTATTTGTAGTAGAATAGTTTATTTGGTAACTGATTGTGTTTGGTATTTCTTGTCAATTAAGTTTAGTTGGTTATAAATAGAATATTTGTTGGTCTAATTTGTTATAAAGTCTCAAAGAGTTTAGAGAGAGACTCTATAGAGTCCACAGAGTTTTTTCTTCATTGTTTGAGATATTAATAATATTGTGAGTTTTTTATTTTTTTCTTCCCATATACTTTATTTTAATTAATTTCTCCCAATTCTATAATTTTGTGAGTCGTTATTTGAACCCCATAAATTTTGTGGGTTCTACATTCAGGAATTGGGATGGTGGGTTTTGAATTTCAGCAAGACAAAATGCATATAACAAAATCCAAACTTAGATATGCCTAAAAAACTATGTATAAGAAAATCAAGAATATGTTAGATCATTTGTTTGGTTTTACATGATCTCGTCAACAAAGCATAGAATTTTAAGTCAAAATTTGCAAGGAAAAAAGTTGGTTAATCTTAACTAGTCTACTCATATCCAAAAACAAGGTTCAATATATTTTCTTTGAGATTCCGTTGTTCAATATAACCAATTATTCATAAAAATAGATCCATCAATAATTAGGTTTGAACTGGTGTTCTTTGGGTTAACAAAAAGAGCAATTATAAATTTGACTAACTCCATACCTCGTTATCATGTTAAACTTTTCTCTAAGAATTTTACTAACCCTTACCTCTATATCGTGCCAAACTTTTTCTAAAGTACAAGAGCAGTACCATAAAAGTTACAATAGCAGTACTTGCATGTGTAACTATAAAAGTTACAATAGTACTTCGCACTAGACACTGAATCTCAAAGCAATTTTCTGCAAACTGTTGGCAAGATCTTGAGGTTTAGAACACATAATCATATGGCCTGCGCCTGCTATTTCTTTGACCAGATCTGGAGGATCGCTTTCTATAAAAAAAAAAAAAAAAAAAAAAACCTTTGCATATCAGTTTCATCCTACTCGGCAATGATATATGCTCGAGGAATTGAGCCGTATCTCTTCTTTGAGACCAAAAGCTGTTTTTGTGAAACCTCATCGTTGAAGAGCTTTGTCACTCTTATCGAATAATTCACAAGTTTATAATCCTGTAAAACATTTTAATCATTATATTTAAGCAACAGAAAAAGAAACAAGAATGGATAATTTTTCTTGCTTGTTTCAATAGTAAAAGAAAATATCAATTCAATGAATAAGCAAAAAGCATTTCATCCATCAGTTTAGACAAGTGATCTATACAAGGAGAAATGTTTACAAAGTCAAAAAATGTGTTTTTGGTTTCCAAGTTTTGAAAAGCACACACTGTTTTTCAAGACCATTGTTTGGTGCATTTTATAGTATTTTATTTTTTATTTACATGAGTTGAAAACATAAGTAAGAATTGTAAAGTCCAAAGTATACTGCTTGAAAGAGCATATATGTGCGAAAAACGTTAAAATTTGTTAGTTTTATATGGCAAATGATAAAATGATCGCATGTCCTGTTGCAATGGACTGAGTTCCATCTCAGCATGCTTCTTTGTTATAGAGAGTTAAGTTTCTTTTTATTAGCTTGATTTATTCCTTTAAATACATCAATAAATTTTGACTAAATCTGTACGAAAATAATACTTTGTCCTTACAAATATTTGGTCTGAGAAATAATAAGATTATTTTTCTTGGTCATTCAAATATTGTTTCTATGCATTTTGATCCAGTGGGAAACCATTCCCCTAAGGTCAAAATACTGCTCTCAGATTCTAGTTCCTCTTTATTTTCACGGCCATATGCTTATCACTAATGAAGCATGCGAACAAGAATAGCCTATGTTCGGATTGTTGATAGAAGAGGAAAAGATAAAAATATTATAAATATAAAGTAGTATTGATTGTATATTTTTAAAGAGAAACTTTGTCATTTATTTAATTTATGTAAATGTTTGATAGCGAAGGGTTGTCATTTTCTATAGTCAAATTAGTCGATAATTCATCTATATCTATATATATATATATATATAAAGCATGAATGACCTTATGTGATTTAACATTTAACATTTAATGTATTTCCTAAAATACCCTTATTTTTTAAGTTATAGTCACATTAAAAAAAGGATACTAATGGAACTACCAAAAGTAGATTGATTAAATCCTAATCAAACTCAATCTTCTTTTCAAAGTCTTAGAAACCTTTTACAAGTATAAATTTAAATTAGATTTTTCAAAAATATATATTTATTTTTTAGTATAAAAATTTATATTTTCCTCTTTTATAAAATATTTTTAATTAATCTGAATATAAATATAAATTTTATGATCTATAAAAAAATTAAAACAAAAAGTATTTTAGCAAAAAATAAATAGGCAAAACACTGAAAGAGAAATCATTTTTTAAATATTTTGAAATAAAATTAATTTTATATTTTTTAAATTTAACTTTATGGTTGATATTTTAGCACTTAATGTATTTCTTTAAATATCCTTATTTTTAAGTCAAATCAAATTAAGAATGGACATTTACGAAAACAAAAAGAGTTAGATTAATAAGGTTCTAATGAATCTCAACATTCACTCAACTGTTTTTCAAGTCTTTTACAAGTAAATTCAATTTATAAAATAAATTAATAAAAATACAAAAAATGCACAAAATATACAGTAAAAGGAATAAAAGTCCTTCTCACGAATAAAATTGGAAAGGAATCTAATCCAAAATTGGAAAACTGCCTACTATGCATTAGTTTAAATATTATTACTATAAAAATAAAACTTTACATTGTTTAAAGTAATATTATATTTACATATAGTAATAATTATTCCATGGCTGATCCAAAATTTTTAAAAGGTATAAGAGTGGGAGCCAGCCTGATATGTAGTGGGTTAAAACAAGAAAACTTTTTTTTTGTTCTTTATTTAAATTATTTTTATGTTTATCTCAATCATTATTTCCATATAGATGATTAAACTTGACACCTTTTTTTGCTTTAAATTCACAAAAAAAAGCTTGTTTTTTGTTCACAAATAAAAAAGAAAACAAATTACATGCTAGGAGTATAAGATAGAAATAACCACGCACTTGTTAAATCGAAATTAATAGAAAACAAAAAAAGGGAATATTTAAAATTTTCCTATCTAATTTTTTATTTTTGATTTAATGGATACTTTCTTGATTAGGTGGGAGCATTTCTTTAATTTATCTTTAGTATTAAAATAAAAATAATATCTTAATTTTAAATTTTTTATTCAAAAATTATTCTCAGTTATTACATAATAAATCAATTAAATTATTAGCTAGAAACAATCGCTCAAATATTATTAAGAATGGAAGTTATGTTACCTTACTTTAAAATGCCATAAAAGTATATAGCATCGTGCCAAGAAAAATGAAAAATATTACATTTAATTCACCCGCACTAACTTGAAAATCATAATGCAAAATTAGTTAATCAAAATTCTAAACTTTTGAATCTCATTAAAATTAAAATTTAAAAGATTTAGTAGTTAGTGTGTAGATTAAATTTAAAATCATAAATATAAAAATAAAATCATTCTATCATACATTGATGAACGTGAATTTATTAAAAAAAAACTTTTTAGAGAAATATAAAATGCCAATCCCATTTTTTAATTCTAATTTGAACTAAAAGTCATTTTAAAAATTTCTACACTATTATACCTTAAATTTATTTAACACAGTTACTTTGTTGCCTTTCTTTACTATGATTTCATTTATAAAAATTGAAAATAACAACTTTAGCATATTAAATCCAAAACAAAAACTGACTGTTGTTACACTACCTTACAAAAATATTGAAGTAACATCCCATGGATTGAGAGGCAAGAAATTTTTTTTAATTAACCTTGATTGAAAAAAATCTGAACAATACCTAAACTGAATACAGAAAATGGTCCAGAATGGATGGATTTAGAATTTAGGTAAACTACTTGATTACGATATTTATTATTGGAGAAATTTCATATTTTTTGATTTTGTAATCACATTAGTACATTAGCAGAAAAAAATAATATTAGAAACCTAAACACAAAGTGTCCTAGCCAATTACTTTAAAACCAAAAAATATTATGAAAAATAAATAAGTCAATGTTTCAAGAGACTTTGAATTAAGTTTAAGAATATACTCCCACTATAAAGAGTCGTCAAAAATTGAAATTCTAAAAATGTAAAACCTCATTCTTGCAAAAGGGCCGTCATATATAACAAGGTTACATGTTTAATCATTAAAACTTCTTTATTTTAGAAATATATGATTTTTTTATTTAATACAGCATGAAATTTTGAATGTGGCATTTTGAATTCGAATCAATTTTTTTAACAACTCAATCAAGGTAGTTGGACAAATATTTATCAATTTTTAATGTGAAAGTTAATTAGTGTTTAAACTCTATTTAGTATTAAAATGCTTGTGTTTTGATAACATACACAGTAACTAACTGATTATGAAAGGGTTCGATCAAAGAAAAATATGTAATTTAGCTAACAAATACATTAGGGCACTGGTTAAGTAAACTCTCAAGCACTAATTATTCAAAAAATGAAGTTAATTAAAAAAAGTATCTAATATAAGAAAGTATCTAAATATAAGGGCGTCATAAATATGAGTTTATGCATTATAAACGAAAAATTTTGCAGTTTTAAATTTTCATATAACACAAAATCGAGGCATATCTTATTTCTTGGACTTGGAGAGAAAAAAAGAAAAATCAAACTGACAGAAAGTGGAGTTGAGAAGTTCAACACATGTAAATGCATTAATTTTTACAATAAATATAAAATACAAGATCTTGCAAGTCTCATGAGGATATAGTTATGAACAAATTTCAAAACTCATCGTTCTCATAATATATGATATTTTAATTGATATTGAAAATTTATATATACTTATTACACAAGTTTATGAGTTTGGCGAATATCAATTAATAATTCTATTGAGTAATCAATTATGTCAATGTCTATGAAAAAGCCAAATAATCAATAATATTAATTCATAAAATAAGAATTTCATAAAATGTATCTATCAATTGCTTAAGATCATTAAAATTAGTCAAATTAAAGGAAATTTTATATTAAAGAGTACTTCATTATAAATACATTGAAAGTGTATCATTTAAATATTTGAAAGAAAGAATTGGATTATTAGTTTTTTAATATGTGTGTGTGTATAAAAAATACAACACAAAATGATATTAGTTTTTTAAGAACATGGTATACACAGAGATGTAGTTTCTTTTATATAGTTATCTTTATTTTGGAAAAAGAAAATAAAACATAACATATATTTTAAAATATGTAGGTGCACAATTTTTTTATGCTTAAAGCATAGAAGAAAGAGATGAATATTACCAATTATGTGGAAATAAGATAAAATTTATGATAAAGATAGAATAAAATAGTAACAAAAAATAACCTAATAATTGTACATTTTTATTGCATAATCAATCCAAACAAATGATATGACTTAGTTAACTTATTAATTTTACACAATAGTAGCAATATGTTTGTATGCAACAAGCGAGGTGCTATTTTTAAAATAATTCATTATCTGAGAGTTAGAATCACTAGACTTATATGTGTCTTTACAAAGTATTTATATTACCAATTTAATATGTAAATTGTCCTTATTTGATATGCTTATATGATAAAGTTGTCATCATTCTTATATACATGTTAGATTTGTTAAAAAAAATCATAATAAACATATTTAAAATGAGTAAAGTATCAAAAAAGTTCATGTAGGACCTAAAGTGATTTAACAATTAATGTATTTCCTAAAATACCCTTATTTTTTAAATTATAGTCACATTAAAAAAAGGAAACTAATGGAATTACAAAAAGTAGATTGATTAAATCCTAATCAAACTCAGTCTTCTTTTAAAAGTGTTACAAATCTTTAGCAAGTACAAATTTAAATTAGATTTTTCAAAAATATATATTTACTGTTTAGTATAAAAATTTATATTTTTCTCTTTTATAAAATATTTTTAATTAATTTGTATATAAATTTAAATTTCATGATCTAAACAAAAAATTATTTTAGCAAAAAATAAATAAATAAATAGGCAAAACACTGAAAAAGAGAAATCATTTTTTAAATATTTTGAAATAAATTAATTATATATTTTTAAATTTAACTTTATGTTTGATATTTTAGCACTTAATGTATCCTTATCTTTTAAGTCTAATCACATTAAGAATGGACATTTACGAAAACATAAAGAGTTAGATTAAAGTCTCATTTAAAAATATTAATTTTGATACAACCATGTTAAAGTCTCATTTGATACTTTATAGATATAATAGAAATATGTATAATTATTAGTCAATTTATCAAAAGCTTAGGGATTTCAAGTACAAAATAATAACAAGTTACCTTTTATATGATAACAATTTAAAATTTTCAAAAGATTTCATAATTTCTTTTGCAAGAATATTTAAAAAAAACCATCATTATGCCAAAAATTTTCTTTTGCTATTAGAGACATTCATCTTTTCTATTCAAATTCTTTTAGAAAAGAAATTAATATGTGAAGCTAAGAAGAACCTGGGATTCTTGATCAAATATTACCTACGACATACACATCAAAGGTTTCAATTAATGAGAATTTGTAGCTTAGATCTATGTGTATTGTTCTGTCTACAAGTATGTTACTAAATATAAATATGCTGTCCAAAAAAAAGTTATTTCATACAAGAAAATTTACATAGAATTTTGAAGTTGGAAATAAAATAAAGGGAACGAGATATCCTGCATTAATAAAATTATTCAATTTGTTGACCTCTTTTTTCTTTAAAGTTATGTACCTGCATTTTGAGTTTTCACAAAAAATGAGTAACATTATTTGTTAACAGAACTTATAAACGTGCAGAGCACGTGTAACATTATTTGTTAACAGAACTTATAAACGTGCAGAGCACGTGCCCCATTCCTAGTACTATCAAAAAGGGCAAATATGCCGTATTTTCAAACTTAGTGATTGGAAATAAATGTTAAACCAAATTTAAAGGAAAAATAATTATATTTTGAGGCCTGAGAAGATAAATTAGAATCAAATTTATGTGTTTAGAACCTCATGGGATCTTTTAAAAGTGGAAGGACAAATAAGAGAATGGACAACATTTATCCTTTTTAATTATTGACTATCGCTTTTAATTATTGACTATCACTTTCTTTCCCTTTCCTTTTCCCTCCTTCTCTCTAGCCCATGAATAGCTTTTTTTGGCTTTCCTTTCCTTTTTATTTACTCCAGTGGTGCAAATTGAGTTTGAGATGAGCACTGCTCTATATGTACAACTGAAGTGTCTTTATTTACCTCTAGTGGAGAGTTCTGGCACAAAGTTATGAAGTCGTTGGTTATTAATTAACAGGCAGTTTGATCATTTTGTAAGTTGACCAAGTTAATTGAAATAGCATTTAATGGGCTGCGTAGTTTGGGTTAGGATCTTAATTTTAATTCAAGAATCAATGATACACCACTTAAAGCTGAACGAAAACATGGGGGTTAAGGATTTTGAATATTTTCTAAGTTGTTGTAGGATAGGAATCAAATTATACTTGATTTTTGTTTTCGGAAAGGGAGAGACAAACCTCTGAAACTTGACTTGATTAACTTCACTCGATGCAAATGTTGCATGTTCTTCATACTTAAGTTTGGTCTTTTAATCAAATTGGTCCCAATATTTCACTTTGGATCAATTTGGTACATAACGTTTCAATTGAAACTAACTTAGTTCCCAAAAATATTCGATCCCCATCAAATTTATTCCTAATGTTTCGCCAAAAACAATATAGTATTCAAAAGTATTCTTTTAACTAAATTGATCATGAGAGTTTCACAACAAATTAGGAAAATTCATAAAAAATACATGCAAAATCTAGTGGCTTTAGTCCCTTGATTTTCACTTCATTTTTATTTATAAAAACCTTGTTTTTGTGAGTGGACAAATTTGTCAATAAATTTTTGCATTCTTATATGCTCCATTTGAATTAACAGAAAAAATAGACGGAATATCCATTTGTAGATCACTCTAGTGGATTGGGTGGACAATTTAAAACAAAAAATAGTTTGACGAATGAAAGTTTACGATTTGAGTAGTTTAATGTACAACAAGATTTTTTTACCCAAATTGTTTGTTTGATTTTAATACATTTTAGTCGCTAAAAAATTTGTAACTTCTAGCTCAAAGAGAAAAAATTGGTGTATAAAACATATGAACAAGTTTTAACAATACGTCCACAATTAAGTTAGTGAAAATTACAGTTTTGGTACTAAATGTTTGAGCCATCGATAATTTTAGTCCTTAAAGTTTGGATGAAAGCAAATCTAATATAAAATATTTTAA
Organism: Mitragyna speciosa; assembly: GCA_024721245.1. Classification (NCBI taxonomy): domain Eukaryota; kingdom Viridiplantae; phylum Streptophyta; class Magnoliopsida; order Gentianales; family Rubiaceae; genus Mitragyna; species Mitragyna speciosa. Next base: position 15,393,611 of record CM045565.1, on the reverse strand, counting down.
ATTTTTAGCACATTTAGCCCTATTGAGGCAGTTTTAATCTCTAAAATTTGGATAAAAGCAAATTTAATATCAAATGTTTCAATTTTTTAGCACATTCAATCCTATTGACTGATTTTGCCAAAATCTTATTTTCGGAATCTGGTCACATAATACTCATATGCCGATAACTAAATTAAAAAAAAATGATCTTCAAATGCTATTTGTCTTATCTCTTTTGTCTCGAATAACAATTATAAACAATCAAACGGTTTTTAAATGAATTTTTCAAAGATATTAAAGAGCAAAATTTTGTTTTCAAAGTGTGGTCTTGAGGTTTTCTTTTAATAGCAAAAAAAGAGAGTGTGATTGTGAAGATGAGGGGTAAAATAGTTAATTGCCTACCTGAAAATTTTGAACTTTTTCCATCATATTGGCTTTTTTTTTTAAAATTTGTTTTTAAGTAAAGACTAATTACTCAAATTAGCGCCTTTAATCACAAATATGGTAATTAAGATTTTTCCTTTCTTTTTTTTTTTTCTTAAATTTGGTTAGTAGTAGTATCACGTGACTGGTTTCTAGTAAGATTTTGGCCAAAGAGGTCAATTGGACTTACTATGTTAAAAAATTGAAATACTTAATACTAGATTTGTTTTTACCCAAACTTTAGGGACTAAAACTGTCTCAATAGGATTTGATGTGCTAAAAATTTGAAATTGATATTAAATTTTCTTTCGTTTAAAGTTTAAGAACTAAAATTGCCAATATTTAGTACCAAAACTGTAATTTTCTCTACAATATATAAAAAAAAATGTTTGGTGTTGCTGGATTCAAGAAGGATTATATTACAAAACTCTAAGGAGAATCGTACATCATCATTTAAGGAGCCGTTTGGTTCAAATTCTTCAATCACTATCACTATAGATATCATTAACCTACTATGAGTATGGGTTTTGATGATTCCCCCAACATGTTTCATTTAATAATAGAATGGGTATCATTATAAAAATATTTGTTTGGTTTGTTGGAATGACTTTCCAGTAAATTTTAAAATTTTAAATCCTTTATTTATGATATACATATTTTTTAGATTTCTTATTTTGTATCTTTTTTTTTAAAAATTTCTAAAAAGACTTCTTCAATTTTAAATATAGCCATCGCTAATTTGAGATTTATGCAAATGATAACCTTAAAAAAAGTCATTTTTATTGTATTAATAGAGAATGCTATATATTTTTTATTTTCAATTCATATTTTTATAAAAAAAAATTGAATGCAAAAAAAAATTATTAAAAAGAATTTTTATAAAAAATTTTATAAAGTACTAATAAAAAATATTCAAAATGAATAGACGAGAGAGAGAGAGAGAGAGAGAGAGAGAGAGAGAGAGAGAGAGAGAGAGAGAGAGAGAGAGAGAGAGAGAGAGAGAGAAGAATAGTACATTGGGGGTGGGTAACTCAAAAGATATGTATTTTTTTAGTGGGTGTATTTTTGTTCTTAATCATAAGGGTTAATGGATTTGATAGAATAGTTTTTTTTTGGGGGGGGGGGGGGGGAGGAGATCACCCAATTAATCACTATCATTCTCATTGAATGATAGTGATAGTTATTTTACACATATCAGTAATAGGTGTCATTACTATGATATCCATTCCCCTCCTTGATTCCTACAAAACCAAACACCTCCTAAGTGTCTCTCCCAATTTTTAAATCCAACCTTCTGTATTTCAATTAGATGGTGCTGTGACTTGTAAGGATAACATAAGATCGAGCTACCCTTAGTCGTGTTTCCTCGCTTGGGATGACAGATTGGGTAACGTTTACTTACTGGGTGTTTATAATTAAGCTACCACAAAAATGATTTTGTGAAATATATGTTCGCTCAATGGATTGTATTCTCTGAAATACCACTAAAAGAATAATACTGTAGATTCTTTTTGAAATGTGACGTGTGAGAGGAGACGTTGTTATGTATGTGAGTGGTTGGAAATTATTAAAAAGGCGATTTATGTATACAGAATTCCCAAATAGTATTGGAAAAATAATTCAATGTAGTTTTTTTTTTTTTTTTTGTTGAAATGTGACATGTTTGAGAAGAGACATTGTTATGTATGTGAGTGGTTGGAAATTATTAAAAACGGCAATTTATGTATACAGAATTCCCAAGTAGTATTGGAATTAAAAAGGCGACTTATGTATACAGAATTCCCAAATAGTATTGGAAAAATAATTCAATGTAGAATTTTTTGGAAATGTGTCATGTGTGAGAGGAGACGTTGTTATGTACGTGAGTGGTTCAAAATTATTAAAAGGCGATTTATGTATCCAGAATTCCCAAGTAATATTGGAAAAATAATTCAATCCAAAATGACGTTATTGGAATTGTGCAGATTTCAAATACAATTACAATGGGAGAAGGGAATGGTGTTGGTGGGATTTAAACTCCTGCTTCTAACCTTTACCCTAAAGTCGTAAAACTCTAACCGTTCGATCCTCTATTCGTTCTCAAAAAAAAAAAAAAAAACTATACTTTTTTTTTAATCCAATTCATACTCCATGTATGTTCACTTCCTTGCTTAACTCTTCTTGCGTTTACTTAACTATATTGTTTGGATCTGACATATTTGTCGCCCACATTAACAGTCTCGTTTTTATTTTTTATTTTTTTAATATTGTAAGTTAATTAAATTCGTGATAAATGAATCAGTGAACAAAAAATAGAAAGAAAATATCGTATTACTTGCAGCACAATTTTGTATATATCACATTAGACAATTTTATCATCTTATTTCTTTTTTTTTTTGAGCAGTCTTATTTCTTATTCGATAAGGTATAGTTCATAGTAAACAACACATATTTTTAGTTAATCTCGTATGCATTATCAGCTTTAATTTCTATTGATATAAATGTGTATAGATTCTTATTCTATAATATTAAGACCGGCATGCGTAACTATAAAAGTTACAATAGAAATACTTCCCACTAGACACTGAATGTCGAAGCAATTTCCTTCAAATAGTTGGCAAGATCTTGAGGTTTAGAAAACATAACCATGTGGTCTGCGTCTCCTATTTCTTTCACTACGTCTGGAGGGTTGCTTTCTATGAAAAACCTTTGCTCATGAGGTTGTATTGCTGCATCCGATCCGGCAATGATATACGCTCGAGGAACTGAGCCATATCTCTCCCTTGAAACCAAAAGCTGTTTTTGTGAAACCTCATCGTAGAAGATCTGTGTCACTCTTACAGAATAATTTGCAAGTTTATAATTCTGTCAAAAATTGTTACCATTATATTTGAGCAAAAGAAAAAAAATAATGGATAACTTTTGCTGTTTGTTTCAACAATAAAAAAATATATCAATTCAAAGAATAAGCCAAAAACAATTCATCCATCAGCTTAGAACAAGTGTTCTACGGAGAAATGTTTCACAAAGATATATATCTATATATATATATATATATATATATATATATTGGTCTTCCACGTTTTAGAAAGCACAAACTGTTTTTCAAGCGCATTGTTTGGTGTATTTTAGACTATTTTATTTTCTACTTCAATGGGCTGAATACATAAGTAACAAGTGTTAGTCAAATTTATACTTCTTGAAAAAGCAGATATCTGCGAAAAAACATTAAAATTCATAGTTTTACAAGGCAAATGACAAAATACTCGCCTGGTTTCCTGTTGCAATAAAGTGAGTTCCACTCAGCATATTTCTTTCTTAAAGATAGTTAGGTTTTTTATTTTTTTTTATTGAGCCCAATCCATTCCCTTTAAGCACATCAATAATTTTGAAAAAATCTTTACGAAAATCAAACTTCGTCCTTGCAAAAATTTGGTTTGAGAAAGAATAATATATTTTTTTTCTTGTCTGTTAAATAATCTTTCTATGGATTTAGACGCAGCTCTTAGATCAAAACATAGCTCTCAAATTTTAGTCCCTTCTTATTTTGAAGGCCATATGCCAATCACGAACGAAGCATGCAAACAAAAATAGCTATGTCATAGGAGAGGAGAAGATAAAAATATTGTAAATATTGAGTAATACTAATTGTAGATTGTTAAAGACGAACTGTATCATTTTTTAAATTTACGTAAATTGTTAGTAGTGAAATGTTGTCGTTTTGTATAGTCAAATTAGCCAACCAATTAGATATTTAATTAAAACTATTCAAAATGGCAAATATGCCTTATTTTCAAACTGAGTGTGTGGAATAATTGTTAAATCAAACTTAAAGGACAGAGTAAAATAATTATATTTGGAGGTCTGAGAAGATAATTTAGAATCGAATTTAAGTTTAGAACCACATGAGGTCTTTTAAAAGTTGAAGTACAAAATAAGAGAATGGACAACAGTTATCTTTTTAATTAAAGAATATCATTTTGTTTCCCTCCCCTTTTCTCTCTTTCTCTCGTGCACATGAATAGTTTTTTTTATTTTTTTTATTTGCCTTTCCTTTCAATTACTCCAGCGGTGCAAATTGAGTTCGAGATGAGCATTTGTCTCTATATATGATTGAAGTGTCAGATTTACCTCTTGTGGAGAGTTCTGATATAATTTAGTTGCCAGGAAATTGGGCCCAAAAAGCACAATCGTCGGAGGATCTCCAATTGTTTTACTGTCCCCGAACAAATCCGGTGTAAATGGGTACTACATTTGACAATAAAAAATATAGAATCAACAAAAAAAATCTTCAGTCACATAGTAATATAGACCTCGTATGTAGATGAATTACTTAGTGAAAGCTTAAGACTCATTGATAACACTGGTATACTCAAGCTCAGGATGGAGAAAATCATAGAAAGCCAGAAAAAATCTCCAATACCATAAACAAAATTGAAATTCACAGATTATATAAAGATTTACTTTTGGGAATAAGCGTTAAGCTGTTGGAACTCCAAAGGAGCTTGACGCCACATGCATGGGCAGCTGATGCAAACATAGTGCCAAATTTTTTCTTTTTTCCTTCTTGAAGTTTTTGTTGTGGAGGTAGGGATGGGGAAGAAATAAAGAATCTTGGTTGTTTCTTCTTAAAGAACAACAAATTATTAGTTCAACAAGAAATCGCAGTTTTCACAGAAAAATATATAAAACCTTGTATTAATTCATAACTTTTTTTCTTTTAAAAAAAATTTACCAATAATTTGATGCTAAATCGGCACTGCAGCATTTTCTACAATATGAACAAAACAATATAAATAATTAAAGGTGGGCAGTTGTTACCGCATCTTGAATTTGGGCAAAAGTCAAGTTCAGACCAACCATGTAAGCAGTAACAAAGACGCCAGCTGCAATTCTTTCAGGAAACCTTTCCATTGCAGAGGAAACAGCATAGCCACCATAGCTATGTCCAACAAGAATGACTCTATCCTCGGGGGATAGACGCTCCAAATATGAATATAGAGATTCCTGTTAGTCGTCAATGGTGTGCACGGCTTCAAGTGGAATCTGATTTCGCCCAGAATAAGCTAAATCTATTGCCGTAACATTATGCCCCGCTTCTTCTAGTAAAGTTGCTAACTTGTACCAACACCATGCCCCGTGACAAGAGCCATCAACAAACACAAAGTGTGCTGCAGAGGCACCACGATGTTGAACCAAGAGTAGTATTGCCAGAAATATTATTATGATTCTCATTCTTTGTTTGGCAATCATTTTTTGGCTTCTAATTAATGAGTATATTTTTTTTGTGAAGGGATTAATGAGTTTATTTTCAATAGCCTCCAAGATTTTATATAGACAAATGTGTTTATACTGCTAGGGATGCCAAACAAAATTTTGTCCAAACTGCCTGCGGTTCTGTTCCAACAACTTTTAGCATCGAACATTCATTCGTGTCTAGGTACGAAGTTCTTTGCTTGCACGTAACCTTAAAGTCTTCGATGAAAAATATTACATCTAATGATGAAGGTTGAGATAGGCAATTGCAATCATAGTTCTACTTGACATCATAATTTGTTTCTCGAACTCCTATTTGTCAATAAATCACACACCCTCCCTCTGACGTCATATCCATTTAATTTATTTTCAAGAAATTTTTTATTTTATTGGAGACAGTGAGCAACCCAAGATTTTGAGTTTTGAGGGACAACATTAACATCTAGGTACAGTAAAAATAATATAGCCTTTTATTTTAGGTGTGAAATACAGATAAATACAAAAATATATTAAATATTTATTCAAATTAATAGTTGATATATAATGATAAGACTACTGTACACAATCAAATCACACATTCAAACTCCAAAAGTATATATGTCAAATATGCTTACAAAAGCTTTTTTTTTTTTTCGTGAGTAACAATCTACAAGTTTATACATTTTTGCTAAAATATGTTAAAAATAGTGATTAAGAGAATGAGAACATACTCTTATTTCTTTTGTTTCTCATGATTCAAATAATGTAGACTTATCCAATTTACTTGGGTTTTTTTTTCTTGTACTGGATTTATTTTATATTAATTACTTACTTTATTAGAAAACTTGTATAAATTGAGGGAGAAAATGGAAAAAAATCTAATAAATAATTGAGAAGGCAAGAAGATTAGATTAAAAATTAGTACTAAAATTTGAAGGGGTAAATAGTTTGGAGATATTACACTTTGGTTTGGTGGCAGAGAGAAAAACATTTTTTTGAATTTGTACTCTTCCCGAAATTGCCATTACAAAAGAAAAGGACCAATATTGTCAACCGAGATATTATATGTTTATCTGCCTACATATATAGTTCTTATGTGAACTCAATCCTCCTCATACCCTTATTTTTTGATTCTGCAATTTTAAAGAGAAAAAGAAAAAAAGGTGTGAATCACATATTGGAACGAGGCTGAATTGAGATTTTTAGACCTTAAGTCTAGTCAAGTATTAGAAAGTAGTTACTTTTATGGACTTTTTCTTGACAATTTATAATATGTAATGAGCAGTTTGTTTGAAATTTAAAGAATGATTTATAAATGCAGTCCTTTAGTTGTTTTGAAAATCTACTTTTAAATTTTCAAAATATAACAAAAAAAACTTGTCTTAGTTTTTTTAACAAAATTTCTAAAATTAACTCTTTAATTATATTTCAAATAAATTATCTATATAACTTATTTTAGGATATTGTACCTTTTACACAAAATCCTGCGACCTTTTCTAGTAACTGGCTATACTAAAATTTATTCCTTTGCACTTCACAAATTTAGATAAGAACTTAGGGTGTGCTTGCTTTAGAAGAATGAAGGAGGGGAGTGACTATTAGTAGTAATGACACCCATTATTAATGTTTAAAAAATAACTATCACTATCTTTCAATGGAAATGAAAGTAATTAATTGAGATCTATATGATTCTCCCAAAATACAACTCTAGCAAACACATTAACCCTTTTGGTGGAAATGAAACCCTTTCTATTAATATTTCTTATAGATCTTGTTGTTAAAGATTGACCGAATTCAATTTGTTTTCCATTCTTCAGCTTTTTCTTAAAATTGAAAAAGTAAGCCAATCACAGTGTTCCGCGTGTACAGGACTATTAAGACGAGTAGTAGTAGATATTGCACTTAAAATTAAAATCACAGATTAGTATAAGAGATAAAGATAAGATAAGATTAGGATAAATTGGATTCAAATTTAAATATGTCTAGGTTCATTGTATCTTTTCCAAGTGTAAGCATATAAATAGGTTGTTGTATCATTTGTGAAGTGTGGAATACAGAAAATATTTTTCCATATTCTTTTCTTCTTTACATGGTATCAGAGCAAGGATCGTTGGGTCTCTAATATAGCTAAAAATTAGGAACCATGCAGAATCATCTAAAATGGTGAAATATAGTGATGCTGCCTCCATTTTACAAGATTTGATTGCACAATCGATAGAAGTCTTAGAATGGAATCAGAAGACTGCACCAAGTAATGATTTATCCATGGTGAATATTGGTATTAAGTTGGATAACACCGACTATGCCTTGTGGTCCCAAGTTGTCGACATGTATCTATCAAGCAAGGATAAGTTGGAATACATCAACCAAGAAATTTCTCGACCTTCACCGATAGATCCTGCATATCCACAGTGGTGGATTGAAGACTCGATCATGAAAGGATGACTGATAAACAACATGGATCTATTCTTGACTGGCAACTTCATCCATTTCCCAATGCAAAAGCAGTTTGGGATGAGATAGGACATAATTTGATAGGACATATATGCACCACTTATATGATCTGTGGAGGAAGGTGACTAGGATGAGATAAGCTGGAGGCTGAATTGAAAAATGTTATAGCTATCTTCAAGACTTGTGGATAGAGATCGATATATGTCTGCCAAACCCAGGGGAATGTGCTCTTGATATTAGCAAGTATAACTTTCTTATACAAGAAAAGAGAGTTTAACATCTTTCTCAAAGGATTAGATGAGTGATTGGATAAGATTCGCAGTGATGTTCTGCGAATGAAACTATTTCGAACAGTGGATGAGATATATGCCTACACTTGACACGAAGATAGCAGACAATTGATAATGTTAATAAGGTGAAAAGATAGAATTGGCTCTATTTCGGCATCCAAGAAAGTGAAAGGTGGGCTAATGATGTTGTCTCAGGCCAAAGTACCAATTGAAGAGAATAATTGTAGTTATTACGACAAAAAGGGACACATTCAAAACGCATGTTTCAAGCTACATGGGTTTCCAACTTGGTGAAAGGACCGCAAAGGATGAAATTGATTGGTTGATTGATTGAATTCCACACACTAGAATGAAAATTCTAGAAGAGTAGACATAGTAGCTTCTGATCCAGTGACATCAGCTGTAGCCCTTAATATTGCACAGGAGCCTTCTGTCTCTTCTGTTGATACCTCAATGGCTTGTCAGAATCAAGATAATTATAACCATAATCAGCGTGATAGTGACTGGATTGTCGATTCAGGGGCTACTAATCACATTTATATCCATATTTGAATAGGTATTGTTAGGTATATTCTCAATTAGGGCCAATTTTATATTTTTGATACCTTCCTGCCTAAACTAAATTTGGGTATGGGTACCCACTGGGTCTTGAAACTTATTACCACCTCTAATCAAAATGCTGAGAAGGTTTTACGTTCAACTAAGCTGTCAAAAGTCATGATAACTTCGTTCTGAGCATCACTTGATAAGAAAAAGATGTGGTTTGACATTTGGAATTTTGATGATTCAGTTAGTAGTTGGCAGTAGGGTAAAATATTTGAATTTGTTGCGTCAAGTTATTCATATGGCCGTAATTAATTTATTAGTTAAGTCTTGATTTGATTTGTTTATTAATTAACAGGTAGTTTGATCATTTTGCAAGTTTACCACGTTAATCGACATAGCATTTAATGGGTTAAGCAGTTTGTTTATGATCTTAATTTAATTCAAGAATCAAAACTTAAAGCTGAACGAAAACACGGGATTAAGGATTTTCAATATTTTCTAAGTGGTTGTAAGACAGGAATCAAGTTATACTTGATTTTTATTTTCGAAAAAGGGGAGACAAACCTCTGAAATCTTGACTTGATTAGCTTCACTCGATGCAAGTGTTATATTCTTTTTCAGGAAAAAGAAATATTTTCATACCTCTAAGGTTGGCCCTTTAACCAAATCGGTATTAGATATTTCACTTTCAATCAAGTTGTTGCACAATGTTTCAATTGAAACCAACGTAGTTCCCAAAAGTATTCCGTCTCAGTCAAATTCGTTCATAATGTTTCGGTAAAAACCAATACAGTCTTCAAAAGTATTCTTTTAACCAAATTGTTCATGAAAGTTTCATAAAAAATTAGAAAAATTCATAAAAAAATACATACAATATCTGATGGTTTTAATCCCTTGATTTTCACTTCATTTTATTTATAAAAACCTTGTTTTTGTGAATGGACAAACTTGCCAATAAAATTTGGTTTCTGCACTCTTATGTTCCATTTGAATTAACAGACAAATTAGAGGAAATATCCAATAGTATACCACTCTTTTGGATTTGGTGGAAAATTTGAAACAAAAAATAGTTTAATGAATAAAATTATTTGATTTGAATAGTTAAATATACAACAAAATTTTTTACCCTAATTTGTTTGTTTGATTTTAAATAGTCCCTAGTAAATTCTTAACTTTTGGTTCAAAAAGTTAAATACAAAATTTGTGTATAACACATATGAACAAGTCTAAAAAATTCGTTTATATGGTATGTAGAATTGTTTGGTGTTGTTAGATTCAAGAAGAATTCTACTATAAGCTATTCTCACAAAATTCTTTGGAGATTTGTACACCATCTTTTAAGTGTCTCTCCTGACTTTTAAATCCAAGCTTCTGTATTTCGATTAGATGGTGCTCTGATTTGTAAGGATAGCATAAGATCGAGCTACCCTTAGCCACATTTCCTTACTTGGAATGATAGGGTGGCTAACTTTTAATTAATGTACCAGGGGCAGAAGGTGGAAGCAGTGGATATAGTAGCTATAGTGAGAAGAACCATGATGGAGTTAGTTGTGACCTGGGGAAGAATACCAAATATCAAGTAAAATTGGCAATTGATGATCGAATGGGGGCTTCCAACAAGAATCCTTGCTGACTAGATTTTAGTCAAGTTTTTTTGTGATGTTTTGCATAGATAACATGGTTGAGTTGCTAACTACTGATGTACAATCTCCAATGTAAACCTTCATTTATAAAATACAAAAATTTTTTGCCTAAGAAAAAAACTCTTAATTAATGAGTGTCTGTAATTAAGCTACCACAAAAAAAGATTTTGTAAAATATATGTTCGCTCAATGGATTGTGTATCTGAAATATTATTAAAAGAAAGACATTGAATATATGCTAGAGGAAATATTATGCATGTGAGTGACTGGAAAATGTAAAAAGGCGATTTATGTATATATAATTTTTGCGTAGTATTGTAAAAAATAATTCAATCCTAAATGGCGCAATTGGAGATGTGCAGTTTATAAACTGTGCCTTTTGTTTTTGATACAATTTATACTCTACGTATTTTCACTTCCTTCATTAATATTTCTTGCGTTTACTTAAATATGTTGTTTGGAATAAAATTTAAATGGTCATGGATTTGGCTTATTTGTCGCACATGTTAACTGTCTTGTGTTTATTTATTTTTTGTTAAATTAATAAAATTGATGCAACATGAATCAGTGAACGAAAATTAGAAAGAAAATAGCGTATTACTTGCATCACAGTTTTAGTACATATCACATTAAACAATTTAGAAAGAAACACTTATTTCTTATTTCTTAAAGAATCGTATAGTTCATAGTAAACAACAATATGGTCGATATAAATGTGTCTAGATCCTTATCTATAATAATTAAGGCCTGCATGTGTAACTATAAAAGTTACAATAGAAGTACTTCGCACTAGACACTGAATCTCAAAGCAATTTTCTGCAAACTGTTGGCAAGTTCTTGAGGTTTAGAACACATAACCATATGGTCTGCCCCTGCTATTTCATTGACCACATCTGGAGGGTTGTTTTTAACGAGAAACCTTTGCAAATCAGTTTCATCCGACTCGGCTATGATATATGCTCGTGGAATTGATCCATATCTCTCCCTTGAAACCAAAAGCTGTTTTTGTGAAACCTCATCGAAGAAGAGCTTTGTCACTCTTATAGAATAATTCGCAAGACTATGATCCTGTGAAAAATTGTTATCATTATTTTTAAGCAAAAAGAAAAAGAAACGAGAATGGATAATGGTCATATGTCCTGTCGCAATTGATTGAGTTCCATCTCAACATGCTTCTTTGTTAAAGATAGTTAAGTTTCTTATTATGAGCCTGATTTATTCCTTTAAATACATCAATAATTTTGAATAAATCTTTACGAAAATCAATAATTTTTTTCTTTGTCTTTCAAATATTCTTTTATGCATTTTGATCTAGTGGGAAACCATGCCCCTAAGATCAAAATAAAGCTATCAAATTTTAGTTCCGACCCATATGCTTATCACTAATGAAGCATGCGAACAAGAATAGCCTATGTTCAGACTGTTGATAGAACGGGAAAAGATAAAAATATTATAAATATAAAGTAATATCGGTTGCATATTTTTAAAGAGAAATTTTGTCATTTATTTAATTTATGTAAATGTTAGAATGAAATGTTGTCATTTTCTATAGTCAAATTAGTCAATAATTAATACTATCAAAAAGGGCAAATATGCCTTATTTTCAAACTTAGGGGGTGGAAATAAATGTTAAACCAAATTTAAAGAACAAAGTAAAGAGAATTATATTAAGAGGTCTAAGAAGATAAATTAGAATCAAATCTATAGATCTTTTAAAAGTTGAACGATAAAATAAGAGAATGGACAACAGTTATCCTTTTTATTTATTGCATATCACTTATAATTGTTGAATATCACTTTCTTTCGCTTCCCCCCTCTCTCTCTCCCTTGCCCATGAATAGCATTTTTTCTTTTCCTCTCCTTTTCATTTACTTGTGTGGTGATAATTTAGATTGAGATGAGCACTTGTCTACATGTACGATTGAAGTATCTTATTTACCTCTTGTGGAGAATTCTGATACAAAGTTGCCAAGTCATTGGGCCCAAAGAGTACTAAAGTCGTTGGAGGATCTCCAATTTTTTGACTGTACTGGAAAGAATCTGCTCCAATTGGGAACTACATTTGATAATTAAAAAAAAATATAGAACCAACAAAAAAACGTCTAATCAAATAGTAATATTAGACCTCATGTATAAATGAATTACTAAGTGCAATCTTGAGACACAATGATGACACTAATGTACTTAAGCTCAGGATGGAGAAAATTAAAGAAAGCTAGCAAAGAAAAAATCTCCAATGTCATAAACAAAATTGAAACCCACAGATTATATAAAGATAAACTTTTGGGAAAAAGCGTTGGAACTGGTGAAACTCCGAAGGAGCTTGACACCACATACATGGGCAGCTGATGCGAACATAATGACTTTTTTTTTTTTTTTGGGTTCTCTTGAAGTTTTTGTGGCATGGGAAGCAATGAGAATCATGGTTGTTTCTTCTTAAGAATGAACAAATTATTAGTTGAATAGTTTGTCACATTTTTTTTAAAAAAAATTACAGTTAATATAAACAAATAAAAGTCTACAGGTTGATACCTTGTCTTGAACTTGGGCAAAAGTCAAGTTCGGACCAAGCATGTAAGCAGTAACAAAGACGCCAGCTGCAATTCTTTCAGGAAACCTTTCCATTGCAGAGGAAACAGCAAGGCGGCCATAGCTATGTCCAACAAGAATGACTCTATCCTTAGGGGATAGACGCTCCAAATGTGAATATAGAGGTTTATGGTAGTCGTCAATGGTGTGCACGGCTTCAAGCGGAATCTGATTTCGCCCAGAATAAGCTAAATCTATTGCCGTAACATTGTGTCCCGCTTCTTCTAGTAAAGTTGCTAACTTGTACCAACACCATGCCCCGTGACAAGAACCATGCACCAACACAAAGTTCGCTGCAGAGGCGCAATGATGCTGAGCCAAGTATAGTATTACAAGAAATACAATGATTTTTTGATATGCAGTCATTGTTTTTGGCTTCTAATGATTATATTTCGATGTCTTTTAAAAATATATATCGGCAACTCTGCTTTTATACTGCTAAGGATGCCAAACAAAATGTGGTCCAAACTGCTTGCGTTTTTGTTACAAAGTTTTGACCTTCGATGTTCCAAACAAAATTTTGTACCATCCGAGGTTCAATGTTCTTTGCTTGCACGTAAGCTCCGATATTTACGTAATGCTAATCATGAGAAAGTTTGACATTTGTTATGTAACATTCTTTGGTTCTTTTTCTTTTTTTTCCCCCTTTGAGTAAATTCTTTCTATTATGAAGAAAGGGACGATTTCTACAATCGAGTCAATCAGCCAAAATTATTATTTTATTCGTTGAAAAATTTTGTTTTCTAAATTTAAAATGCATGGCGCGGATCCGTTGATAGTTTGAGACACAAGTGATCTATATCCTAAAGCAATTTGACCAAAACATCTTTTACAAAGACGTTAGACAATTGTCAAACCATCCAATAATTGACAACAGCCAATCTGTTGTTGGTATATTAATTCAAGCATAATAATTCTAAAAGTTTCCTAGGTATTACTTTAAATGAGGAGCTTAACTTTGAAATTTTCAATGAAAAATATTACATCCAGTGGTGAAGGCAGGGATAGGCAATGGCAGTCGTAGTTGATCGCCAGTCTTAGTCATATTTGTCGATTCGTTTTCTATGTCTCCTATTCTATGCCTTCAGAGGTCAAATCTAAACTTCTCAAGGAAATCTTTGCATCCAGAACTCCTGTAGAGTTTGCATCCATCTTGTACACCTTAAGCGCCTTGAGCACGGATCTTTGCTTTCTCTTCGTCAAACAATTGAAATAATTGAGCTCATGGTTTCTAATCTCCATTTTTAGAAAATGCATCAAAATTCAAGAGTTTCAAATAAGGTGAATATATATAATTCTGAAATAATTTAAAATCTCGACTAGCTTTTAACTTGTGCTGATAATCGCCTAGATCCATAAATGGTATGTCCTAGCTTAATTAAATGGGCATTCTTGGCTTTTTCTCCTCAGGTTCCACAAAATTTAAGAGCAAGAATCGCACATTGGTGGACCAAATTGAGAAAAGGGATGTCATATTGTCTCCCGAAGATCACACGTTACAAGTTTAGCTAATACAAGTGCATGTTAGCCTCGTCAAACAATCAGTCGAAGCGCACATAAGAAATGAGGGATTTCCATGTGACTTTTGAAAAAAATGAACCCCGTCTAGAAAGCAAAGTTTGCCATCATTACATATTGTTGAGTTTAAAAGGAAAAAGGAGTTGAAAAAGAGAGCAAATTAGATAACTGATTTAAATTCTTATTTGCTGAGTTCCATAATCAGTGTAAACACCTTGTTTGCTGGTTTTGGGGGTGGAGAGGGGATGGTATCCCCATTACAATTCCATCAATGATTGGAGATATTACCCTTTGGTTTGATTGCGTAGAGGAAAAAAAAAGAGATCTGAATTTGTACTCTTCCCGAAATTGTCATTGCAAAAGAAAAGGACCAATATTGTCAACCGACGTATTATGAATTTATCTGTCAACGTCTATAATTCTTGTGTGAATTCATGCCTCCAATACTCTTATTTATTTTTGTGATCCTACAATTTTGAAAAAAAAAGTGTGAATCGTAAATAGGTCTAGGAAAGTATTGGTTAGACTCTAGTTGTTTGTATTGAATAAATCTGTAGGATTAAAAAAAAAATTACTGTAAGATTTTATTTCTATTATAAATGAGACGACTAGTCAAATTTTTATTTTTTATTTTTACAAAAATGATTAATTAACCAACTAAGGTTTGTAAATTTTGATGTTTCTAATAGTGTATAGGATTATTTGTGATTAAATTTACCACTAACTTAATATGTCATACTTATAATGGTCATTATATGAACCCCGGTCCAAGGACAATAAAACCTATAAAGAGGGTCTCTATACCACTTCATTAATAATAAAATTAGTGAAGCAAGCACACTTGATTTGTGCGCAATTGAAAAATAGGACTTTTTTATATTTTAAATTTAAGCAATTATAATCATTCATAAAATAAAATAATTATACATTTTTTTGGTTAAAAATACATGCCAGAAATGTACAAATTATTCTTAAGGAGTTTCAAAATTAGTTAATAATTTGTAGAATATTTTTTTAATATTAAAATTTACAGCCCAAAAAATAGATGCAAAAAAATCCGTCCAAAGAATAGAAATAACCTAGAAATAAAGCATAGGTAGAAGATGTAATGATTTTAAAAGATATACAAAAAAGCATGAAAAAGATATGTTCAAAAGCATTGAAAATGATTGCGGATAAATACCTAATTTATGGTTACAGTTTATATCCAAATTCATTGGATTAGTGTCATCCTTCTAGATGAAGAAAAGATAATGGTTTTATATAGAATTCTGAAATGTAGGAACTTCATCCTTAGAATTTACAAGGAAAAAAAATGAGAATTTATTTTGACTACTATCATGTAATAGGATCAATAGTCACTCTTTTTTTTTTCCAAAAAAATTTGAAAAGAAACCAACACACAAATTGGAGACCATTAGACAAATTTTTCTCTTCTTTTAAAGATAAAAAGATAATAACTTTCCAAAAGACTTGCAAGTTTTGCATATGAAATGGTAATTTTTACGTAGAATATGATAATCTAGGCAAAGTAGCAAGGTGCCATTTGATAGTGTGTAAGTTCATGTTTTCTTTTTATTTTTTAAAATTTAACAAATTAAAAAAAGTGTTGGTTAAAATTGTGTTTTTTTAATAGAAAACATTAATGATTTAGACTTGTTTTTTACACATAAAAATATTCGTTTCAATTATTTAAAAACATATAACATAGAAAAGCAATAAATCATGTTTATACATCGTTAGTTTCCATTTCCATCTATTAACTATCCTACTCCCACCCTATGCGGACCTCGATCCCAACCATGAGCCATACCAATACTATCCCATCCCACCCACCTTACCTAGCTACTTGTTTTACCACCCCAATTTTTTACTTGAACTCAACTTGTGCTCTTCTTGTTCAACCTCTATTCTCATCCTATACCTCAGTACAGTATTCTCACCAATATGTCCTGTCTTTTAGTCCACCACTAATCCTCCTATATGTCACCCCACAACACCGTCTCATTTCCCCATTCCGATCGCACTTACATCCTATTGTATCACACCAATCCTTCCCCTACCTTGCACTACCCCCAACGCGTTTTCCTGCACATTATTGTGCATTGTTCAATCGAACATATTTATCTTTTCTTTTTTTCAATATAAGGTTACGAATCAAACACGTTTATATTTTTTTCCTTAAAAAAAGAAGAACAAATATTTGTTTTGTCTATAGCAAAAAAAAAAAAAAAAAGGAAAGATAAGTTTACCAAATAGCCACAAATTTTCAATAAAGTGATGATTTTTTAAATAACATAGTAAGCTTTTCAGTAAATCAAGTAGTAGTTATTTTGAGAATATAATATTTTCTAATAAAGTTGTAAATCTATATCTAGAAAATGTTAATTTTATTAAAAAGAGGTAAATTTGGTTAAGAAAAGTAGGAAAATTTTCTTAAAAAGAGGTAAATTTGGTTAAGAAAAATAGGAGAATTTTCTAATAAAGTATAGAATGTTCTCAATAATCAATATGTTTTTTCAATCAACTAGTCAGATTTCCCTAAAGAATAAGTTTTTATATAACAAGTAAAGGTTTGCTAATGTATTGGTAAAAATTTCTTTAAAAAGTAGTAAAATAGTAGATTTTTTCTCAAAAAAGTGGAAATACTTACATATGAAACAGTAATTTTGTAAAAAAGTAGTAAGATTTTCTAATATAATGTTAAATTTATATAAAGAATTATAAAAATTTGTTAAAAATAGTAAGTTTTACATAAAATTAACATATTTTACTAACAGAGGAAAAATATCTGTCCAATAGAGTTGTAAGCTTTGATGAAAAACAATAAATACTACTAATAAGAATACTTTTCAAAAAAAGTAGTAGTATTTTTTAAATATCAATAGGTTGTCTAAAAAGTGGTAGGTTTCCTAGAGAAGTAGTATCTTTTACTAATAAATTAGTAATTTTATAAACAAAGAATAATTATTTTTCCAAATAGTTGAGAAGTTTTGCATATGAGGTGGTATATTTTTGGGCATATGATACAGTAAGTTTTGCAAAAAAGTTACTAAGTTTTACTAATAGCAAGATAAGTTCTAGTTGTTAAGTATTAAGTTTTAAACAAAGTGGTAAGTTTTACATGAAAAGTAGCAAAGTTTTTGATAAATTAATAACTTTTGCCAAAAGATTAGCAAAATCTTCTAATAAAAAAGAAAGTTGTTCGTAGGAAATAGTAAGTTTTGCTGATAGACTAATACGTACTCTACAAAGACAATAAATTTCTATTAGAAAATGTAAATTTTTGATAATGAATGGGTAAAGGTTTCTAAAAGAGTAGTTATAGTCGTTTTTCCCCTCGAAATTGGTAATGTTTTCATATGAAATTGCATATTTGCTTTATAGTGTTGATATATGAATAACAAAGTGTTAGGATTTTGTTATGAAAATGAAAGACATGCTCAAAAAATTGTTAGTTTTTCTTAAAAATTCGTGAGATATATTAAAATGCAGTAATTTTTTCAACAAAAGCAATTAGTCTTAACAAACAAGGTAGGTTATTGAGCTTTTGATTTGCTAATTAATAGGTAAGTTTATCTACAAATGTCAAATTTTTCTCAACACTAGTTTTTTTTTTCCCAAAATGCTTAGTTTTTTTAATGGATTAGTAGGTTTTCTCTTTTTTTTGGATAAAGTGGTAAGTTTTGCTAAGAAATGGTACGATTTCTTAATCAATTATCAAGCTTTGCAAACGATGATAATGTTTGTTATACAAATGCTACGTTTTTCTATAAAGTTATAATTTTTTAATAG
Source organism: Mitragyna speciosa (assembly GCA_024721245.1). Taxonomy (NCBI): domain Eukaryota; kingdom Viridiplantae; phylum Streptophyta; class Magnoliopsida; order Gentianales; family Rubiaceae; genus Mitragyna; species Mitragyna speciosa. Next base: position 15,375,160 of record CM045565.1, on the reverse strand, counting down.
GATTGTAAAATTTGCTGATGAATAGGTAATTTGTCTAAAGAACTAGTAAGGTTTGTTTCAAAAAATAGTGAGTTTTGAAAATAAGTGATGAATTTAACTATAAAAGTAGTCAAATATTTAAAAAATAGTAAGTTTTGCTTAGAAAACGTTAAATTTATTGTTGAAATTGTAAAAATTTCTTAAAAAATTTTCATTCTTTTAAAAAGTAGTATGAGTGGTAACAAAGTATTTTGGACAAAATGTGGGTCGTCTTGCTAATAAAGTTGTATGTTTTGTTGAAAAAAGTACAAACATATGCCGACAAAGAGCAAGTTTTACATTAAAGTGATAGTTTTACTACTAGAGAAAATTTTTAAATTAAGCAATAAGATTTGGTTGAAAAAGAAGTAATATTTTGTAGAAGTTTTGCTTAAACGGGTGTAAGATTTAGTTACGAATTTCGATACAGTCTATTCTGTAAGTTGTAGAAAAACTAAATAGATTGTCATTCAAAATAGACTTTGATGCAGTGTATTCTTGCAATATAGCTCAATCTACAAATGCTACATGCCAACATATTGAACGAAGATAATTAGTAACTGCAATTTAGTTGATAAAGAATGGATGAACAAAAAAATTGGCTTACTAAACATCATTGCAAATGGATTGAATAATTTTTATGTTGGTTGTTACCCATGTTTGCACCTTGTTGAAATTGGATGAAATTTCATTCAACAATGTTATTCCCTTATTTGTCCTTGCTGAGTAGCAAAGTGATAAGAAAGAACAAGAACTACACTTGAAAGTTTTCAAATGTAAAATAATTATATAAGAATTTTATCTGTCCTTGTGGACGTAGGCTATATCAGCTGAAATCATGTAAATTCCTATGTGCTTTATTTTTCTTGTTAATTCGCGCAACAATTGGGAAATAGTAAAGATGCTCTTTTATTCTTCTCAAAATGCTAAGAAGGTTGTACTTTCAACTAAGCTATTTGTGCGATGATAACATAATCCTAGAGCATTAGTTGATCAAGAAAAAGATTTGGTTTGATATTTGGAAGTTTGATGATGCAGTTAGTAGTTGGTAGTGGAGTAAAATATTTGAATTTGTTGCGTCGTAAATTAATTTATTGATTAAGTCTTGATTTAACTCGGTTATTAATTAATAGGTAGTTTGATCATTTCATAAATTGACCAAGTTAATCGACATTGTGATTAATGGGTTAAGTAGTTTGGGTTACGGTTTTAATTTAATTCAAAATCAGTGATAAACCACTTCAAAATTAAACAAAAACATAGGGGTTATGGATTTTCAATATTTTCTAAGGTGTTGTAGGATAGGAATCAAGTTATATTTGACTTTTGTTTTCGAAAAAAGGGAAATAAACCTCTGAAATCTTGACTTGATTAGCTTCACTTGATGCAAGTATCACACATTCCTTTTTAGGAAATAGAACTATTTTCATACCTAATGTTTGGCCCCTTAACAAAATTGGTCTTAGATGTTTCACTTTCAATCAATTTGGTCATAATGTTTCAATTGAAGCTAATGTAGTTTCCAAAAGTATTCGATTTTGATCAAATTCAGTTCTAATGTTTTGGCAAAACTAATAGTCTTGAAAAATAAAACCAATAGTCTTCAAAAGTATTCTTCTGATCAAATTGATCATGAAGATTTCAACAAACACTAGGAAAAATCATAAAAAATACATACAAAGCCTAATAGTTTTAGTCCCTTGATTTTTGCTTCATTTTTATTTATAAAAACCTCGTTTTCATGAATAGACAAATTTGTCAATGAAATTTTGTTTCGGCACTCTTGTGCTCGATTTGAATTAATAGAAAAATTAGATGGAATATCCACTAGTACACCACTCTTGTGAATTCAATGAACAAATTGAAATAAAAAATAGTTTAATGAACACAAGTGTATGACTTGAATATTTTGATGTACAACAAGATTTTTTTACCCTGATTTGTTTTGTCTATTTTAAATATATGTTTAGTCACCAGTAAATTATTAACTTCTGGTTCAAAAAGTCAAAGAAAAAGTTGTGTATAAAACATATGAACAAGTTTTAACAATATGTCTACAAGATATATATGGAATTGTTTGGTGTTGTTGGGTTCAAGAAGAATTTTATTTTAAGCTACTCTTACAAAACTCTTAGGTTCGAGAAGAATTTTATTTTAAGCTACTCTTACAAAACTCTTAGGAGAGTCTTACGCCATCATTTAAGATCTATCCTAACTTTTAAATCCAACCTTCTGTATTTTGGTTAGATGGTGCTGTGACCTATGGGGTTTGCCTAGGATCCAACTACACTTGGTCATGTTTCCTCACTTGGGATGGCAGTTTGGCTATCTCTTACTTACTGGGTATCTGTAATTAAGCTATCGCAAAAAAGATTTTGTGACATATATGTTCACTCAATGGATTGTATTTTCTAGAATATTATTAGAAGAATCATATTGAAGTCTTTTCGAAATGTGATATATGTGATAGGCAAACGTTTATGTTTATGAGTGGTTGGAAAATTTTAAAAGGGGATTACGTTTGCTAAATATTCAATTTAAGAAGACACTATTAGAGCTGTGCAGTTTTCAAACTATACCTTTTGTTTTGATACAATTCAAACTCTACACATTTTCACTTCCTTAATTAAACATTCTTGCGTTCACTTAACTATATTGTTTGGAATAAAATTAGCATGGTCATGCATTTGGCACTTATTAACTGTCTTGTGCTTATTTATTTATATTTTAAAATTGTGAGTTAATAAAATAATGCAACATGGATCAGTGAACAAAAAATAGAAAGAAAAGATCACATTACTTGCCACACAATCTTGAACTTTGCTTTGTCTACATGCATTACACTTATAACACACAATTTGTACATCATACTTCATGCTATGCCAACAAAAGTGCTCATGTAGAATGCTCAAAGTCTTCTGTATACCAAAGTGACCCATCACGCTAACCCCATGAGTTTCCTTAATAAGTAATTCATGAATAGAACATATAGACACACGCAATTTATCCCTTTTAAATAAGTAACAATCATGCCTACAGTAATCTCCATATGTACCCTTAATACGTAAACCCCAAACTTGGACAAAATTAGCTTCATGGTCAAGTAAATGCATTGTGAATTCAAAGCCAAGCAACATAGTTTCAAGAGTAATAAAAAGTGTATACATTCGTGAAAGAGCATTAGCAACAACATTTTCCTTATTTTGCTTGTACTTGATGATATAAGGAAACAGTCTCATTGTATTCCATCCACATCGCATCGCTTGTTAAGCTTTCTTTATGACTTTGAGAACTTTAAGCTCTCATGGTCAAAATGAATGATGAACTCTTTTGGCCACAAATAATGTTGCCATTTACACAAGGTCCCCACCAAGGCATAGAGTTATTTGTCATAAATGTAGTAGTTCAAATTTGTTCCATGGAGTGTCTCACTAAATTAGGCAATGGGCTTAGATTTTTGCATCAAAATAGCATCTAAACCAACACCAGAAGTATCACATTCAACTTCAAACATTTCATCAAAACTAGACAAACTTAATAAAGGTGCATTAGTAAATTTTTCCTTTAATAAGTGAAATGCCTCTATGTTTAATTTTCCACTTAAAAACAACAATCTTTTTAACAAGTTCATTAAGAGGTGCAGCAATAGTGGTAAAATCATGTACAAATCTCCTATAAAAACTTGTTAAACTATAAAAAAAATCTCACCTCATTGGCATTCTTTGGTGTAGGCTATTATTTAATTACCTTCACTTTAGCCTCATCTACACTTATGCCATGTCATTTCACAACAAAACTAAGAAAATCACAGATTCCATGAAAAAATGAATGCTTTTTCAAGTTAGCATAAAGTTGATTCTCATGAAAAACGACAAAAATTTGGTGGGAGTTGGTTAGACTAGAAGCTGTCGGTTAGTTGGGCATTGTTTCATTGTATAAATAAAGCTAACGAATGAAAGAATAGGAAGTCAGGTAGTTCACAATTGTTGTAATTCCCTTTCTATTGATCAATAAAACTCTCACTTTCCCCCTCAACAATTTCTCTCTCTAAATTCTTCTCTATTCTCACCTGATCAACTCTTTTCCTTCTTTCTCAGTTCTTAGCTTTCTGTTTTTCTTGAAAATAGTCCTATTTCACCATATCAAATTGCTCACAAGACTTCCAGGATCATTACAAAAGCTTAGTGGTTTTAGTTCATTGATTTTCCCTTCATCTTATTTATAAAAGCCTTGTTTTCGTGAGTGGACAAATTAGTCAATGGAATTTGGCTTCAACAAGCTTGTGTTCCATTTGAATTAATAGAAAAATTAGATGGAACATCTACCAGTATGGCACTCTTGTGGATTCGGTGGAAAAATTGAAACAAAAAAAAAAGTTTAATATGATTTGAATAGTATGATGTACAACAAGATTTTTTTACTCTAATTGTTTTTTTTTTTAAATACATATTAGTCGCTATCAAATTATTAATTTCTGATTTAAAAAGTTAAAGAAAAAATTTGCGTATGAAAACAAGTTTTAACAATATGTCTACAAGGTACATGGAATTGTTTGGTGTTGTTGGGTTCAAGAAGAATTCTATTTTAAGCTACTCTTACAAAACTGTTAAGAAAGTCGTACACCATCATTTAAGTATCTGTCGCGACTTTTAAATCCAACATTCTGTATTTCGATTAGATGGAGCTGTGACTTGTGAGGATAGCCTAAGATTGAGCTACCCTTAGCCATCTTTGCTCACTTTGGGATGGCAAGTTGGCTATCTCTTACTTATTTGGTGTCCATAATTAAGCTACCACAAAAAAGATTTTGTGAAACATTTGTTCATTCAATAGATTGTATTTTCTAGAATATTATTAGAAGAATGACACTAAAGCCCTTTTTTTTTTTTTGAAATGTGATATATACGAGAGTAAACGTTATGAATGTGAGTGGTTTGAAAATGTAAAATGGCGTTTTATGTTTAATGAATTTCCAAGTAATATTGGAAAATAATTCAATCCAAAATTATACGATTAGGGTTGTGCAAATTTCAAACCGTACCTTTTTTGGGATAATTTCACATACCTCCCCCGAGCATTGCGATAATTACACTCACCTCATCTCAAGTTTTGAAAATTACACTTACACCCCTTGTGTTTATATTTTTCATAACAAAACAAGTCCATTTTGATAATGTAACCCATAAACACTAACCAAACACCTTAAAATATGCTTAATTTCTTTTAAATTGGTTATCTCTTTCTTATTAATATATTTCCTTGTAAAATTTTAATAGATAAAGTAAATTCATTTAGATTAGTCAGATAACCAAGTTTTGAAGAAGTAATATTTGATGAAGATTGAAAATTTGATGTAAGAATATAAGTATTTTGACATATTCATGACTAATTAATTAATTTTTTTAGATTTATTTATCTTTTTAAAAACTAATTAAGCATATTTTAAGGTGTTTGGTTGGTGTTTTTGGGTTACATTATCAAAATGGACTTGTTTCGTTATGAAAAATATAAACACAGGGGGTGTAAGTTTTAAAACCTGAGGAAGAGGTGAGTGTAGTTATAGCAAATCTCAGGGAAGGTATGTGAAATTATCCCTTCATTTTTTATACAATTCATTCTTTACGTATTTTCACTTCCTTAATTAACTTATCTTGCATTTACTTAACTATATTGCTTGGAATAAAATTTGTATAGTCAAGTGTTTGGAATATTTGTTGCACATTTTTTCTGGTCAAAAGTTTGTATATTGTATTGATGAAAATAGTGAGAATTAACAATCATAAACTAGCTTAATGTCAGCCTTCAACTAACTTATGAAGGCTAATTTAAGCTACCCTTTAAGAATTAAAAGTTCTACAACATGAACTAAACTCTACATGTACCCAATTGATGTAAAACTTACTAGTGCAAAATATACAAAATAATACAAAAATACTAATTCAAAAGGTTGTTATTGATCAAAGATTTTGTGCGGCAATCACCATTCTATAGCAAGTCTCCAATTTTGATGGTTGATAGTGCGTATTTAGTCAGTGTTAATTGTGTGTTTTTCCATTATGTTTTAGTGTTTTATTGTTTTTATGAGACAATTTTACTTAATTTTCTGTTTTGTGTCGTTTATAGGTGTTTTGGTGTATTTGGTGCAATTTGGAGCAGAAAAGGCAAATTCCAAAAGAGTTTTGTTCGTAAGGCGTGGGCGTACTGTAGCAGGGAAACTTAGTTGCGAGATTGGAAGCAAAAACTTACTATTGTGACTCAAGCTACATCTTTTGTGTGAGATTTTAGAAGATCAGCTGATTTTTAGGAATCAATTATTATCTTTCGTCAATTAGAATCAATTAGCTTTATAGGAAAGTATTATTAGTCAATTAAACTTCTATCTAAAGGAAACACTTCCTTTTGTGATAAGATTCTAATTAGGATAGAAAAAGGAATTTGTGAGAATAAAGGGAGGAACAAGCTCTCAATCTAGACACTCTCTATCTCATTCTCTCCTCTTGGAGAGAAGCAACGTTTCTTTCTTTCTCTATTTGTTGTTTTATTTTTCTGTGCTTAGTTTCTTCTCCATGAGAAGAAGCTAAAGCACTTTTCTAGTCACAGGGAAGATTGAAGAATTGGTTTTACATACTGTGAGATCTAATTTATCTTTATCGTTTCTTTCAATTATTGATATTTGTATATCTGTTGGTTTTAGTGCTTAGGATTATTGTGTTGAATTAAATATTAACGGCCGAATATTTAGTTCTATCATATAGTCCTTTATCATTCAAAATAGTTGAATATGTAATTGTTTAACTAGTTTGATACTTGTGACAACTAATTTGAGTGATATACAATCTAATTTAAATGAACCCTTGTAGGTGTTTGTTGATTAGAATTGGGCTTTTCTAATTCGTATTGCAATTGTGAGATTAATTCTATGATTGTACCTAGGTTGTCTGTCAATTAGGGAAGCAATTAACGGTTGTACCTTAATTACCGAAACAGTAAGGAAGAGTTGGCTGTTAGATTGTATCAACAGCTATAACCAATTTATTAGTAATTGCTAAAATTTATCCTTGTATCAATGATCAGTCGAATAAGCCAATTTCGATATCATTCCTTTGGCTAGAGCTTTCTCACTTGATTTTTTAAATTTATTTTCTAAAATTTTGTTTGTTTTAGTTTGCTTAGTTGATTTTAGTTATTTCAAACTCCCCTTACTTTGATGACATAGGAATCGATAAATCGACCAATTCTTGAGGAGACGACCCTACTCATCACTATACTCAAAATCATCTTTTATTGAGTAAGTTTTTAATATTAATTTTTGTGCGGTTGACACCCGTCCAATGGTTGATGTTTACGTTCCTCCAAGAAATCACAGTTTCTCCAACCGATCTTCTTATATCATCAACTTACATACATGGAGTTATACCCATCTTCTGATACAAGCACCTGTTATGAGTTCTCCAAATATGGTATACTGTTGTTGCTAGAATCAACATGTTTACCTTATCAACAAAAGAGTTAGTCTTCCAATGAGAGCTCATCTAGTTTACTTCATCCCTCCAGGAACATTGCCCCCTCAGTACGAAGCTAAAAGATTGGATTTTCTGCCAAACTGGTGTTGTGACTGGACACTGAAAAAATAAGTGATCCATATCCTCTTTCTCTTGTTTGCACAATTCAAAATTTGCATTTTCCAAGTTAAGATCCCAAGCTTTCATTCTGTCTTTTGTTGTTAATCTTCTTCTACATGCAAACCAGAGAATAAAGTACAATCTTGGAACACAACCTTGTCCCCAGACTAACTTATACCATCCAACTGTCTGTTGTCTTGGCTTTACAAATTTCATTGTTGATTTCACTGTGAAAGAGCCAGACTTGCTCCCAACCATATTATTGAATCTTTTCCTCCAGTTATTGGGATGAAATCATTTGGAGTATTCTGCTTTAAGATTTGTATTTTTCTTGACATTTTCCTCCCTTGAAGCCATTTCCATTGTCCATTTTCCACACACATTGCAATAGTGGACTATTTATTCAGTCCCAGGGAAGTAAGCACATTCTCATAGAAATGCTAGTATATTGGTCCTATTGGGTTCTAATAATCAAACCAAAAGTTGATCTCCTTTCCATTTCCAAGACTCTGATTGAGTTGGATTAGGGGTCTGCCTTTTAGTATCTTTTTCCATTCGCATGAACAATCAGCTGGAACTTTATATCCCTAGATTGATGAATTTTTCAAATTGACAGTATGCATCCATTTTATCCATAGTGACTTCTTTTTAATGTAAATGTTCCACAACAACTTTAAGATGAGACACTCATTCCAAGCCTCTAAATCAAAGAGGTTTAATCCACTTTCTTTGTAAGATTTACACATATCTTTCCATCCTACCTTGGCTCCATAGTGCTGTCTACTTTCTCCAACCCAGATAAAACTAGCCATCATACTGATGATTTTCCTCGAAATAGCCTGAGGAAGGATAAATGCACTAGACCAGTACATTTGGATCCCATATAGAATTGATTTGACTAGCTGTAGTCTGCCTGTATAAGTTTTTCTTTGGTTGCCTAGCTCTGAATCTTTTGTTGTATCTTCATAAAGATTGGTTGGCAATCTTTATAAGATAACTTGGCTGTGATTAGTGGGAGGCCTAAGTATTTCACAAGGAGTTCTCTTATGGGTATTGGAATCATGCCATGTATCTTCCTTACCATCTCTTCACTAGTACTAGCTAAAAGCACTTGGCTTTTGGAGAGGTTTGGAGTTAGCCAAGACAAATTTGCAAACTCCTTAAGGGATTTGCTGATGAGATAGAAAGATCTCTCTGTTGCCCTAGCAATGATGAAGAGATCATCAGCAAAAGTGATTTGTGTAACTCCTAACTGTTTGCATTTGGGGTGATAATCAACCTCCTAATTCTTGATGTTCCATTCAAATTGTTTGGAGAAAACTTCCATTGCAATGAGGAATAGGTAAAGTGAGGTAGGATTACCTTGTTTAAGCCCTCTTTCACTTCTGAAATACCCCACAAGAGAGCCATTTAAGTTGATGGAAAAGTGAGCGGTTTCAACCCCCCAATTCCACCTATTCGATAAAATTCTCTAGGAATCCTAACATCCCCATTGTAAGAAACAGAAAATCCAACTCTAGTGTATCAAAAGCTTTCATGATATCCACTTTCAGCATAGCTCTACCTTGTCCTCCCTTCCTATTATATCCTCAAGGTACCTCGTGCATTAGAAGAACATCATCTGCTATGTTCCTGCCCTTTATGAAAGCTGATTGGCTATGACTGATTAGGCTAGGCATCACTTCTATAAGCCTGTTTTGCAAGATTGCAGAATAGTACTTGTAGAAAATATTACAACAAGAAATTGGTCTACATTCTTTCATCCTCGTAGCATTAGAGGTTTTAGGCACCAAAGTTAGGATACAACTATTTAGAGGATAGTACATGTATTTGTTGTTAAAGTAGAAAGGCTTGAGTGATTTCTTGGCCAATATGTCCCCATTTCTACTTAAAGAACTCAGTTAAATCCATCAGGTTTAGGAGCCTTTCCTTCTTTTATCTGAAAAAAATGCTTTCTTGATTTCCTCTTCAGTAATTGGAGCTCCTAATAATTGTTTTTGCTGGGCAGTATGCACATCTATGATGATCCCTTCCAGCATGTGCAGCCTATTTCTGCTCATTGACTTTGGCCTACTAAATAGCTCCTTGAAGAAATGTATGGCTGTCTTCTTAATTTTATTGTACTCTTTAGCCAAGTAACTCTAGATTTTGCCTTATATAAGTCCTCATCATCTCTGTTAGCATATGTTGATCAAATCATCATTGGATGTTTGTCACACATGTTAACAGTCTTGTGTTTATTTATTTATTTTTTAAAATTGTAAGTTAATAAAATTGATGCAACGTGAATTAGTGAACAAAAAATTGAAAGAAAATATCGTATTACTTGCAGCCCAATTTTGTACATATCACATTAGACAATTTTATCATCTTATTTCTTATTCGATGAGGTATAGTTCATAGTAAACAACATGTATTCTTATTTAATCTCGTATGCATTATCAGCTTTAATTTCTATTGATATAAATGTGTCTAGATTCTTATTCTATAATATTAAGACCTGCATGCGTAACTATAAAAGTTGCAATAGAAATACTTCCCACTAGACGCTGAATGTCGAAGCAATTTCCTTCAAATAGTTGGCAAGATCTTGAGGTTTAGAAAACATAACCATATGGTCTGCGTCTGCTATTTCTTTCACTACATCTGGAGGGTTGCTTTCTATGAAAAACCTTTGCTCATCAGGTGGTATTGCTGCATCCGATCCGGCAATGATATACGCTCGAGGAACTGAGCCATATCTCTCCCTTGAAACCATAAGCTGTTTTTGTGAAACTTCATCGTAGAAGAACTGTGTCACTCTTATAGAATAATTTGCAAGTTTATAATCCTGTCAAAAATTGTTACCATTGTATTTGAGCAAAAGAAAAAAGAAACATAATGGATAACTTTTGTTGTTTGTTTCAACAGTAAAAAAATATATCAATTCAAAGAATAAACCAAAAACAATTCATCCATCGGCTTAGAACAAGTGTTCTATGGAGAAATGTTTCACAAAGAGATGTATATATATATATATATATATATATATATATATATATATATATATTGGTCTTCCACGTTTTAAAAAGCATAAACTGTTTTTCAAGTGCATTGTTTGGTGTATTTTAGACTATTTTATTTTCTATTCCAATGAGCTGAATACACAAGTAACAAGCGTAAGTCAAATTTATACTTCTTGAAAAAGCAGATATCTGCGAAAAAACATTAACATTCATAGTTTCACAAGGCAAATGACAAAATACTCGCCTGGTTTCCTGTTGCAATAAAGTGAGTTCCATCTCAACATATTTCTTTGTTAAAGATAGCTAGGTTTTTTCTTTTTTTTTATTTTTTTTATTGAGCCCAATCCATTCCCTTTAAGTACATCAATAATTTTGAAAATGTCTTTACGAAAATCATACTTCGTCCCTGCAAAAATTTGGTTTAAGAAAGAATAATATATTTTTTTCTTGTCTGTTAAATAATCTTTCTATGCATTTAGACACAGCTCTTAGATCAAAACATAGCACTCAAATTTTAGTTCCTCCTTATTTTGACGGCCATATGCCAATCACTAACGAAGCATGCGAACAAAAATAGCTGTCATAGAAGAGGAGAAGATAAAAATATTGTAATTGTTTAGTAATAATAATTGTATATTGTTAAAGAGGAACTGTATCATTTTTTAAATTTACGTAAATTGTTAGTAGTGAAATGTTGTCGTTTTCTATAGTCAAATTAGCCAACCAATTAGATATTTAACTAAAACTATTAAAACTTGCAAATATGCCTTATTTTCAAACGTAGTGTGTGGAATAAATGTTAAACCAAATTTAAAGGACAAAGTAAAAATAATTATATTTGGAGGTCTGAGAAAATAATTTAGAATCGAATTTATAAGTTTAGAACCACATGAGATCTTTTAAAAGTTGAAGGACAAAATAAGAGAATGGACAGCAGTTATCCGTTTTAATTAAAGAATATCACTTTGTTCCCTTCCCTTTTCTCTCATTCTCTCTTGCACATGAATAGCTTTTTTTTTTTTTTTTTTCCCTTTCCTTTTCAATTACTCCAGCGGTGCAAATTGAGTTTGAGATGAGCATTTGTCTGTATATATGATTGAAGTGTCTGATTTACCTCTTGTGGAGAGTTCTGATATAATCTAGTTGCCAACAAATTGGGCCCAAAGAGTACAATCGTTGGAGGATCTCCAATTGTTTTACTGTCCCCGAACAACTCCGGTGTAAATGGGTACTACATTTGACAATAAAAAAATATAGAATCAACAAAAAAATCTTCAATCAAATAGTAATATAGACCTCGTATATAGATGAATTACTAAGTGAAAGCTTAATACTCATTGATAACACTGATATACTTAAGCTCAGGATGGAGAAAATTAAAGAAAAGTAGCAAAGAAAAAATCTCCACTGCCATAAACAAAATTGAAATTCACAGATTATATGCCAAAGGAGCTTGACACCACGTGCATGGGCAGCTGATGCAAACATAATACCAAATTTTTTCTTTTTTCCCTCTTGAAGTTTTTGTTGTGGAGGCAGGGATGGGGAAGAAATAAAGAATCTTGGTTGTTTCTTCTTAAAAAAGAACAAATTCTTAGTTGAACAAGAAATCGTAGTTTTCACAGAAAAATATATAAAACGTTGTATTTGATTCATAACTTTTTTTTAAAAAAAAAAAAATTTACCACTAATTTGATGCTAAATCGGCACTGCAGCATTTTCTACAATATGAACAAATTAATATAAATAATTAAAGGTTGACAGTTGTTACCGCATCTTGAATTTGGGCAAAAGTCAAGTTCAGACCAACCATGTAAGCAGTAACAAAGACGCCAGCTGCAATTCTTTCAGGAAACCTTTCCATTGCAGAGGAAACAGCATAGCCACCATAGCTATGTCCAACAAGAATGACTCTATCCTCGGGGGATAGACGCTCCAAATATGAATATAGAGGTTCCTGGTAGTCGTCAATGGTGTGCACGGCTTCAAGTGGAATCTGATTTCGCCCAGAATAAGCTAAATCTATTGCCGTAACATTGTGCCCCGCTTCTTCTAGTAAAGTTGCTAACTTGTACCAACACCATGCCCCGTGACAGGAGCCATGCACAAACACGAAGTGTGCTGCAGAGGCACAACGATGCTGAACCAAGAGTAGTATTACAAGAAATGTTATTATGATTCTCATTCTTTGATAGGCAATCATTTTTTGGCTTCTAAAGAGTATATTTTCAATCCCCTCTAAGATTATCTATAGACAACTATGCTTTTATACTGCTAGAGATGCCGAACAAAATTTTGTCCAAACTGACTGCGGTCCTGTTCCAGCAAATTTATCATTAAACATTTATTCTTGTCTAGTTACGGAGTTCTTTGCTTGCACGTAACCTTAAAGTCTTCGTTGAAAGATATTACATCTAGTTGTGAAGGCTGGGATAGACAACTGCAGACATAGTTCTACTTGACATCCATATTTTGTTTCTCGAACCCCTGTTTGTGAATAAATCACAACCCCTCCCTGAAGTCATATCCATTTAATCAAGAAATTTTTTGATTTTTTTGGAGACAGGAAGCAACCCAAGATTTTGAGTTTTGAGGGACAACATTAACATCTATGTAGTAAAAATAATATAGCCTTTTATTTTAGGAGTGAAATATAAATAAATTAAATATAAAATATTATTCAAATTAATAGTTGATATATATTATATAATGATAAAACTACTGTACACAGCAGCTATTCCTATTTTTCACCTTCTCTTTGTTTTATAATTTGATAACTTAGTAGAATTTAGCTGCAGCTGAGTTGGTTTCACAGCAGCTATTTATTTATCTAACTTCGTTGTCCATTGAATCCTTTTTTTTTTTGTTGAAAGGAATCTGGAAATCTTTTAAATGTTTTACAATTATTTAATCCTATTTAAGCCCATTCCATTTTTTCAAAAGATTCTTGCTTTAAAATAATTCTTATAAGCACTCTGTGACAAGTCTTTATTAATAAGCACTCCTCCTCTCGCTTTCTCTTTGTAAAGCTTAAATTCACCCTTACTAGTAGGAACATTAAAATGCTTTTAATGGTTTATTTTTAATAATCAGGGATAAAAAAGTTTTCCTTTGGAAGATTAAAATGTCATCATAACGTGAAGGGAATAAAAATAACCACATTCAAACAGAAGAATTCAAAGCAAGCCTTCTCTTATTTATTCACTGTCTCTGATGTCAGTTTTCAAGGTGACGGGTCCTTCTTTACTGCCAATTCCACCACGGATCATTATAGGAAAAACAAAGAAATGAATAAAGACTTTCCAAATGAATATTGAAGAAAAAAGTAAGCCGAAACCATCTTAAATTGGTAACTCTTGACCTTTGATGTCCCAAACAAAATTTTGTACCATCCCAGGCTACAAAGTTCTTTTCTTGCACGCAAACTGCAATATTTACGTAATGCTAATCATGAGAAAATTTGACCTTTGATGTTCAGGCCTCTGATGGAGTGGGAATAATGTATATATAAATATATGTATGTAAATATAATATCTATATATATTATATTATAATACACATAATATATATAATATAATATATATACATATATATATCTATATATATAATATAGATAATAAATACATTATACGTACATAAATGCGTATGTACATGCATGCATACATATATACAAACATACATGTATATAATATAATATATATACATATATATAATATAGATAATAAATATATTATACGCACATAAATGCGTATGTACATGCATGCATACATACGTACATACATATATTTATATATAAATATATATAATCTATAATATATATATTTATATATAATATATTAATATATATTATATGTACATAAATACGTATGTACATGCATGCATACATATATACGTACATATAATATATATAATATAGATAATAAATATATGATAAGTACATAAATGCGTATGTACATGCATGCATACATACATACATACATATATTTATATATAAATATATATAATATATAATATATATTTACATATAATATATTTATATATATTATATGTACATAAATATGTATGTACTTGCATGCATACATACATACGTACATATAATATATATAGGTATTATCTATATATATATTTATATTATATATATTATAATACCTATAATATATATAATATACATCATAATATATATTATATATAACCTATATAGATAATAAATATATTATATGTACATACATGCGTATGTACATGCATGCATACATACGTACATACATATATTTGTATATAAATTTATAATATATAATATATATTTATATTTATTATATGTACATATATACGGATATACATGCATGCATGTACATACATATATATGTACGTATGATATATATATATATATATATTAGTGAGTGTGAAAGTGAGTGTGTGTTTTCTTGATATTTTTTAGTGTGTGCTTAAAGATGAGTGTGAAATTGAGTGTCTGTTCTTGGTGTTCTTGGTGTGAGTTTAAAGGTGAGTGTGTGTTTTTGGTGTTCTTGGTGTGTAGGATTTTAGTGTGTGTAAAAATATATGTGTGTGTGCAAAACCAAAAAAATGTACAAAAAACACTTTTAGGTGTTTTTTGTGCCAAAGAAACACATTTTCTAAAAACCACTACATCCAAACACACCCGTAATCTCTGCAGCAAAGTCAAGTTCTTTTCTATTTGAAGTGGTACGTTTATTTGTTGGTTACGATTCCAAGTAATTGCTTTTTATATGGTTGTCAAATTAATACCAACTATTAAGTGATTGTGGTTTCTATTTGTTTGTTGAAGTTATACACATTTATCCTTGAATTTCAGTCACATAACAATTTAAAATTAATTTAATCATACATTTTCTTGTTGTCAGTCACGTGCATTAATTAATCAAATTTTAAACCATTATATTCCCCATTTAATCACCTATTAATCAAAAGTTTACCTCTATTCCACTCAGTATCAGAACAGAGGGTTTTTTGTAGACTATTGTTTAGATTCATGAAAAGTCAATGCGGGGAAAAGAAATCACTTTTCCACATTACTTTGAAATGTTGAGTAAGACGATAGAAGGCGTAATATCCTTTTTTAGGATAATTATACATTTTTTGGTTAAAAATACATGCCAGAAATATACAAATTATTCTTAAGGGTAATAGCCGTGTTTTCTTACTTGGGATGACAAGTTGGCTCTCTCTTACTTACTGGGTGTATGTTATGTGCTTCGAAATTTGAATACACAATGAGCACATGATATGACTACGAAATATTATGTGCTTCCACACATTTTATATATGATATACATATATAAAATTCCTGAGATTTATTTTTGTGATTCTACAATTTTGAAGGAAAAAAAAATTGTGAATCATATATTGGAACTAGAGATGGCAAATGGGCGAGATTTGAGAGGGATTTAATTGGGAATGTGAAATATGAGCAATACTCAAATAGTCCCATATTTGTTATGGGATCAATATGAGCGAGACTAAAATAGATTAGTCCCATTTTACTACTGCCCAAATATCCAATAAATCCCATTTCATATTTTTTAAAACTATCTTTTCCTTATTAATCAATTACTTTCTTTTTTTAACATCATTTAGTTGTTTTTTAGTTTAACCTTAATATTTCCTTTTTTTATATCATTTATATTTTTAGTTTATTAACCTCAATAAATTTCCAACTTTTTTGGTTTTTAGAGTATTCCTTTTTAGATCTCATTTTTTAATGCTTTCGAACCTTTCAATTATAAGATTGATTTGTCTGATTTTCTACTGTAGTTTAACACTTGGTTTTGAATGAAAATTAATTAAGGAACATCTTGTGCACTTGTTTCTGAATTATATTTACTTTTTAACTTATAAAATTAATATAAAATATTTTAAATTTAAAATTAAGTGAAAAATCAATTGGATATTGGCTAGCTTGATGACGAATACGGGTGCCATTCAACTAGCTGATTCACTAATTGCTCTGATTTCAAGAACACTGGTTTGGGGGTAAGGTGAGTGAGATAGAGTTAAATATTTATGAACAAAACTCATTTGAGGAAGATAGAGTAAAAAATTATACTCATTCAAAAAAAAAAAAAAAAAGAAATCCTTTCATCTAAGATTTATGGTAAATATGAGATTTTTGGGTTAATCTAACTACACAACATAATACTCTTTTTAACTTCATGTACTTGACTAAATACATTTTTTTTATTTGTCAATTTAATCACTTGGCATTATAAATAAAGTTTTTAAATTTGGGAAAAGAAGATGTATACACAATTTGACTTTAATTATCCCTCCTTGCTTAACCACATTACATAAGTTTTTTGTTTTCAATTTCCAAGTTTATTTAAGAATCCTTTTGTGTGCTGTAAGAATAATATGCTATGTGCTTGTCATCAAAAGTTGAAAAAACATAGAATACTGACAATTGACCAAAAAAAAAGTGCAGGTTGAAATCAAGTCTCAAATGGAGACACCAAAAAAAAATTTATATGTAGCTTGGCCAATTCAATCATATTATAAGGTTTTCAATTCTTTATCTTCTGTTCATAATTCTAAGGAACCACTAAAACTTTGAAATCAATCCAAAAGCTGGATTTGTGACAGTGAATCCTCCATCAAGCATAAGATTCGTGTCTACTCAGGATCCTTGCCTCCTCACTAGCTAAATAAACAGCAGCATTGGCCATTCAAATTCTGTCATTTCGATTTGGGTATGGGAATCCCAAATAATTCCCAAATATACCCACATTTAATTAGGTATATATGAGCCTAATCCCAAATTATTTGTACCTATCCCACCCAAATTTAATATGGGTATGGGATTCCCATGAGGTTTGGGACTAATTGCCAAGACTGAATCGAAAATCATATATTGGATCAAGGCTAAATCGAGATTTCTATACCTTAAGTCTAGTCAAGAATTAGAAAGTAGTTACTTTCTCTAGCACATTGCTTCCTCCTTTAATCCGGACTTGTCCCTGACAATTTACAATAAGTAATAAGCAGTTCATTTGAAATTTAAAAAATGATTTCTAAATGTAGTCCTTTAGTTGTTTTGAAAATCTACCTTTAGATTTTGAAAATATTACAAAAAGAAAAAAAAATTGTCTTCAATTTTTTGTTTTTAACAAAATTTCTAAAATTAACACTTTAATTATATTTCAAATAAATTATCTATATAACTTATTTTAGGATATTGTCCCTTTTACACAAAATCTTGTAGACCTTTTTCAATAACTGGCTATATTAAAATTTGTTCCTTTGCACTTCTCAAATTTACAGAAGAACTTAAGGGGTGTTCGCTTTAGAAGAATCAAGGTAGGGAATGTGTGTAAATAGTAATAATACCTACTGTTGATGTTTGAAAAACAGTTATCACTATCTATCAATTGGAAAGAAAGTACTTAATTGAGATCTCTATTACTCTTCCAAAATACTACTCCATCAAATCTATTAATACTTCATGTAGAAATGATACCTATTCTATCACTAAACCAAAACATGTTGGGGGTAATCGTTAAAACCTATATTAATCGTAGTATTAATGATATTCATAGTGATAGTAACTGAGAAATTTGAACCAAACAGCTCTAGATTTTATTAATGTATTTATGACTTCGTTGTCCATTGAATCCTCCTTTTTTTTTTTTTTGGTTGAAAGGAAACCGGAAATCTTTTAAATGTACTACAATTATTTAATCCAATTTAAGCCCGTTCCATTTTTTGTTTAAGATTCTTGCTTTAAAATAATTCTTATAAGCACTTTGTAACAAGCCTTTGTGAAGTCTCTAAGACAAATCCCGTGCTTTTGGATTTGACTAATAAGCACTCCTCCTCCCGCTTTCTCTTTGTAAAGCTTAAATTCAACCTTACTAGTAGGAACATTAAAATGCTTCTAATGGTTTATTTTAACAATCAGGGATAAACAAATTTTCCTTTTGAGGATTAAAATGTCATCATTTGTAACATGAAGGGGAAAAAATCACCACATTCAAACAGGAGAAAAAAATAAAAATTCAAAGCAACCCTTCTCTTATTTATTCACCATCTCTGATGTCAGTTTTCAAGGTGACAGGTCCTTTTTCATTGCCAATCCCACTACAGATCATTATAGGAAAAAGAAAGAAATGAATATAGACTTTCCAAATGAATATGGAAGAAAACAGTAAGCCGAGACTACCTTAAATTGGTAACTTTTGAATGTAATGAAGAAGACTTTTCCAATAGTTCATCTTAACTGTGCAAACATAGGACTTGCTATCATAGTTTTTCTTGCTTAATTAAGAAATAGAAAGATGAAAAAGATTTGGTTTGACATTTGGAAGTTTGATGATTGAGTTAGTACTTGGTAGTGGAGAAAAAGATTTGAATTTGTTGTGTCAAGTGATTCGTGTAGCTGTAAATTAATTTATTAATTAAGTCTTGATTTGGCTTGGATATTAATTAATAGGCAGTTTGATCATTTTATAAGTTGATCAAGTTAATCGACATAGTGATTAATGGGTTAAGTAGTTTGGGTTATGGTCTTAATTTAATTAAAGAATCAATGATACACCACTTAAAGCTGAGCCAAAACATAGGGTTTAAGGATTTTCATTATTTTCTAGGTTGTTGTAGGATAGGAATCAAGTTATTCTTGATTTTTGTTTTTGAAAAATGGGAAACAAACCTCTGAAATCTTGACTTGATTCGCTCCATTAGATGCAAGTATCCTACATTCTTTTTCAGGAAAAAGAAACATTGCCATACCTAATGTTTGGCCTTATAACGAAATTGGTCTTAGATGTTTCACTTTCGATCAATTTGCTACATACTGTTTCAATTGAAACTAATGTAGTTCCAAAAAAGTATTCAATCTCGATCAAATTTGTTCCTAATGTTTTGGTAAAAACCAATATAGTCTTTAAAAGCATTCTTTTAACCAAATTATTCATGAGGTTGGCTCTCTCTTACTTACTGGGTGTATGTAATTAAGCAACCACAAAAAAGATTTCGCGAAATGTATGTTTGCTCAATGCAGAGCAGTAATAAGTTTCTCAAGTAATAGAGTAAGACTGCACAATATAGTGATAAATTTTTATTATAACATAAAACTTACCCTTTTAGCAATAAAAGTTGCCATTTATGTGATAATACATACATCTAATTGGATTTTGGTTACAACTATTCCCCCATTATGAAATTTTAAAGTTCAGGAAGATTCCGCTTAAAGCAAAAATAGTAAGAGAAATAATTTAGGAATGAACCGTTCAGTGATATTTTGGACCTCATGTAATGTGTGGCCAATAGTAGATGTTAGGGTTAATTACATATTACCCCTATGGTTTTCGGACAAACCACATGATCCCATTATAGTTCAAAATATTATACATCACCCATCTATGCTTTTGGTTAAATTGTCAAATTGATAGAAATTACCTTTCATAATGGTCTGTAGGTAAAATGTCCAAATTTTCCTGTATAAGTACTAGAAATTACCAAGAAATAATGTATAGCTTTTAAAATCATAAGGGGTTTATGTGGTTTATCTAAAAACCACAAGGGTAAAATGTATTTTGTCTAGAAAAAAAACTATGCTTGTACAGAGATGAAATAGTTCAGTATTGGAGTAATTTTGATATTTTACGTTAGGTATGATGTATAGCTTTTTGAATCATAAGGAGATCATGCGATTTATCTAAAAACTACATGGAGCATAGGGTATTTTACCCTATATATTATTACAACACTCCACTCTAAGGTTCTCAGAGAGAGTATTGAAGAGCTTCAGAATAACAAAAGAAGCTATAGTTGCAGAATGTAGGGAGAATGATCAATGGAAGTGGCCAAAGGGGAGGAGACTAACTCAGGAGATTGATGAATTGAAGGGAGCAAAAAAAGAAACATTAGTACTGTACAACAGAGAAGATAAAATCTGCTGGAAGCCAGAAGTAATAGGAGTATTTACAGTGAAATCAGCTGCCGAAGTGTTGAGAAAGACTACTGCAAAAGTAAGTTGGCACAAACTGGTACGGGGGAAGGGACATGTAACAAGCTGTAACTGTACATATCAATAAAGTTAAAGCACAATTTTACTTTAAAACAAAAAAACATTATACTCTGGGAGGCTAAAAGAATCAAAGGTGATGCCATGCTTGCTCATCCTTGGCCCTCGATCATTAGGGAAGGACGCTGATGTGTACCTACGACCATTGATCGAGGAACTAATATAAGGTTATTAGAATATAGAGAAAATTACAGTTTTGATATCAAATATTTGGAGTATCGGCAGTTTCAATCCTTAAAGTTTGGACAAAAGCAAATTTAGTACCAAATATTTAATTTTTTAGCACCTTAAAACCTATTGACCAGTTTTTCAAAATCTGATCAGAATTCGGGCACGCGAAACTCACGTAACCGTTACAAAAGTTTTCAAAAATATTTAAAAAAGAAAAAGGATTTAATGATCATAATTTGTAATTAAAGGCACATGAGCAAATGCACTATTCAGGTGAATTTTTTCAGTTTTATCTGCTCATTTATCATTTATGAACTCAAATTAATGCCGTTAATTGCATATTATGGCAATTAAATTTTTTCTATAATCTAATTCTTTTTAAAATTTTTGTAACGGCACATGAATATCACATGACTAGATTTCGATAAGATTTTTGTAAAACTGGCCAATAGAACTAAATATTCTAAAAAATTGAAATATTTGATACTAGATTACTTTTGTCCAAACTTTAAAGACTGAAACTAGCGGTGCTTCAAATATTTTGTACCAAAATTACAATTTTCTCTAGAATATATGATGTTTTGACTAAGAAGTGTTTCGTTTTGCATTCAGCAACTAGTCGTAAACACTAGGGCAGTATGGCGGTGCAACTGTATTCCAAATCCAATTTTTTGGATTTTTTTTCCATCTAATTTTACTGTTGATTTTGTGAGAGAAGCATCCGGTAGTCTCTCCCTCCCTTTCTACTTTTAATTTCTTTTTTTCTAAAAGAATCCTATTTTTAGGCTATAACTTAAAGCCTGCAGTCCCTATGGAAGAAAATGAAACATTTGTAGCCAAGTACTATATCTGAAATATTTTTAGGCTATAACTTAAAGCCTCCAGTCCCTAGGGAAGAAAATGAAACATTTGTAGGCAAGTACTATATCTGAAATGTTCGCAACCTATCTCACAGTCTCAAGGAGTATTTTTAAAAAAAGTTTAGAGAGTTTCTTGAAGTTTACCACTCTTGATATTCTTCATTGGTTGCATAATTAATAATATCATGAATTTGTTATTTTCATCCTTCCCATTCTCCTGATTTCTTAATTTATATAATAAATATTAGAACTTTTGAATTTAAAATTCCGTAAAAATTAACTGCAAACTTTTAATTATCATTTTCCAGTTAAATATTAAATTTGTGTTCTGAAATGTGATTAAGATCTAGCCAGTACAATGTACACCAATGTTCTATTCAAAATGAGATGAGAATGTTTGATCGGCTGTTTTTGCTACATGCATTGCCAATTTGCCTATTAGAAAAACGATATGATTTTATTTTCTGTTTTGAAATTTCAGGAAAAGGGTGTTTAGGTTAGATATATGTCCATTTCTTGACTTCCGAGGGGAAAAATTAAAGTAACATAATATTACAATAATAGGTATGTTAGTGACGTATTGACAATCACAGGAAATGCCCATTTATAATGATGGCGTTGTAACCATAAGATAATCAACCACCTCTGTTCTCCTCTGTAAGTACTTCACTATCCCCCCATGTATGGTAATTGAAATTAATCTTACTCTCTTTATTGTTGGAAGAAAAGTGGGGCAAACAACAGTAGATATTGCAAAAAATCTGTAATTATAAAAATGAAGACACTCCTGAGCCCGATAACACTATCTTTAAGGTGTTATTGCCCCCCTATACTAAGTAATCTTGCTACTAGGTTTAGAGCAATACACTTCTAGGATACAACAAGAGTGAGCTTTGACAGTAAGAAAACCAGAAACTCTTTGCAAGAAATTGATCAAATGTGTTCAAGTTAGTCATATTCAAAGAGACTTGTTAACTTATAGATATAGTAGTGTATATCACTTCCATTTTCGTACAGGCATTTTCTGTGTACCTTTTGGAACCAAAAGATGGTAAATTCAAGTGAATAAACCCCACAAAACATTCAAAAAGTTCGAACGTTTTCACCAGGAGCGGACATGTTGCCCGCGGCTGCACCCGCGACTCGGTTACTAGTGATCATCCACGCGTTGAACCACAGAGGTTTCAACCGTGAAAACTCTCTGTCCATCATCCGCGAGATAAACCCCAAACAAACCATCCGCGGTTTGAACCGTGGATTCTCTTTGTCCATCATTTGCGAGTGAAGCTGCGGATTAACCATCCGCGGTTTCACCCAGGCTTACATCCCAAAGAGTTAGCTGTGGGGCAAGGCGTGGGACTGGTCACCCACAGCCGAACATCTGCGAACAGATTCTTCGCATATCCACGGACTGACTGTCCAAATCACCAACAAATTTTCCAAGCCTATTATTTATTTGTTATTATACAAACTATTTCAACATTTATTAATTACCTTTGGCTGACTTAAGCTTCGAAAGTGAAAAATGAAATTAGTCGTTAAATATTAAATAGCTACGGTGACACCAACTCAGCGGTTGCTAACTACTACAAAGGTATCAAATTATACAAGAAAGAGAAAGTGAAAAATAGGAATAAAAGGTACACAAATAATCGAACAAAATAAAGAATTCTGATTTATGCAATAAGAAGATTGGAACAACATATCACACGAGCAGTCATTATTTTATGGTCATAAAATATACAGTGCAACTAAAGACACCGGGGAATTATAAATCCAATACATTAATCAATTACTATCACTATGAATATCACTAACGACTATGAGTATGGGTTTTGACAATTTCTTCCAATATGTTTGGTATAGAATAAAATGGATATCAGTCCCACCAAAAGGGTTAACGGGTTTGATAGATTTGTATTTTGGGATAATCATGTAAATCTCAATTACTCACTTTCATTTTCAATGAGATATAGTAATAGTTATTTTTCAAACATCAACAATGAATATCATTATTTTTGGTAGTCATTTCCCTCCTTGATTCTTCTAAATCAGATACCGCTGAAGTTCTTATATTGCCAGTTCCTAGAAAAGGTCGTAGGATTTTGAGTAAAAGGTGCAGTATCCTAAAATAAAGTTATATAGATAATTTATTAGAAATATAATTAAAAGTTAATTTTAGAAATTTGATTAAAACAATGTAGATAATTTTTTTGTGATATTTTGAAAATTGAGAAGTAGATTTTCCAAACAACTAAAAGACTGCTTTTAAAAATCATTTTTTAAATTTCAAACGAACTGCTCATTACATAATTGTCAGGAACAAGTCCATATTAAAGTATGAAGCAACGTGTTAGAAAAAGTAACCACTTTCTAATTCTTGATTGGACTTAAGGTATAGAAATCTCGATTCAGACTTGTTCCAATACATGACGTATAGTTTTTAGAACTATAGGGAGGTTATATGGTTCATTTGAAAATTATAGGAGGTAAAGTGTATTTTTTTCGAAAAAAATACATGTAAGCACAGAGATGAAACGGTTACCCAGTAGAGTAATTTGGATATTTTACCGACATTTCGTCACGAAAGCTAATTTTCGCCACTTTGACACTTTAACTCTAACCACAGGGAGGTGATATATAATTTTTTATTCATGTGGTTTATTCAAAAAAAACACATGGTGATTTAGTGTATTTTATCCAAAATTTTAAGGTTAAGGTCCTCATTATCGGAGCTTACGCGCAAGCAAAGAACTTCGTGCCTAGACATAAATGAATGGTAAATGTTAAAAGTCGTTGGAACAGGACCGCTAGCAGTTTGGACCAAAATTTGTTTGGCATCCCTAGCAGTATAAAAGCAGAGTTGTCTATACATAATTTTAAAAGCCATTGAAATATAATCATCAGAAGTCAAAAAAATGACTACTTATCAAAGAATCATTATATTTCTTGCAATACTACACCTGGGTCAGCATCACTGTGCCTCTGCAGCGAACTTTTTGTTGGTGCATGGTGCTGATCATGGAGCATGGTGTTGGTATAAGTTGGCGACTTTACTGGAAGAAGCCGGACACAATGTGACGGCAATAGATTTAGCTTATTCTGGGCGAAATCAGATTCCGCTTGAAGCCGTGCACACCTTTGACGACTACCATAAACCTCTATATTCTTATTTGGAGTGTTTGTCCCCTGAGGATAGAGTCATTCTTGTTGGGCACAGCTATGGTGGCTATGCGGCCTCCTCTGCAATGGAAAGGTTTCCTGAAAGAATTGCAGCTGGCGTCTTTGTTGCTGCTTACATGGTTGGTCCGAACTTGACTTTTGCCCAAATTCAAGACAAGGTATCAACTGTCCGCCTTTATTTATTTATATTAGTTTGTTCATATTGTCGAAAATGTTGCAGTATCGATTTAGCATCAATTTTTTTTTTTTAAATGCG
The DNA here is from genome assembly GCA_024721245.1 of Mitragyna speciosa. NCBI lineage: Eukaryota > Viridiplantae > Streptophyta > Magnoliopsida > Gentianales > Rubiaceae > Mitragyna > Mitragyna speciosa. The sequence goes on along the minus strand of CM045565.1, from coordinate 15,349,988 downwards.
ACAAATTAATATAAACTTTTATTTATTTTTGTGGTGTCAACTCCTTTGGAGTTTCACCAGTTCAACGCTTTTTCTCAAATGCTTATCTTTATCAAAGCTGTAGGTTTCGATTTCGTTTATGATAATGGAGATTTTTTCTTTGCTAGGTTTCTTTAATTTTCTCCATCTTGAGCTTAAGTGCATTAGTGTTATCAGAGTCTCAAGATTTCACTAAGTAATTCATCTGTATACTAGGTTTAATATTATTATTTGATTAAAGATTTTTTTTTGTTGGTTCTATATTTTTTATCATTAAATACAGTACCCAATTCGAGCGGATTCTTTCGACGATAGTAAAATAATCGGAGATCCTCCGACGGTTTTATTTTTTGGGCCCAATGACTTGAAGACTTTGTATCAGAACTCTCCACAAGAGGTAAATAGAGCACCTCAATCATACATATAAACTTCTTTCAATTGAAGTTGAGTAAGCGGTCTCCCTATTCTCTTTCCCTCAATTGTCAAAAAAAAAAAAAAAAAATCATACATATAAACAAGTGCTCATCTCAAACTCAATTTTGCACTACAGGAGTAAATGATAAGGAAAAGAAAGGAAAAGAGCTATTTATGGGCAAGAGTGAATGAAAGAAAAGGGGAGGGAAAGAAAGTGATATTCAACGATTAAAAGTGATATTCAATAGTTAAAAGGGATAATTGTTGTCCATTCTCTTATTTTGTCCTTCAGCTTTTAAAAGATCCCTTGAGGTTCTAAACATGTAATTTTGATTCTAATTTATCTTCTTAGACCTCCAAATATAATTATTTTTACTTTGTATTGGTTTAAAATTTATTTCCACCCACTAAGTTTGAACATAAGACATATTTGCACTTTCTGATAATATTAATTATTGACTGATTTCATTATAGAAAATGACAACATTTCACTAATAAATATTTACATAAATTAAATAAATGACAACAAAGTTTCTCTTTAAAAATATACAACCAATATTACTTTAAATTTATAATATTTTTATTTTTTCATGTTCTATCAACAATCAGAACATAGGCTATTCTTGTTCGCATGCTTCATTAGTGATAAGCATATGGTCGTGAAAATAATGAGGAACTAAATTTGGGAGGTGTATTTTGATCTTAGGAACTAAAATACTAAGTTTTACTTATGTATTCAACTTATGTAAATATAAAATAAAATAGTATAAAATGCACCAAACAATGGGCTTGAAAAACATTGTGTGCCTTTCCGAACTTAGAAGCCAAAAATACAATTTTTTTTTTTAATTTTGTAAGTATTCCTCCATGTATAGATCACTTGTCTAAGCCGATGGATGAAATGTTTTTTCCTTATTCTTTGAATTGATATATTCGTTTGCTATTGAAACAAACAAGAATGATTATCCATTATGGTTTCTTTTTCTTTTGCTTAAATATAATGATAACACTGTTGCACAGGATTATAAACTTGCGAATTATTCCATAAGAGTGGCCAAGCTCTTCTACGATGAGGTTTCACAAAAACAGCTTTTGGTTTCAAGGGAGAAATATGGCTCGCTCCCTCGAGCATATATCATTGCCGAGCTGGACGAAATTGACTTGCAAAAGTTTCTCATAGAAAGCAATCCTCCAGATGTGGTGCGTGAAATAGCAGGCGCAGACCATATGGTTATGTTTTCTAGACCTCAAGATCTTGCCAAACAGTTTGCAGGAAATTGCTTTGAAATTCAGTGTCTAGTGCGAAGTACTTCTATTGTAACTTTAATAGTTACGCATGCAGGTCTTAATTATTACAGAATAAGAATCAAGACACATTTATATCAATAGAAATTTAAGCTAATAATGCATACAAGACTACCTGAAGATACATGTTGTTGTTTACTATGAACTACCTTATCGAATAAGAAATAAGACGATAAAATTGTTTAATGTGAGATGTACTAAATTGTGCAGCAAGGAATGAGATCTTTTCTTTCTATTTTTTGTTCACTGATTCATGTTTTATCTATTTTATTAACTTACAATTTTAAAAATAAATAAATAAACACAAGACAGTTAACATGAGCAACAAATATGCCAAATCCATGACGATGCAAATTTTATTCCAAACAATATAGTTAAGTAAACACAAGAAGAGTTAATTAAGGAAGTGAAAATGCATAGAAAATGAATTGTATGCAAAACAAAAGGTTTACAGTCTGAAAACTGAACAATTCCAATAACGTATTTTTGAATTGAATTATTTTTCCAATGTTACTTGGAAATTCAGTATACATAAATGGCCTTTCACATTTTCCAATCACTCACATACATAACCTTTCCTATCACATATATCACATTTCAAAAAAAAAAAAAAAAAAAAAGAGAGATACTCCAATGTCATTATTTCAATAGTATTCCAAAAAGTACAATCCATTGAGCAAACATACAATTCGCAAAATCTTTTAGTGGTAACTTAATTTTATATACCAAGTAAGTAAGAGATGTCCAACCTGTCATCCCAAACAATTTAAAGCACTAAAATTTAGGAACATAACAGACATTTTGGGATATCAAAAAGTAAGATCCATGACGAATTCAATGATGGGAGATAGCACAAGTTAACCATTACACACGAAAGAGAAGGGCAATTGCCAAATTAAGAGGAAAGTGGTAGCAGTAGGTATCTATTGCACTACTTTATTTATTGCAATCTCAAGAAGTCATGGTTTCTTATATCCTTTATAAAATAACTTCACGATGATGTGTGTGTTAGGTGGATCGTATATCAACACATTAAAGCCCGCAGTCCCTATGGCAGAAAATGAAACATTCGTAGTCAAAAAATATATTTGAAATGTTTGCAACCTATCTCGCAGTCCCTATGGAAGAAAATGAAACAGTTGTAAATGTTACTCTCAACGAGTATTTTCTTAAAATGTTTAGAGAGTTTCTCCAAGTTTACCACTCCTGAGTTTCTTCGTTGGTTGCATTATTAATAATATCTTGAATTTGTTATTTTCCTCCTTCCCATTCTCTTGATCTTATAATTCTGTAGTAGATATTAGAAAAGTTTTTAAAATTCTGCAAAAATTAACCGTAAACATTTAATTATCACTTTCCTGTTAAATATTAAATTTGTGTTCTAAAATATGATTAAGATCTAACTAGTACAGTGTACACTAACTTTCTATTGAAAATGAGATGTAGAAGTTTGATCGGCAATTTTTGCTACTTGCATTGCCAATTTGTCCACTAGAAAGAGGATATCATTTTATTTTTCTTTTTTGCAATTTCAGCATAGCAACACGCAAGAAATGCCAATATATAATAATGGCTGTAGCCATTAGATAATCCATCACCTCTGTTCTCCTCTGTGAGTGCTTCACTATCCCTGGTAATTGAAATTAATCTTACTCTCTTTCTTAATTACCTTTGGCTGATTTAAGCTTCAAAAGGATCCCTAAAACTAAGCTCTGAAATTAGTCATTAAATAATAAATAGCGACGGTGACACCAACTCAGCTGTAGCTAAGTTCCATAAAGGTATCAAATTATACAAGAAAGAGAATGTGAAAAATAGGAATAAACGATATACAAATAATCGTACAAAATAAAATATTCTGATTTATGCAGCAAGAAGATTAGAACAAAATGTCACTTGAAAAAATATCAATCACTATCATTATAAATATCATTAATGCTACTATGAGTATGGGTGTTGATGATTCCTCCCAACATATTTGGTTTAGGAATAGAATAGATATTATTCCTACCCCACCAAAAGGGTTAATGGGTTTGATAGTGTAGCATTTTGGGGGAATTATAAAAAACCCAATTAATTAACACTTTCATTTCTATTGAAAGAAAGTGATAGTTATTTTTCAAATATCAATTCCTCTCTCTATTTCTTCTAAATCAAACACCCCATAAGTTCTTATCTAAATTTGTGGAGTGCAAAGGAATAAATTTTAGTATAGCCAGTTACTAAAAAGGTCGCACGATTTTGTGTAAAAGAACAATATCCTAAAATAAGTTATATAGCTAATTTGTTTGAAATATAATTAAAGTGGTAATTTTAGAAATTTTGTTAAAAACAACTGAAGACAAGTTTTTTTGTTATATTTTGAAAATTTAAATGTAGATTTTCAAAACAACTAAAGGATTGCATTTAAAAATATTTTTTTAAATTTCAAACCAACTGCTCATTACATATTATAAATTGTCAGGTACAAGTCCATATTAAAGTATGAAGCAACGTGTTAGAAAAAGTAACTACTTTCTAATTCTTAACTAGCCTTAAGGTATAGAAATCTCGATTCAGCCTTGTTCCAAAATATGATTCACACCTTTTTCCCCCCCTCAAAATTGTTGAATCACAAAAATAAATAAGAGTAGTATTGGAGGCTGGAGTTCACACAAGAACTATTTTTGTCGGCAAGTAAACACATAATGTTTCGATTAACAGTATTGATCCTTCTTGTTTGTAATGGCAATTTCAGGAAGAGTACAGATTCAGAAATTTTTTCTCTGTGCAATAAAATCAAAGTATAATATATCCAAGCTATTTAGCCCTTCAAATTTTAGTGGTAATTTTTAATCTAATATCTTCTTGCCTCCTCAAATTTTTATTAGATTTTCCTATTTTCTCCCTCAATTTATGTAAGTTTTCTAATAAACTAAGTAATTAACATAAAATAAGTCCAATACAAGAAAAAAACCAAGCAAATTGGATAAGTCAAAAGATAAGAAATTTGAATCATAAGAAACAAAAGAAATAAGCGTATGTTCTCATTCTCTTCATTGCTACTTTTAACATATTATAGCAGAATGTATAAATTCGTAGTTTGTTATTGCTCCATCAAAAAAAAAAAAAAAAAGTCAAGCAAAAAAAAAAAATGCTTTTGTAAGCACAATGTGATATGTATACTTTTGGAATTTGATTGTGTACGGTAGTTTTATCATTATATATCAAATATTAATTGGAATAGTTATATTTAATGTATTTTTTCATTTATTTGAATTTGACTACTAAAATAAAATACAATAGTATTTTTATTATACCTGTCTGTTAATGTTGACTCCAAGAACTCAAAATCTTGGATTGGTCCCTGTCTCCAATAAAAGTAAATTTTCTTGAATATAATTAAATGGATATGACTTAAGAGGGAGGGGGTGTGATTTCTGACACAAATAGGAGTTCGAGGAACAAAATATGGAAATGAATCAGATATACTCGCACTAGCCAAAATAAACTTTTTGCTCCCCCCACCTCCCCCCCCCCCCCCCCCCCCCCCCCCCCCCCCCCCACCAAAAAAATTTTAAAAAACCAACAACAACAACAAACCAGAAGCACCACAAAAAACAAAAAGAAAAAAAAATCGTGCTTTGTTCAGATGAAAAGATATGCATTCTTTGATCATGATGCCGGTAATGTAATGCAGGAAGAAAAATTAGGTCACTATGCGAAAAGAACTTAATTGAACTCTATAGGTGATATTTGGATTTCAAAATTCCATTAACAAGGTGTTCACACTGATTATGAAGCATTTGCTGCATTTAACTGTTACGTGTGGAACTTAGCAAATAGGAATCCAAATCAGTTTTCTAACTTCCTCTCTTTTTCAACTCCTTTTTTCCGTTTAAACTTAAACAATATGTAACAATGTCAAACTTTGCTTTCTAGATACAGCTCATTTTTTCAAATTTACATGACAACCTTTCATTTTTGTGTGTTTCGACTGATAGTTCGACGAGGTCGACGAAGCTAACACGCATCAATCATTAACTTGTACTAGCAGAACTTGTAATGTGTGATCTTTGGGTGCAAATATGGCATCCCAGTTTTATCAAGTTGGTCTTCCGATGTGCGATTCTTGCCCTTAAATTGTGTGGAATCTGTGGAGAAGAGGCCAAGAATGCCCATTTTATTAAGCTAGTACTACACAATTTATGGATCTAGCAGATTAGGGGCACAAGTCAAAATATTCACCTTGATGCATTTTCTAAGAATTGAGATTATTCCAAATGTTTGACCAAAACCAAGCTCATGGCGCTCAAGGTGTACGAGATGGATGCAAACTCTACAGGAGTTCTGGATGCAAACTTGTCCTTGAAATGTTTAGATTTGACCTGCGAAGCATAGAACACAAACATCTTTGAATTCATGAAGGATTTATATGAACATGATGCTAATTTTGGCCAATTTTGGGGTTTATGTATTGAGGGTGTATATGGAGATTTCATGATGGTTACTTGTTTAAAAGGGATAAATCGTGTGCCCATATGTTCTATTCATGAATTACTTATTAAGGAAACTAATGGGATTGGCGTGATGGGTCACTTTGATATACATAAGACTTTGAGCATTCTATATAAGCACTTTTATTGGGCTAACATGAAGTATGATATACAAATTGTGTGTTAGAAGTGTATTGCATATAGACAAGTAAAGTTCAAAATTGTGTGGTTCAATGATTTATGTTGCATCAATTTTATTAACTTACAATTTTAAAAAATAAATAAATGAACACAAGACAGTTAACATGTGCCAAATCCATGACCATGTTAATTTTATTCCAAACAATGTAGTTAAGTGAACGCAAGAGGATTTAATTAAGGAAGTGAAAATATGTAGAGTTTGGATTGTATCAAAAACGGAAGTATAGTGTGAAAACTGCACAACTCCAATAGTGTCTTCTTAGATTAAATATTCTACATATGTAATCCCCTTTTAACATTTTCCAACCACTCACAAACATAGCATTTCCTCTTGTTAGGGCGTTAAATTGTCATATGAAGTATATCTAATTTCCCCTTTTTTGGTCAAAAATTGTGTTTAATATTTCCATTTCTTCACTTTTTATTATTTGGGCTTAATGTAGGAAGATTGTGGAGAAAAGACCTTAAATTCGCCAAAATTCCATAAGACTCATTCTGATAGAGCGTGACCACGGTCTACTTGATATAGCTGTGCAGAATTCTGGACGTGAATTAGAAAGAAATCTACAATTAGAGGGTCCCACTTCCTTAATTGTGATAAATCTCATTGGAAAGAATTCTTTATTGAAAAGAATTAGAAACCAAGACAAAAGGAGAGAGTTTCGCTTCGGGGAAGGAAAGGAGACTAAAAGAAAAGAAGATGAGTTTGGAAAGGAGACAAAAAGAAGAAATAAAAGGAACGTACAAGAGAAGAAAAGAGAGGAGAACATCTGAAGATTAAAATGGAGGGCTGAACGCTACTTTTTCTGGGGAGTCTTAGTCTTCTTTAATTTCAGTTTTTTTTTAGCTTTAGTCTTAGTTTTAGTTTTCTCTCTTCTCTCTCTAGAACAAAATTCTTGTTAATTTTCTTTTGGAGATTTGACTCCATAATACGTGGTTAGACGTTCCATTCTAGTTGAAGGATAATTGAAGCTCTGGTTCATCCTACTACTATGAGATCTAATTAGTTTTTATTATTTTCTACTGTTTTTGGGTATTTATCTATTCTCTGTTTAAATTCCAAGGTGATTGTGTTCATTCTTGTGTGATTATTCTTGCGCAGTTAAATAATTGGCCACTATTTAATTGTCAAATAATCTAAAGCCATCTAAAACGTCAAATCCGTAATTTTTTGATATTTTAGTATTTTTGGCAACTGATTAATTCAAATGTAATAGAAACTTTTGGATTATATAACGGGAATAGATAATCTAATTTGAACAAAGCCTCTTAGGTATTTGCTGGTTAGAATTAGTGGCTTTTCTAGGTTTAAAGCGGTTGAATAATTGAATCCTAAGGTCTTACCTAGGGTTATTATTTGATTAGGGAAAGTAATTAACGGTCTTACCTTGATTACCGACACAGTAAGGAAAGGCAGGTTGTTAGAGCTTCTCAACAACCATAACCAATTTATTTGTGAACGTAGGAATTTATCTTTGCATTGTGGATCAGTTAAATTGAACCACAGTGAAAATTATTCCTTTGACTATAGCTTAGGTTTTATTTCACTTCGTTTAACTTAATTTTGTGTTTTTCCTTTGAGTTTCTTAGGTTTAAATTTCTTTAATTGAATTATTCTCCAAACCCCCCGTTATTGTGATTTGAAATAAATAAATCGACCAGTCCCTGTGGATACGATCTCTACTCACTACTATACTTGAGTATATTTTTCTTAGAGTAAGAAATTTTATTTTGCTAGTTTGACACCCAACACCTCTCATATGTATCACATTTAAAAAAGACTTCAATATCATTCTTCTAATAATATTCTAGAAATACAATTCATTAAGCGAATGCATATTTCGCAAATCTTTTTTGTGATAGCTTAATTACAGTTACCTAGAAAGTAAGAGATAGCTAACTTGCCATCCCAAGTGAGGAAACACAGCCAAGGGCAACTCGATCCTAGACAATCCTCATAGGTCACACAACCATCTAATCAAAATATAGAAGATCGGATTTAAAAGTTAGGATAGATCTTAAAGGATGGTGTATGACTCTCCTAAGAGTTTTGTAAGAGTGGCTTAAAAATTACACAGATTATTACAATAGTCTGATATATGGCATTTGCTTCCTATCTAATAAAATTAAACCTAAAATATGCTTTGGAAAATTAGTGCAAGCAAAATTTTGATTTCTTAAAGTTGCACTTGCCAATGTTGCCAAGGCATTGGCTATAGCATTTACTTCTCTAAATACATGAGAAAACTGATAATCTTTATCTATTGCAAGGCCTACAATTTCCTTCAGCATCAGTCTGATCTTCCATGGGATGTATATTTTCCTATCCACCATTGTAGACACCAAATTTTGACACACCATTTAGATTTTTTAACATTTTGGGGCACTTTTTATTTTTCCGGATCAATTGTGATTTTTGCGTAAAATATGCTAAGTTAGTCAAATCGGGGGTAAAAGGGTAATTTTGATTTGTAAATACCTTTTTCTTTTACTTTAGTATCTAATTCGTATTTTCATACTTTTAGGCATTTTTCTTAATTTTTGGTGATTTTTAATGGTCGTTCGATATTTTTTAAAATGTTCATGGTCAAATGTCTTTTGTTATCTGGTTGTTTTAGTCATTAGAATTTTTATTTTTACATTTTATGCTTAAGAAAAAAAAAAAGAGGAAAAAAAAAGAAGAAAAGAAAAAGAAGAAAGAAGGAGAAGAAAGAAAAGCAAAAGAAAATTATTAATGAAATTTGGCCTGATGAAAAAAAGGCTGAAAGGCCCATTAGTCAAGGTCCGTAGATTATTTTATTTTATTTTATTATTGAATTTTCTTATTTTTTAAGATGGGTTGAGCCAAGAACCTTCTAAGTTTTTCTATTGTCTAATATACAAGCACACAACCCTAGGGACGTTTCATTTATCTAGTAGCAAACACAATATACAACAGACACAATTTCACATTCCATCTATACACATCATTTACTTTGCGTCCACATCACACACAGTTACAAGCCACCAGTTTCCTCATCACCTCCACCATTGTTCGTCACCACCTCTATCAAACTTATCATCTCTGCCACCGTTTTTCACCACTGTCTAACACCCACCACACCACCAAATAGCCCACAACCACCATAGTTGCACGCAAGTAAAGACACACAAAAGCAGTGGAATCATACATAAGAAGACTCAAAATCCAATCGCATGTACCTTTCCCTCACCACTTTCTTTCTCCTCCAACTTCACCGTCACTCCATCACATTGCCACCACCTTCACCTCAGCTTTACTATCATCCGCCGCGCTGAACCATCACAAACCACCTATCCATCACCTGCAAAAACAACAACCAAAGCATACAGCACAACATTAGCCTCCAAAACAACAACAACACCACCATTATCCGTGCCATCCTCATCACCTCTATGCCATTGTCCGTCACACACCATCGCAGGCCTTCAAATGTGCCAACATCATCACCAACTCGACATCAGTTCAGCCAAAACCAATCCAAAACCAAACCAGCAGCACCTTCATCTTGTTCACCATCACTACACCAGTCAACACAAAATTCCAACTAGCAGACATCACACCCAAAATATCCACTGAACCAAGTTCCACTTGCATCCAGCCCAGCAATCGCCCTTTTCTTCCCACCAATAGCACAACTGCTAGTCCCAACCACCATCACATCATCGCTGTTCGTCGCAGGCTTCACCCTCAACACAGTTGGCTATTCCATCAGGCTACTCATTCCCAAGCCAAATCATCTTCATTCTTGGCTAAGAGGAGGTATAAATTTATAAGCTATTTTTTAAATACCTAGTATATTGCATGATTCATGAATATGTCATGTGGATTTTGTGGAATTGTGATGATATTTGAATAAGAGTGAAGAGCTAGGAATTTTTTAGGATTCAAAGTCGTTTTTGGGGAATATAATGGAAGGGATACTTATTTTAGGAAAATTCTTACATGGACCAGGTCCATAGGTGAGGCTAGTGAATCCTGTGGTCCAGAATTATCCACATTAGCCAATGACATGGGCCCTTGGTGAGCCATGGTATAGGCCATGGCTGATGTTGATAATTCTGAACCATAAAGTCCACGACCCCACTTGTAAACCCGGCCCATGTAAGTATTTTTCCTTAATTTATGTTATCTTGTTTATTTATTCCATGTATATTGACATTAGTCCTTAATGTTTCATTAATCTCATTATATCCTTAATTTTTGGAATTCATGTCTTTAGTTCTTCATGATAATTATGGATTGCCCCTCTAGGTTTTTAGTCTTTTTCAATTTGGTTCTATAATTTGTAATCGGGTCTGTATTTTATGTGTACTAACAAATTTACCCTTCCTAATATGCTGACATTATTGCAATTGATTCCCTTTGGCTTGTCAAAATTTATAATTTTACCCCTAGTTTGTTAGGATTTGTAATTCTCGTCCCCTAATTTTAATATGACTTATATGTTACCCTAATTTGTTGTTATTGGCATTTTACGTTTTCTTTAAATCGTGGTATGTTAATATGTGTGTTCGTTTTGTTAGTATTTACACCGAGTCTCCAAGGAAGGTATTTCACTACCTTTTTATTTTTCTTTAGGTGTCCATCTATGCTTTTATTATGTGTTTTTATGTGTTGCATTTTCCTCATTCATTTTGAGTATTTGTTAATTTTATTGATTTACTTTAATTTTTAATTATTGGAAAAAATGTAATAGATAGGTTAATTTCATTTCTTTTGAAATTTTGTATTTTTAGATAGTTAATGTAATTAATATGTTACATTTTTATTTAGCAAAAGTTGTATTTAGTTAGACAACTGTAATATATAGGTTAGATAGGGTGTTTCATTTTATTATTTTTCCTCCTTTAGATTGTAGTTAGGCTCCCCAATGTAACAGCTAGAGTTCGTGCTTTATATGTTTTTATGTGTTATGTGCTTATGTGTTTACTCACTTTCCTTAGGGTTTTTGCATCTAGAATATTATGTTTATGTGCTACGTGCTCCTATGTGTTCTATGTGCCATTATATGCTTATTTGATTTTGTTATACTTTTATTTATATTTATTGGTGACGTCACCATACTATTCCAACGCAGTTGTGATTCATCCTAGTTTGCTCGCTAGTCCAACGCTAGTGAGGAATTTATAGAAATGGGCTAATCCAACGTTAGACCTTAGGTCCTTCGCGTGTTACTTTCATCACTTGCGTGCAATTCATTCCTATTGCATGCATTTTTCTATATTAGAATTTTCTTTCATTCCATGATATTTTCCCTTCATTATCCCTTTCCTCGTAAATATGGAGTGCATGACATTTAGACTTGCACTTTATATAGGATTCTAGGATAGATAGTTCATTTGCTTGTTTAGGTTTGGAAGAGTCACCCTTCGAATACAAAAAATGGGCAAGTTTGGCCCTCTTAGGCCCTAGCATGTCGTTCACCCTCTTGTACAAAGGAATAGTATGTCATGAGTCTAGTCCCTCGTTCCATTGTATTTGCATTATTTTCCCTCGATCTACTTATATCTATATCTATATTTTATTTTTTGTTTTTACATCTCACTTTTGCATAGCTCATGACTCCTTCGAGATCTCATTTTGGTTTATGCAATTCATGTGTAAATTCCAATTAAGTTGCGAAAAGGACATTTCATCCCTCTCGATATCTCTTCTAGGTCTAGGTTTACATCCATGTAGAGGCATCCAAATGCGATGAGTTTTAGGGTTGCATTAGCAAAACTCATATCGCAATTGGTTTCGACTAGGTTGAAAGGGTGCATCAGGTGCAAGCTTTTGCCTTCTCTTTCTTCAACCTGTGACTTCCTAAACTCGTTTTTTCTTGTTTTCAAATACCTAGAGTCAGTCTAAAAGAGTCTTCTTACTTTTTCATAAAAATGTTTTCGAAAAATCCTTATTCTTGTTTTCTTACCTTTTTCATTAAATTGTTTTTCTGGTGACTTGGATACTCCAAAACTAAATACCGAAGTTGCGACTCCTGTTTTCATAACAAAACCCTTTTTTAGACTTTATTTTTTGGGCCCAAACCGTCACATTTTCAGATTCCTATTTTAGGCCCTTTTCTTTTGTTTTAAAAATAAATTCATTTTCTAAAAAGCATTTTTTTACAAGACCACATCCTTTTCCACTCTTTTTCATTTTTTCAAAAATGGGTCATGACAACCATATTAACTAAAACCTGAGAATCAATTTCCACCTGAACTTTGCTAAAATGCTGACTAATGCAACATGTGATCCCTTGCAATAAAGCTAGACATTTTACTTCCATGTTTGTCTTCTTACCGAAGTAGGATGAAAAACCACATAAAACTCTATCTTCTATATCTTGAATAACCCCTCCACTACCAGAAAAACCTAGATTTCCCTTTAAGGAGCCATCCACATTAAGTTTTACAAAACCTGGCTTGGGAAAAATCCACAAAACTAAGGTTAGGATCCGTTTTCTTTTTTGCTTAAAAAACTGGTACCGTTCCCATACTCAGCATCCTCTTATCCTCCACACAATGTTGATTAAAAGGAAAAGTTTGGGATATTTCCAATCCTATCGGCTGAATTTTATTGCAAATCATCCAAGGTGAAAGTTTCTTACCTTCAAAAAAATGCAATGTTTCCGGCCTTCCATATCTCTCAACAAATAATTGAAGGAAATATTATTAAAAACTACCCCTTTGCTATACTAGATGACGCATGAAACCACCAATGTTGTAACCTCTTGTGGGTGTATACCCTAAAACCAAGTCGGTTTTTGGGATTTATATATTACGCTTATTTCATGTTATGCTAATACATATGGCATTTTCTTTATCATTCAATACTTGCTATTCATATTACTTTTTTTTTTATAAAGTCCATAAAATATTAACTATTTTAGAGAGATTGTAAGAGTTACAATGATGAGACTCTTAATACATATAAGTTATATTCTTGAATATCCCTAGTCATAGTATTAATGAGATTGGACATCATTAATACATCAATAATACACAAAGACTAGCATATTTTTTGCCTCTGCTAATGGTAAGTAATAGCTAATCTCGTCAACTATGGTGTATATGATACCTAAGCTGGTATGTGGATGCTTGTTAGAGAACAAGTTCATTGGATTGATCTGCCAAGAGTCACCATTCATAGTATCAATGAATTGTACTTTTAATGGCAATGGTGCAAGTGATCCTTAGACTTAAGATTACCACGATATCTTAAATGTGGATTGCTATATTTTGATTTTATTGCTCGGTGCTCGTAAAAAAATAACTCATATGATAGAGATTAGGTAAACTATGAAACATGGAAGGATAGCGAGTAATTGATATTATACTAAAAACTCAATAAAACAGTAAAAACTCGTCAGGAAACTGCCCATATCTGCACCCCTTATCTGCTCGCAAATTGTCCTCATGGATACCAACAAAAATGGAACTTGCAAATGAGCCGCGGGTAGAATACACTGAACTGCGGGTATGGCTTGCTACTGTTCACCCATGGCTGGCTTTTGGTTGGTCCGTTGACGATTTTGCATTGCATCTTTGACTGTGCAACAAACAGCAGCCTTTTACCCCTTGAGTAGACTAGATAGGCTATTTTCCATACTCTATTGCCATGCGTTGAGCCCTTGAACTCTTCAAAATAAAACAGACAAATGATCAACCCCTGTTGAGGCTTGAGTAATAGGCTTAGGGGCTACCAGGCATGTATCAAACTCCCTCTCTTTGAAACGATTAGTCTTCGAATCGTCGCCCATGATATGTAAAGAATGGGGCACAACTCAAAGCTCAAATCTGCAAAATTCATAAGAATAACAAGATTTTTTTTTTCTCCCAACTTTTCACTTTTCTTATAGAATCTCACAAATTTGCCTTTTTCCACTCAATATTTTTTTTTTTTTCAACCTTGTCCCTCTTTTTTTTTCTTTACAAATTCCAGACAACTTACAACATAAAATTCAACTCAAAATTGAAAACAATACTGGGTTGAAAATTTTGGGATTTTAAATATATTTTAGTCGTAGTAACTTCTATTTCAAAAAGTCAAAGAAAATGTTTGCGTATAAAATATATGAACAAGTTTTAACAATACGTCTACAATGTATGTGGAATTGTTTGGTGTTGTTGGATTCAAGAATAATTCTATTTTAAGCTATTCTTACAAAACTCTTGGGGGAGTCATACACCATCAATTTCAGTATCTATCCCGACTTAAATCCAACCTTTTGTATTTCGATTAGATGGTGCGGTGACCTGTGAGGTGCGGCGACCTGTGAGGATAGCCTGGGATCGAGCTACCCTTTGCCATGTTTCCTCACTTGGGATGGCGGGTTGGCTATCTCTTACTCATTTGGTGTCTGTAATTAAGCAACCACAAAAAAGATTTTGCAAAATATTTGTTCGTTCAATGATTGTATTTTCTAGATTATTATTAGAAGAATGATACTGATTTTTTTTTTTTTTTGGGAAATGTAATATATTTGAGAGTAAGTGGTTGGAAAATGTAAAAGGCAATTTATGTATGTAGAATTTCTAAGTTATATTGGGAAAATAATTCAATCCAAAATGACGCTATTGGAGTTGTACACTTTTCAAACTGTAACTTTTGTTTTTGATACAATTCATACTCTACGCATTTTCACTTCCTTAATTAACTCTTCTTGCATTTACTTGAATATATTGTTTGGAATAAAATTTGCATAGTCATGGATTTGGCATATTTGTCGCTCGTGTTAACTGTCTTGTGTTTGTGTATTTATTTTTTAAAGTTGTATTTTAATAAAATTGATGCAACATGAACTAGTGAACAAAAAATAGAAAGAAGAGAGTGTACTACTTGCCGCACAATTTTGTACACACCACATTAGACAATTTTATTATCTAATGTCTTATTCGAGAAGGTACAGTTCACAGTAAACAACATGTATTTTCAGTTAATCTTTTATGCATTATCAGCTTAGATTGCTATTGATATAAATGTGTCTAGATTCTTATTCTATAATAACTAAGACCTGCATGTGTAACTATAAAAGTTACAATAGAGATGCTTTCCACTAGACATTGAATCTCAAAGCAATTTCCTGCAAATTGTTTGCAAGATCTTGAGGCTTAGAAAACATGACCATATGGTCTGCGCCTGATATTTCTTTGACCACATTTGGAGGGTTGCTTTCTATGAAAAATCTTTGCACATCAGGTAGTAATGCTGCATCCGATCCAGCAATGATATACGCTCGAGGAACTGAACCATATCTCTCCCTTGAAACCAAAAGCTGTTTTCGTGAAACCTCATCGTAGAAGAACCTTGTTACTCTTGTGGAATAATTTGCAAGTTTATAATCCTGTGAAAAAGACACGAGAATGGATACTTTTTCTTGTTTGTTTCAAAATTAAAAGAATATGTCAATTCAAAGATGCAAAGAATAGTTCATCCATCGGCTTAGACAAGTGATCTATATGGCAAAATGTTTTACAAAGTTAAACAAAATACATTTTTGACTTCCAAGTTTTGAAATGCACAAACTGTTTTTCAAGCCCATTGGTGTATTCTAGACTATGTTATTTTCTAGTCAAATAAGTTGAATACATAAGTAAGAACTTGTAAGTCAAAAGTCATACTTCTTGAAAGAGCATATATCTGCGAAACACGTTAAAAATCGTTAGTTTTATGCGGAAAATGATAAAATGCTCGCGCAATAAACTGAGTTCCATCTCAACATGCTTCTTTGTTAAAGACAGGTAAGTCTGTTTTTATAAGCGTGATTTATTCCTTTAAATACATCAATAATTTTGAATAAATCTTTACGAAAATCAGTACTTTGTCCTTGCAAATATTTGGTTTGAGAAAGAGAAAGATTTTTTTTTTTTGTCTTTCAAATATTCTTTCTACAATTCGGATTATGAGTGCCATTCTTCCAGTGCCAAACCCAGTGCTAGTGATATGGAGTTGCTATCTTCGCGTTCACACTTATCATACTGAAAATAATCAAATAATTATTAAAGTAGTAAATATAGAGTACCAACTTTATATCATTAGCACCGGACTTGGCAAGTGAGAGAAAGGCACGTAAGAATTCGAATTTATTCTTTCTATGCATTTTGACCTAGTTGGAAACCATGCCCCTAGAATCGAAATACTTCAAAATTTAGTTCCTCCTTATTTTCACGACCGGATGCTTATCGCTAATGAAGCATGCGAAAAGAATAGCCTATGTTCGGATTTGTGGATAGAACAGGAAAAGATAAAAATATTATAAATATAGAGCAACATTAATTGTATGTTTTTAAAAAGAAACTTTATCATTCATTTAATTTACGTAGATGTTTAATAGTGAAATTTTTTCGTTTTCCAATGGTCATATTAGTCAACAATTAATACATATCAAAAAGGGCAAATATGCCTTGTTTTCAGAGTTAGTAGGTGGAAATAAATGTTAAAACCAAACTTTTAAAGTACAATTAAAAATTATCATATTTGGATTTGACCTGAGAAGATAATTTAAAATCAAATTAATTAGTTTTGTTTATTATTTAAGACCTCATGGATTTTTTTTTAAGTTGACGAACAAAATAAAAGGATGCAATCATTTTAACCTATATTTTTTTATTATTGGATATCACTTCTTTCCATTCCCTTTTGTTGCCCATGAATAGCTTTTTTTTCTGTGCTTTCCTTTCCATTTTCTCCAATGCTAAACATTGAGCTTGAGATGAGCACTTGTCTATATGTATGATTGAAGTGTCTTACTTACCTCTTGTGGAGAGTTTTGATACAATTTAGTTGCCAAGAAATTGGGCCCAAAGAGTATAATCTTTGGAGGATCTCCAATTGTTTTACTGTCCCCAAAAAAATCCGCTCCATATGGGAACTGCATTTGATAATAAAAGGTATAGAACCAACAAAAAAATCTTTAATCAAATAGTAATATTAAACCTCAAATATAAATGAATTATTTAGTGAAAGCTTGAGACTCATTGATAACACTAATGTACTTTAAGCTCTGGATGGAGAAAATTAAAGAAAAGCTGGCAAAGAAAAGTCTCCAGTATCATAAACAAAATTGAAGTCCACAGAATATATGAAGATAAACTTTTGGGAAAAAACGTTATGGTGAAACTTCAAAGGAACTTGACACCACACACATGGGCACATGATGCAAATTTAATGCCAAATTTTCACCACACACATGGGCACATGATGCAAACTTAATGCCAATTTTTTTTGTTCTCTTGAAGTTATGGTAGTGGAAGCAAGGATGGGATGCAACTAGAATCTTGATTTAGACGGATGGACAAGATTAACTACTATGCTAGACTATATTCCATTCTTGTTGATTTTTTCTTCTTGGGAAAAAAAGACACATTATTAGTTGAACAATGCTACAATGCCATATCAGCTAAAAATCTTAAGTTTTCATGAAGAAACTAATAAGAATATATATTAATTTATAACCTTATTTTTTAAATTTTGCTATTAATTGGGTGCTAACATTTTGCACAGTATAAGCTAAGTAATGTAAATAATTAAAGGTCAACAGTTGATACCTCGTCTTCAATTTGGGCAAAAGTCAAGTTCGGACCAACCATGAAAGCAGTAACAAAGACACCAGATACAATTCTTTCAGGAAACCTTTCCATGGCAGAGGAAACAGCGTAGCCACCATAGCTATGTCCGACTAGTATGACTCTTTCCTTAGGGGATAGACGCTCCAAATGTGAAAACAGAGGTTTATTGTAGTCGTCAAAGGTGTGCACGGCTTTAAGCGGAATCTGATTTCGCCCAGAATATGCTAAATCTACTGCGGTGACATTATGTCCCGCTTCTTCCAGTAAAGTCGCCAACTTGTACCAACACCATGCTCCGTGACCAGAGCCATGCACCAACACAAAGTTCGCTGCAGAGACACAACGATAATGAACAAAGAGCAGTGTTACAAGAAATATTATGATTCTTTGATAGGCACTCATAATTTTTTGGCTTCTAATGATTATATTTCAATGGCCCTCTAAAATTACATACAGACAACTATGCTTTTATACTGCTGTGATGCCAAACAAAATTTTATCCAAACTGCTTCGGGTTTTGTTCCAACGAAACGACTTATAATATTTGCCACTCATTTGCGACTAGGTACAAAATTCTTTGCTTGCACGTAAGCTCCGATAGATGAGGAGGTTTACTTTAAAATTTCGATGAAAACTATTATATCCAGTGGTGAAGGCAGGGATAGGCAAAGTCAATGTTGATCGCCAGTCTTAAATTATAGATCAAATCTAAACTTCTCAAGAAAAAGTTTGCATCCAGAACTCGTGTTTGGTTGGCGTTCATCTTGTACAGCTTGAGCACGGATCTTTGCTTTGTCTTGGTCAAACATTTTAAAATAATTGAGTTCATGATTTCTAATCTCAATTTTTAGAAATTGCATCAAACTCCAAGAGTTTCGAATAAGGTGAATATACATAATTCTGAAATAATTTGAAATCTAGATCTAGCTTTTAACTTGTGCTGATAATCTCCTAGACCATCATTGGTGTGTCCTAGCTTAATTAAATGGGTATTCTTGGCCTTTTCTCCACATGTACCACACAATTTAAGGGCAAGAATTGCAAAATGGAAGACCAACTTGAGAAAAGGGGTGTCATATTTTGTCCCGAAGATCACGCATTGCAAGTTTTGCTATTACAAGTTAAAGATTGATGCATGTTAGCCCCGTCGAACTATCAGTCAAAACACACAAAATATGCGAGATTGACCATGTGACTTTTAAAAAAAATGAACCATGTGACTTTTAAAAAAATGAACTGTGACTAGAAAGTAAAGTTTGACATTATTACATGTTGTTGAGTTAAGAAGGAAAAAAAGAGTTGAAAAAGAGAGGTAGTTAGATAACTGATTTAAATACTCATTTGCGGAGTTCCACACGCAACAGTTAAATGCTCAAAAATTTCATAATCAGTGTAGACACGTTTTTAATAGAACTCTGAAATCCAAATATCACCTATAGCGTGCAATTAAGTTATTTTTGCAAAGTGAACAAGTTATTCTTCCAGCCTTACGTTACCGTCATCTTGATTAAAGAATGTATATTTTTTCATATGAATAAAACACTTTTCTTTTTCTTTTTTGATATTAAGTTCAATGGATAGATGAGTTTGTCTTATATCGGTTTGAGAAATAAAGAAAGAGCACTTGATATATATATATATATATATATATATATATATATATATATATTTGAATATGGGTCCAAGACCTACAAGTTTAAATTTTTGGATAAATGTTTTGTTCTAACTTATATACTAGGCCTCTTTGGTAGTCTTTCTTGGAGTTTCTCTCCCCAACAAACCGAGGTCTCTTTGGTAGACTTTCTTAGATTTTCTCCGTAATTAACCGATATCAGAGCCATGGTTAACGTCTTGTTCTAGTGGATTACTCGTTGGTAAGTGATTTATTTTCGGTGTTAAGCCGGTTATATTGGATTAAGGGCCCAGTTTCTTTGTAAATTTAGAGTCCACATTTGATTTAATAAAGAATGGGCTTATATTGAGTCTTGGGCTAGTGGGCTACTAGTTGGCAATTGATTTCTTCTCCGCATCAAGCTGGTGATGTTGGACCAAGGTTACAGTTTCTTTACAAATAAAGAAAAGATTAGAGTCCACATTTGAGTTAATAAAGAATGGACTGGGTTGAGTAGTAATTTGAATTTGAGGGAGTTTGAGGGTGAATTTGGTTTTAATATGAGGGTCTACCCATGAATAGGAAGAATTATTAGGTTCATAAGTCACTACAACAAAAAGGGAAACTAGCGAGGAAACAAAGTCCATGCCAAAAATTTTGACTTCCTCGCCAATTAGTTTTAGCAAGGAAAGTGTTTCCTCGCCAACATTCTCGCTAAATGCTCGTCGCTAAAAGTCATTGGCGAGGATTGCATTTGTCTTTCTCGCTAATGATGTAGATCAATAGCGAGGAGGCATCTTCCTCACTAATAACTTTGACACTATAGCGAGGAAAACTTCCTCTCTATTGAAGTCAAAATGTTCCTCACAAAAACCTGCATTCCTTGCAAATGGCCAAGGTGTTTGGCGAGGAAAATTGAGCATCCTCACTAAAATTAGCAAGGGATCTTTTGACATAATTACTATACACCAAGCCAATATAATGTTTTTAGCTAGGAAAATTTCCTCTCTAACAAGCTTTAGTAGGTTCCTGCCTTGTTTTTTGGCGAGAAAATCTTCCTTTCCAAAATGTTGTTTTAATCCTAATTTAAAATTTTAATTTTAATTATTGGATGATTTTGTTAGAAAGTTTAGTTATAAATCGCTTAAATATAGTTTATTGCATGGCTATTGTTTATTAACTTCTTATAAACTTTAAATTGGTTGCAATTGGCAACCAAATTATTGATGAATCATTACGAAAATAGAAGCTTCTAAAATAAATCATAAACCAAATATTTGGGTTGTTGCAAACTTAAGCAAATGTTGATATAAACTTGAGCAATTGCATTTAAAAATTTTATTAAACGATGAAAAAAATTGTAATAGCTAAAACCCCAAAATCAAATGTAAGAATTGTTGGTCAAAAAATTGAGAATTTATTAGTAAAATTACAAGGCAATAAGCCAAATGTTACATTAAGCGAAGTCCTCTTCATCTGAAACCTCCCTAAGCTCTTGTTTCTCAACGTCATCAGATGATTCAGCAGCGCTCCATTCTGAATACCAAATAGTATAGCAACAGGTTAAGAGCCACATAATGTTGAAAGAAGCAATTAAAAAGAGAGAACATTAAAATATTGATTGCCATTCGAAAATTAAAATCACCTATCTATTGAGATAATAACTATTCTCATGTTCTTTTAAGCTAGAATAGCAAAGCTTTATATACTTAGAAATGAAACCAAATTCTCTCCACCTCATTACAATTGGAAATAGAGTACCATGTCCAGAATCACACAAAATAAAGCATATATATTCCATATCAGCCGAAATCCATTGACATAGAAGACCATTGATGAGTTGACACAAGGAAGAGAGAACATCAGTAAAAGGCAACATGAAAGAACATAAATTTTTGAAGATAAAAATCAGACAAACTACAAAGGATTGTCCCATATATGTACCCCTTTCTTTCACAGTTGGCTTGTGGAATCAATTTGCCTAATGATTTGCTTCAAAAGACCCCTCTTCGGATCCAACAGAAGTTTTCTTCCTGCTTCTTTCTTCGAAATGTTCACGAAAACAGAGGCTTGTTCAAAAGGATCACCTGTGCATGTGCACAAAGAAGATTCCTTTGTAGCCCATGTTTTCCATTGATTGTTTTGTGCAGGACATGTATGGATTCTCCTTTCTCTACTCAAATGAATAAAATAATGTAAAAGCACTAAAGGAACTTTCCTTCCCTATAAATAGAGAAGACATAAATAACACATACCTTCAATGTCGTTTTTGAGTATTTGGTTTGATGCAGAACTAAAACATACATTTGCACACTCATTTTGTTTTAAGCCAACCAATCATTGACACAATCATAGTCGAAAGATACCCACTGGAAAATTTTCATGCTCTATCATTGATAGGATAGATAATATAAAGGTGAAAGACAGGAAAGGAAAAAGAAGGGGAGAAAAAGTTTTAAATTAGTTGCAGCAGATATTTCATTTGCACCCAACAATTATCGATTTTCAAGTTTTATTCTACCCTTGTATATGAAGAAATCACACAAAAGGGCGGCATCACCCAAAACGCACAAGTAGACTAGCAGAATAAGAAACTATATACCTTTATTGTCACTGGATGATATACTGAATGACCTGACACGCTTCATAATATATATATACCTTGCATTTTCTCATCTCAAGATTGATAGGAACACAAAATATCAGCAAGTACAAAATGTCGATAGTTTTACATGACATGCAAGGTCAAAAGAAGAAAGATACAAGTGCCACCAATAGGAAGAAACATTCATAAATGTTCATATATGCTCCAGATTTAACGAAATGCTAGAATTTTGAAATTTCTAGACCAAAACGAACAAAGAAACGGCATAATTGAAACACAACAAAAATAGGAATTTGGTAAACATACAAGGGAATCACCTGAAGCAAATAATCAATGCCAGCATCCAACTGTGTAAGATTAACAAGGAGCATAACCAATAATCAAGTAATCTCACAATTTTTTTTGTACAAGATATCTATTGCTGTTTCGACAATACCCATATCCACCATCTGTTTTGAGAAATCTGAAATTTGAGACAAATTTGAAGTGTTTTTGTAGCAGGCTCTGACACTTCCTAAGCCATGAATATACCGACTAATGTTGCTCAAACAAGATTCAATGAGAAACTAATGTCCAAATCAACCATTTTAAAGTTTGTTTATCCAATTAAAATTATAATCAGTCATCTCTTTAGAACATGAAATGTGGCCTTAGCACAAGAGTTTTCATTGTAAAACATGCCGGTTCCAAATGGGATCATAATCTCCTTATTTTAGCATAGAACATTTTAATTGAAGAGTTATTCAAGGCCCCATGAAAGGATTACCAAGACAAAAAGAATAGCCTTTAAAAAGGACTATCTGAAATATTTACACCATTTGGTACTCCCCCATGTGTTTTGTCTATTTAAAGTTCCCATTACATTTCATCAACCACTCATAATACAAAGGTAAAACATGATGGAAATGAATGAAACTCTAAAGGTATATCGAAGTAAACATCTAACCTTGTTGTCGGCTAGGAAGCAATAAAGTGATGGAAGAACAACAATATTGAACTTGCCAAGCATTTGTAAACCATCCTCAGATCCCGTATAATCCCGAACTATATCAACTGCTACCATCTTCACGTACTTATAAAATCAAAGAAAATCAAATACACAATCAGTTTTCGACTACAGAAAAAAAAAAAGTAGAACACCCACTCTTAAGCTCAAAATTAAAGGGATTTGATTATCAGACTGCAGCTAAACAAACTAAACTAAGACCCCCGACTGAAGGGCCCCTCCCCTCCAATCTTACCGGTTCTCCATTTGCACTTAGCAATCGAAGTACAAAGCATAGCATACACCGACGTGGTAGTATGGAGAGTTCGTGAGGTGAGCCTATTCCGAAAACATAAATTGTTTGGTAAAAAATTGAACAGAAATGAAATTTGTCAAAACGATGTCGTTTCGGAGCTCTAGAGAGGAGTTGAAGGCATCAAAGATGTTGAAGGAGCTGAGGATTCCAAACGGTGAATAAATCTGAAATTTTTGAAGGGCTTATGGACAGAGTTCTTGAGGGAGGGAAAGTTGAAAGAGAACGAGGGAAAATTAGTGTGGGTTTACATCTAGCAGTGAAGAAGAGGAAGTGTGCTTTAGAATTTGTATTATTATAACTTTATTAAGTTTCTTTCTATCAGAAGGCGGGATTTGAATGGTATTGAAATTGGTGCACAAAATTTAGAATTCCCGCCCACTAATTTGGGAAATTTGGAAGTAAGGTAATTAGATAATATAAGGCTTGTAGTTGTGGAAATTGGTGCACAAAATTTAGAATCCCCGCCCACTAATTTGGGAATTTTGGAAGTATGTACTCTAAGGTAATTAGATAATATAGGGCTTGTAGTTGTAGGTTGTTTTCAACCAAATGAAGGAAAATTGAAAAATATTTCTTGAAGTGCTAATAGCAAAAAAGTATAGCGTTGAATAAATGTATTATAATTGTACCTAAAAAAATATAAACATCGCCTCATAAAAAGTTAGATATTTCCAAAAAAATCTGGACTTTCATAAAACAAATAAATGCATTTCAATTGTACCTGAAAAAAATAACAATTTTAAATCCTACCAAAAAATCTAATATATTCTGAAATTAAACAAAATCCATCAAAACTGTTGAAACTAAACAAAATTTAATGAAACTCAAATGCTAAAACTACAAGCAATGTAAGAGCAGCATTAAATTTATCCAAATTACATGTCCAATTCTTTGTTTTTTTTTCTAATTACTTGACAAAATTACAAAATCACTGATTCACGGTTCAAACTGGCTTAAGTGGTTTATATGGTTTTGTGCTCATTGAGTAAGTTTTTTCAACCAAAGGGAGGAAAATTGAAAAATATTTCTTGAAGTGCTAGTAGCAAAAAAATATAGACAAAAAGATAATTGCTAGTTAGTAAATATTCATATTATTCTTGTGCTAATACATGTCCATATGTACCATTCAACAAAATGCATTTTTTCATATGAATATTCTACAAGTAACTATACAAAACACTTAATACACTTTTGGCTAATGTTTTGAAACCCGGACTGTTAATAGAACTAGTCAGGTCACGATTCAACCGATTGAACCAGTTCAATCCCAGTTCACTATTATAAATACCTAGACATTTTATGGACCAATATAAAATATCACCTCGTAAAAAGTTAAATATTTCCAAAAGAAATTGGGCTTTCACAAATAAATTTTTAAATTGTAAATTTAAACAAATAAATACATTTCAATTGTACCTATAAAAAAATGATAATAATTTAAATCCGACCAAAAAACCGTACTACATTCTAAAATTAAACAAAATCTAGTAAAACTATCGAAACTAAACAAAATCTAATGGAACTCCAAATCCTAAAACTACAAGCAGCATAAGAGCAGCATAAGAGTGCCCATTAAGTACGTAAGTTATTTTCAACTAGAGGAAGGAAAATTGAAAACTAATTTCCTCGGGAAAAATGTTTTATGTTTTCCAGTGTTTCACACCAAGAAAATTTCTAAAAATACTTTTTAAAAAAATATTTTTAATACAACCAGATCGACCCTTAACTATTTTCTTGTCTTGTGAGATGTGATTAGTGCTATATTCTTAATGACTTTAACATAATTATATAGTGATATACTTCACTTTTTGTTATTGACATTTTTAACTTTTTTCAAATACATATTCAACTTGATTCAAAAGTTCTTGTTGATATTCTTCTTAAAGATGCTAATGCCGCTTGTGTGGTACCCTCGTCCCACATCGAAAATGTGAAGAAACATGAACCAATGTATAAGTTGAGCCTAAGCATTCAAGTCCAACTTGGGATATCTATTTTGGGCTAGCGAGGACGGAGCCCAAAAGTTGGACTTGGTTGCTCAGACTTTGGTCGCGTATTGGGCTTGCAGGACCAGGACGTGACAGAATGGTATCAGAGCGAACCTCGTGTGGTCTCTGCACGGGGTGAGACTGGGCCTATGGTATTGGGCTGGGCTACGCAAGAAAGTGGAGGAACTAAGTGCTGTGCGGGGCTAAGTGCTACGTCGACCTAAGGGCGGGAGCCACCTCTAGAGTCCAACACAACCGAGTGGACAGTCCAGATTATGATATGGAATGGGCTTTGCGAGGACGCAAAGCCTAATAAGGAGGGGTGAATGTGGTACCCTGTCCCACATCGAAAATGTGAAGAAACATGAACCAATGTATAAGTTGAGCCTAAGCATTCAAGTCTAACTTGGGATATCCATTTTGGGCTAGCGAGGACGGAGCCCAAAAGTTGGACTTGGTTGCTCAGACTTTGGTCACGCATTGGGCCTACAGGACCAGGACGTGACAGCTTGGGTTGTGGCTCGTGAGATCGAAGAGTTAAAGAATGCTCAATGGGTGTCAATTTCATATTGCTTCGTAACGCTAATAGAGTGGCAGATGGTCTTGCAAATTTTGGTTGCTCTATTGTTGTAATAAAGTTTTATTTACTATTTTAAAGTTACCTGAAGATGTAATAGGGGATTTTAGGTTAGATAAGGTAGGTTTACCTTCTTTAAGAAATAAATATTTGCTCATTTAATTGTGTGAGTTCAAGGTGGTGCAATCCAAAAAAAAAAAAAAAAAAAAAAGGTGGTGCAATGCATCCGTGGATTGCATTCAATCCACGGACAGATTGCATTCAATCCACGGATGGATTGCATTCAATCCACGGAACAGATTGCATTCTGTCCAGTGGATTGGGTTGAATCCATCCATGGATTGCCATTTGAACCCTTTTTTTATACACTTGGCCTAGTCTTTCATTAAATAGATACATTATTTCATTGTAAACGGATAGTATTCCTATTTCTTTTTGAACTTTCATGTATTTGTGAGGTATGTTTTATGTTCCCCTTAGTTTTTTCGGTGTTAATGAAATGAGAAGTGGTGCCCTCCCTTGTGTACGGGATTAGCCAAAAAAAAAAAAAAAATAGAAGGAATGAAGTGCTAGTAAAAAAATATAGTGTTGATCAAAAAGCTTGTATTCACACTAAATGATAAAATAAAGACAAAAAGATATGTGCGAAAAAGAAAATTTGGTTTTATGATATGGAATTATCATTTCTTGAAGTTATTTGTTAATCTTATTTGTCATGATTGAATTTCAAAGAACATAACTATGTACAAAATATATATTTCGAGAAATACATTCGAGTGTGCTAGTTAGTAGATATTTAGATTGTTCTTGTGCTAGTACATATCCCATATGCATTATTCAACAAATAGTAAGCATTTTTTATTTGAATATTTTTCAACTAATCGTATAAAATACTTAATACACTTTTGGCCAATCTTTTGAAACTTGTACCATTAATAGAACTTGTGAAGTGATTGAGTCACGGTTCAACCAATCAAACCAATTCAACTTCGATTCAATGATTTTTTTTTTAAAATAAAATATATAAATATCATGACATTCTATGGACCAATATATGACATTACTTGATAAAAAGTTAAAAATTTCTAAAAACTAGGCAATTCTACTGGACATCCTTAGA
Organism: Mitragyna speciosa; assembly: GCA_024721245.1. Lineage (NCBI taxonomy): Eukaryota > Viridiplantae > Streptophyta > Magnoliopsida > Gentianales > Rubiaceae > Mitragyna > Mitragyna speciosa. The sequence goes on along the minus strand of CM045565.1, from coordinate 15,322,801 downwards.
TTTGCCCGCTTTGATTACATGGAGTAATAAAAATGATAAATTTATACAAATACTTAAATTGGAAAAAAGCAACAAGCATAAACTGGAATGTCTAAAGAAATGTGATGTCTAAAGTTGAAGTCAATACTTCTGAAATACATGAACACCAACTGTCTTTTTCCAAACTACCAAGAGTTTATGACCTCTTTCCAAAACATGGAGTAGTTTCCAAAAGGTCCTGTAATCACCACATCCCTAGACAAGTTGCCTAAATATTTTAAACACTTTCACAGTGCCTTCTATATTGCAGCCTATTCCAAATTTCCAATGTTAACCTGCACCAAAAAATCACATATTTTTTGGTGGAAGTTAACATTACATCTATTAAACAAGAAAACTTAGTTTCAAAATAATCCACCATCTACCACATCCAAAACAAGCCAAACTACAAAAACATTTTAAGACTCAAAAGGTCCCTTTTAGATTTTACAGCCAATTTCCATCCAAAATCACCAAAATGAACCTGCAAAACATAAATTTAATGTCAGACACAATAAAAATTTTTGCTAAAACCATTGTGCCTAAACTGTTCTGCTAGAACTACTGATATACTTGGTATTCACATATTGCTTTTCAAAACTACATGTAGATTGCATCATTTTCTTACCATGTTAACTTATAAGATCAGGTATTTCCATTAGGCATAGTCCTGCTTCTCACTTCTGCCATCAACCAATCTATCAACTCTTGTAGGTGCTGAAGTTGAGCTTGTTGTTCTTCAATTTTTGAATGTGCAACCTCCAATTGTGACTTTTGCTCAACAATGATACTCTCCATTTGTCTATTATTGTTCCCATTGGTTCCCCTAGCATATTGCCTTTTAGATGGAGGTCTGACTCCACGAGGTTTCCCATAGATATAACCAGAATTTTTCAGACAAACTTTTGCAACTATCTCAACCTTAGACCTTGTAACTCATTTTCAGAAACAGGTTGGTTTTTCCAGTTAATCATTTCTTGCTGCATGATATAAGAGTTGTGTCATGGTATAAACTCTTAATTTAATTTTTTTTTAAAAAAAATATGTTTGATATTTGTGACTTACATGCCTTTCTTCAGCAAGAGGGGAGGACCAACCATTTTTATTTCTATATGCAATATCAAACAATTCAATAGGGCCAAGTTTCTCATTTGTCTCTGGATTGGTCTGACAAAATAGGCAACAATGTGAACATACAAACATGTTTAAAAAGTTTCAGTTCAACTATATTTAAAAACCTCAGCCCCACAGTCACAATAAAGAGGTAATATAGGACATGAATTTACCATTTCATGGTGTTTTTGTGGAAAAGACTTAGATCCTAGCTTGTGCACATACTCCAGATTTGTACGATTTCATGCATTATTCACTAAATGAGCCTAACGTTCAAGGTATAATCAAGTTAAGAACTTGCTACTCCTATAAATGAATCAATTTAGCAAAAAGTAATGCATAGATATTTACTTACTTTCCAATCTTCATTGTCAAAGATATTGTCACACATCCAAACCCAATCATCCCTTTTCTCAAGAAAATGGACAGGAGGATTGGCCCTTGCATTTGCACCTTGCCCAAACTTTTTGTAGTGTTGGTGACATTTATTTCTAAAATTTCCATACAATTGTCCAAACTGACTCTTAACAGCATCTTGAACATGTGATTTTGTACAGTCCAAATTAAATGTGTCATGTAAAATTTAACAAAATAAGTTTAGAAACTTGGAAACGATACGAAATGTATTAAATGCATCATACCACTGCACATTCATAAAGGTCTTCCTTGGCTGACTTGTTAATGGCCATCCAATTCTGTACTTGTATTGGTGCATCTTGCCTAAAGATAAGACCAAGCTTTCTTGCAAAACATGCACTCCAGTCACCAACAGATGCATTCTCATCTTCAGGTATTAGTATTGGTGGTATGAATTATTCACCTTCTGGATCTTGTTCCTTGTTTGCCCTTACTTCTTTCTCAAGCTTGATAATTTGATTGGGTCCACGCTTTTTACGAGCTAATACAACTAAGAACAAGGTGAGTGCACAGAAAATTGCAATTCTATAGAGTTTAGAATAAGACTAAATGCTGACATGAATGAACATCTGAATTTTCAACAGGTAGAGTTTCCCTATGAAATTTCCAATATGTATAAGTACTGTCCATTCCCTTATATAGTAGATGACTTTCAACAATACAAACGGAGTAATATTTCACATTTTTACATTTTCTACATGGGCATCTAATATTTCATAAATTTTTCTAGTCTATTCCTATATTCTTCACACCATCTATCAAGAAGAAACATCCAAATCTTATCCATGTTTGTTCCTGTGATATATGAACTACGTGCTATACCAATGTGCCAGTTTAGATGATAAGCCTTCTTAGTATAATTGTATTATAAAAATAGCACTGAAATTCAAAGATATGATAATTGTAAATAACAAGTTAAACAAAGCAAAATAAGTCGTAACCCAACAAAATCATATACATTCACAATATCATAAATGAGGTCCATATAGTGGCAGTTTCACTTTAAATGAAGCATATTTATTGTCAATTTGGACCAAAAGAAAACAAATTTGAGGACTTGATGTAATTCATTTACTGTGAAGAACGGCTGAAGAAAATTAATAAAGTGTTTGTGTTTGAACTCTTTATGCTTCCTACATCCAATTTCCCCTGTTCAAAGCATATTATACAGATTAACAATACTTGTATTGAGCTTTGAGTGTATTAAAATGGGTCCCTTTATTACTTTTACAAAAAGAATGAAAATTTATATATTTGTGAAGTTTTGGGAACAAAGCCAACATAAATCTCTAAAAGAATTAAAAAAATCTGAATAATCCAAATATTCTATCCAAAACAAAATAAAACTAACCCACAAAAATTACTTTTAATGTGAAAAAAAATAAAGAAGGGAAGAGAAGAATTGGAGAAGAAAGACTGCAACTAAGACATGCCTTTAGAATAAGAAGGTTAATGGAGTATTTAAAAAAGATATAGAAGAGAAGATTAGGCTTTTATCCATGACATACCTTTAGATTAAGGAAGTTATTGAGCTAGAATACTAACTGAAATTTAGGTTAAAAGAAGAAAAAATTTTAAAAATCTTCAAAAAGAAAAAAGTGCATATACGTAGACCCAATCATGTATTTAAGGAATGAATGCGGCAAAAATCCTTGCATTTCATTAAAGGCTTTTGCACCAAACCCCTCTTTTGTGGGTTTAGAACTCAGATAAAAGGGATGAACCTCTATTATGGATACAAAAATAGAATAGAAGAACCAAAGAGCAAAGACAATCAAGCAGTAAAACGGTGATTTCTGGACTTACACGGCAATCTGATTAGACTCAATCCAAGAATTTCAGATGAAGACAAAGTCAATGAGAACATTCAAGAAGTTAAATATTAATAACATGACAAGATTTCAGGGTAGATTAATCGATAGACCCGCACAAGCCTTTGATGACTCCTCCGGCAAAACATAATTCCAGGTGAAAGTAATGTAAATTGATGCATCCAAAGGTAGTAAATAATCAAATTTGAACTAAAAAACAGAAAATGCACAATGGAAAAAAAGACATAATCCCAAATGCATTTCCTATAAATAACGACTGTATTGTCAAAATAAAGAACAAAGTTTCGAAAAGCATGCCTTTTCCCGGTGGGCCTGTGGAAAATAGTAAACATGCTCTCCTAGCCTTGGAAGATCAATCGATAGAGCTGCACAAGCTTTCCATGTTGCCTCATACAAATTTTCATTACCTATGAGTGGTAGTTTTAACGATTGATACTTTTAACAATGAACAATTCTCAAACTAAAAGGGCTAATATTATTGAACATGGGAAAGTAAATACTAAATGCAAGATTAGACTACAGAAACTATGAAGGTAGGAGATTGTTGCAGAGAGAGACTGTAAAAAGATTGGAACTAAGAAGGAAAGAGAAAAAACGGATGCAAAATGTCTAACTTTACTCTTATGTCTTTATTTTTTCTTTTTTTTTTTAAATCCTTTTAGGCCTATTGACGTCATTTAGTAGTAAATATATGGTTTTGGTGAGGAGAGGACCCGTCCTCTCTATTGCTCAAATATATGGCGAGGAAAATTTCCTGGCAAAACAAGGCTCATTAGCTGCAATTCTATGATTTCTCGCCAGTAACAAAAAAAATTGGGCACATTAGAGTCAGCGTTTGGAGGGAAGCTTTCCCGCGTTGGTTTTAGCGAGAAGTTTGAGAGAGAAATTTGTATTCCTCGCTAAGTATATGCTGACTCAAATCTTTGGCGAGGTATTACTTATTTCCTTGCTATAAGCTTATTAATAGCGTCAAATCTTCTACTCCTCACTAAAATTATTGTAGCTAGTGCCCTTTTTTGTTGTAGTGAGTAGGTAAGTTTGTCTCACATCGGTTTGGAAAAAAAAATGGATTTAATACATAGATATTGATCCCAGTCTACAAATTTAAGATTTTGATAAGGTTAGTTACAATTTATATATTGAGCCTCTTTAACAAACTTTCTTGGGATTTCTCTCCCCAGCCCTTGCGCCTGTCTGGTGAGGGGGAAGAGCAAAAACTTTTAGTTTTGCCAGTGCGAGTATTTCTACTTGACATCCACATTTTGTTTCTTGAACTCCCATTTGTGAAGAAATCACACACCTACCCCCTGAAGTCATATCCATTTAATTTATTTTCAAAAAACTTTTGATTTTATTGGAGACACAAACCAACACAAGATTTTGAGTTTTGTGGGATACCATTATCATATATGTCTAGTAAAAATAATATATCATTTTATTTTAGGAGTGAAATTTAAATCAATATAAAGATATATTAAATATTAGTATTAATATTCCAATTAATGTTTGATATATAATGATAAAACTATTGTACGCAATCACACATTCTAGTTCTGTTACACTCGTAATTTTCACTATTCTACCTTCTATTATAGAAGATTTTTTTATCAAAATTCCAGGCTAAGTTAAGCATCCAATTTTCCTATTTTTTCCCACATTTTCCCAGCTGATTACAACATCTTGCACTTCCTGAACAGCCTTCAGTTTCTCTCTTTGCATAATTAATAAATTGTAGCTATTAGACTCAATCTGCCGACATGCCCACAAAATGATTGCCTCCTGATATGCACACATAGCCACGATAGTTGTACCGACACCTGATACACGATAGTTCTACTGACCACTGATATCTCCCTCTGTATATCGAATTCATTACTTGAATCTGTATCAATACTCGAGCAAAATAGTCAAATTGGAAGAAGAGATGCTCCACTGTATTCTGAGCTTTGATGGCATCGTTCACATTCATCATTCTCTATTACTCTCCACTTCATAAGCCTTGCTTTTGTCATTAGTTTCTCCTTACAAATCAACCGTATGATAAATGAAAAGCTTGGAACATGTTTCTTGAACCAAACTAGGCTGTGCAGTGATGTATTTGGTTTCGTATTTTTGATTTTCTGATTTGTGCTTCTCACTGTAAACACTCCAGTACTATTGCTCAGCTATTTCACTTCATCTTGCTGCTTCTCACAGGGTTGAAATCAGCTGGTGTGTTATTTATCGGCTGCACTATTTCTCTTCATCTTTTGTTTTCTTTTGGCAGCTCCCATTCTCCATCCTTGTTTATTTCAAATACTTATCAGTTTTCCTTTTTCCCAATATTCTGATCATATTTTCAGAAAATATTTCCTCAAGAATGCCAGCAGGGTGCCATGAATCCACCACAAGTATGTACCCTTCTCATCCCCTATGATATGCTTTATTAATGGTCTTTCTCGAGCACCATGATGCTTCTTGTGGGATCTTAATGGACCCCGTAATGATATTCCTGTTAACAAGTATAAATGCATCCATTTGATCTATAAAGAGTTCTATTTCGAGCACAAGTTCAAGATATGATTAATTACTAAGCACTGGTTCCGTGTTTTCCAACTTCTTCAATCACTTATTTCTGATTTAATTTAAGTAAAAACCGTTGTTAAAGGTAGCAGAACTAAATAATAATTACAAGATCCTGGCTTACTGAAGTAAGTAAATACCAAAAAGGAAAAAGAACATGATAAATTTTCACAAATACATATGCATGAATCTAATAACTCAAACAAATTCTTATAATTTATGGCAAGAGGACCAACCCTTCTTTTTAAATAAGTAGATAACTTAGTTTAGCATATGAAATTCTGCTGACACTGCAACTTTTGGTAAACCATCCCAGGAAAAATAAAGATATAAAATTCATAAGGCAACATTATTTGTTGGCTTGGCCTTTGCTTTTAAAATAATCATATGTTGCTTCGCAATCAGCATTCTTGCCCACACAAACCTCAATAAATTCTTTGTAGTAGAACCCTCTGAACAGTGGGGGATTGCTTGGACTAACAACTGATTTTGCAGGTTCAATAAACCTATCAGGTGGACAGTTAATAAAGCTGGCAAGTGATGTCCTAGAACAAACTGAATTCGTAACCACTCGATGCATTGCACTTCTTAGCTTTCCATTGCTAATTACCTGCAAAAATACATGATCCAAAACAAAATCGAAATGATCAGATGATTCCATATCTCGTTTCAAAATTGAAACTTCGGATTTCATTGCTCCTGTTCTTTTTATATACATTTTTCATCAATCTTCATTGTCTAACTTAACTTGTTAAAGTATCAGGAAAATATTTTTCCAAAGTGAATAGCATTGGATTTCAAACATTTTAGATTCCAACCAGTTAAACATTGCTAGAAGGGCCTTATTTAGTTTGCAAATAGCCATAGTTGTAATTCCTTTGCAGTAAGGATACAGCTTATATATACCTCTAGTGCAAACGATACATTTATCGCAAATGAATTAGGAAGAGGCTCAACCCCAAGCCATTTGCCATCCTTCAATAGTTGCAGCCCATAAACATCTTGCTGGAGTATAGTTATGAGATTACCATCAAAGTGGCCACCTACTCCCAAGGCTGAGCTAGGATCTGGGCATGCAGGATAATTGTGGATCATAAAAACTAAGTCATAATTGTCAAATTCTTGTTCAGTAAATCCTAATCCTTCATAGATCAGCTCCAAAACTCTCTTGCCCAAATTTCTCACTTCCCCGGTATATGGTCCTATAATCTCTCTGCAAATGGAAATGTTACTCAATTAGTTAGCCACACCAAAACTAGAAAAATATATTAGTGCTTTATGGAAATGTATAAAACCTATAAACCATGAGTTTATCTTTTTGGTTAGGCTCCTCTTGCTGCTCGTAATTATATTTACCTATGAAGTTAATTTCATCTTAAGAAGAATTTTTAAGATATTGTTCGATTGTACCATTAATTTTATCCCAAAAAGTAGACTAATACACTTAAAAAATTAATTTCATCTGAGAAAATTTTATAATTAAATTTGCCTGCAATATGTGGATGGTGTAAATGTGCCAAATGATAACGAAAATGATGATTTTTTTTTTGTCAAATGATTAATTTTAATTTAGTAAATACTTTGAGGGTTTTAATTTTCAATTTTACATCTTCCTTTCGAAAGTTTAATCTGCGGCGCACAACCTATGAGAAGAAATAAAAACAGCTAGGAGGTGGCAGACGCAATAGTTAAAACTTTGTAGGCAAGGCTTGTACAAAGATATACTTGGGATGCACATTCATAATTTCATTCGTTTCTGAGGGGTAAAATTTAAGTTTTGAAAGGAATATAAAGGAATATAAATTATTTTTTTTTAATTTTTATAATTGAAAAAAACAATTTCAAAAATCTTGGTCACCTAAGATATGAAATTTTCGAGAAAAATATAGAACTATGAAGTTTTCATTATATTCCTACAGAGTCTTAAAATTGCAACTTAAAACCAAGTACGAAGTTTTCTATAAGGAGGCTAAATAAGAATCAGTTCTTTAAAAAACATGAGAATCTAGTACGGTTTTTAAACAGGGATTACTAATTAAAAAGCAAAGGAAACCCCAGTAGAATAAAAAGATTTTTAATGCAGGGAAAATGTAAAAATTATTTTGCAAAAACGTGCCTAAATCATGCCAGATTATCCAATAAATACTCTATAAGCAATTCGTAAAAGATTACTGTAAAATCCTAATAGATTATACCGGTATCTTGCTGGCTTTTCTGGCCAAGTTTTGATGCAGCTCTCAAGAGGATGACATCGGTGTTCCAAACTATCTTTCCAATATGCAAATTATTGGGTGCAATAACGTCCAGAACTGGTGTAGACCCTGAATCCATTTTGCGCATCATCACTACTTGTCCGTATTTTATCCTCAGCGACCATGGAAAAGAACTCTTTCCCCACATTCTTTGCATCAATCATCAAATTTTCCGGTACTCCATGGTTGATCACCTGTTTCATTATATTCAAAGTATGTAAATACAGTCATGAAAATATCAGCTATTTTGTAAATACATGTTCGAAGTGGACGAAGACCTGGAACAATCCAAATTCGTGGCTGGCCTTTATAATTTTCTGAACCAAATCAGCTCGATTTGCATCTCCTAGATCAATCACTGGTATGTCCTTGCTTATTGGAACAGGTTCTGTTGGCCTTTTCTCCACAGGCACAACGTAGTTTGCAGGCAAAGATTGCAGATTGAAACACCAACTTGAAAGAAGGGATGCCATATTTTCTCTTGATGATTCTTGCCATGGATTAGCATGTCATATATAGCTGCAAAACTGACGTTTATCACCTATCTGTCAAGCAACAATTAGCTCAATAATTAAATGCAGCTTACCAAAAATTAGAATATTGACAATTATAATTAACACTCAGGACAGACAATGATGATTACCTAGAGTATTGATAATTAATACTTGGATATCTTTTCATTAAATTTTCTTTACAAAGTTTCATTTTTTCAAATAAATTAAAAACTCAACTTATTTGCTTTGCATTATTTGTTTTTGATTAAATATATAATAAGATTTTCAATAACATCGTTAGCTATCAACCTTTTACTTTTGTAGAACCATAACTCCCAAAAAAATTTAGGATACTTATTCCATAACTTAAGAATCTGTTTTCCTTATGATTATATATTTTCAAAATATTAGTTTAATTAGTTTCAATTCTCACAACAATCAACAAAAGTATTGACACATTATGATTAATATTTTAAGATTTTGATTTTATATAGAAGTCCAACATAGTTATTGTCAAATATTATTATTATTTTTAGATATTTTAGTGTAAGTATTACTTAATTTCAACAATATTTTGAAGCATTATGTCTTAGTTACAATTTATATTGCGAAACAAATAAGCCAGTGAGAGTCAGCAATGCAAACTTAAAATGTGGGATCCATCCATGAAAAACTTAAAAATGGGTTGGGTTGGCTTGGGGAGGAGAAAGGCGTGGAGATTTAGTTTCTTTCGTTTCAATTTTTTCTTTTCTTTCCATAATATAATCCTTCGTTGCATTCGAAGACTATTATGACCGGTTACATTATGTAATAAATTTTTAATTTAGTTTGACTTCAATAATCTAAAATTTTAATGTAAATTTGTTTTCTGATAATCTTTATAAATTAGATTTAATCATGCCTTATTTTATGAAAGAAATGAGTGCAATGTATATGCATAGAAAAATGTCAAAAAGCAATGAGAGCAACATGCATGCATTGGAAAATGCCAAAAAAGGGGTCAGCGATGGGCAGTAGGCAGAGATTTTGAGAACGGTACCGAAAAGTACCGTATTCCGGTGACACTCACAAAAAAATTATGCATCTAAATTACAAGAGTTATTGAAAATCTTATACCATAAATGACTTTCATGTCCTACAAAAAAAAATTAATAAATGACTTTCACCAGTATTCATTTTTTTTTTTGTCACAAGGATTTCAAAATAAATAATATTTAATGAATAAATATCTCCTGGATAAGTGGTTATTGATAAATAAAAGTATAATTAATACAATGACTAAAAAAAACTCAATTAATGACTAATTTATTATTATCATTGATAACAGTGACATTTGCACTGACGATTGTGTGATTTCCTTCTTTACAGAAGAATCAAGGAAATTAATGTCCATATTATTTAATGAGTGACATATATTGCAAATGAAAAGAAAGAAGAAAACACTCAAAAAGATTTAAAAATTAAAATTACAAAAGAAAAAGAAAATGTACTGAGGTTATTTTTGACCAATAAGAGGTTTCAATAATCCCTTGGTCATATTTCCTGAAAGGGACATGTGTCGCCACCTTTCTCATCGGGTCCACTGTTACGTCTGTAGCTAGCATATTTCATGTATTCGTTCTTCTGCGTAACAGATCAGCAAGAGGTAAAAGAAATAAAGGCCTTGCTCTATTTATCAGATTTGTTAATCCAACACCAACTTCTTTTAATGGCTTACATATTCCTATCCAACCCACCTTTGCTTTATTATGTTTCAGATCAGTTCTTGACCATAAAAATGTATTCATTCCATTTAACCAGCTTTGGGAGTATAAACGGGCTTTCCCAATAGACAAACATGCTGCTTAACACAGATTTCACTAGCACAAGTCTTCCCTCTCATATGATAATTTCCTGTTGGCCCAGCTCTGTACTCTACATCGAATCTTATCTAATATGGGTTGACAGTTAGTTGCAATTAGACTAATTATGATCAATGGAATTCCTAAATACTTCACTGGCAGTTTTCTTGTTTGCATCCCTATAAATTCTGCTATGTTATTCACTTGCTGATTAGTGATTCCAGTAACAAATACCTCTGGCTTTTTGAGATTTGAGTGCAATCCTGATAAGTTTGCAAATTCCTCCAATGTGGCTTTTCACCACTTCAGTGTTTCCTTCTCTGCTAATGCCATTATAAACAAATCATCTGCAAATGCTATGTGTGATATTTCCATTTTCTCACACTTTGGATGGTATTTATACCCTATTTTTGTGATATTCTGTTCAAATAATTGAGTGAACCCCTCCATGACCATCAGAAATAAGTGTGGTGATATAGTGCCTCCTTGCCTTAATCCTCTTTCATTTGCAAAATAGCCCAATACTGAGCCATTCATATTAACAGAGAATTTTGGAGTGACCACACAGTTTTTGGTCCAAGTTATAAATTGAGAAGGGAATTGCATTGTCTCCATTATTGTAAACAAGAACTCCCACCTCACTATGTCATAAGCTTTCGTAACATTCACCTTCAAAACACCTTTCTTTCCCGCATTTCCTACGATAATTCCTTACTAACTCAAGCATCAATAGTATATTATCTCATATTGATCTTCCTTTGAGGAATGCACTTTGTTTTTTTTTTTCTGACCATTGACTACTTATTGGGTGATTTATCACTCACACCCTTGGTTCGCCGTTGCGGATCGAGGTCGCGTCGCGGTCGCGGTTGTTCCACATCCGTCGCGGTGTATCGGTTGAATATCGGGTGATACGCATATTATAGTGTATAAAAATTTTTAAAAAATCTAAAAAAATTGTTAAAAATAAAAAATACCATAACTAACACAATTATCAAATTAAATTTATTAAATACTTAAATTGTCATATATAGTCACTAATTATTTAAACAAAGTAATGCTGCGTAACTGTAGACCTGTAACATTAGTAATAAATGATTTTAGCCTCAATTTTATATGACATCACTTAAATAAAAGAATAAAACCAGTATATCTAATATAATACAATAAAAATTATACAAAGGAAGTAGTAATGTTTACTTGAATACAAGAAAAGAAAAAGATACATATCAAATAATATTACAAAATCCAAAGACATAAAGAAACAAGCATTCTTACCATATTCTCAATAACAATTTCCATCATAAATTGATCAACTGCAATGCCCAAGTGATTGATCTCAAATTTCTAAAATAAAAAATAACAATAATAAATATCATTGAAATATTAAATTCAAGATGTATGTATAAATCTTGAATTCTATCAAATATATTAACAATATATTTTTGCTTTCTTTACATACCTCTTAATACCATGTAGAATGACGAGGAGGTTCAAAATCATGCTCATCTCTCTGCCTATTATAGTAAGAATAAGGCATTTGCACTTGGTTTCTTTCATGCGAATAAGGAGAAATGTATGAACCATATTGTTCGTCCCTTAAATTTGATGATGCACTAGATGAGCCATGATCAAAATGTGGCAAAGGTGGTGGATTTGATCCAAATTCCTCACCTCCATGGTAGTAACCGAACCCTCGATAGTGCATGCTATCAGTGTTGCTATTGGATGAACCATAATTATTTCCATAATAGCCAATGCTACTTGAATCAGATGCAGATTCTCCATGATATGTTCCAGTTGGCCGATTATAATATCCACTAGTGAACCTCTGAAGATGGCTAGATCCACTGTATGATCCGTAGTTAGAGTAATAACCAGTGGACGGTACATATGATCGCTCAAACTCATGTCCTAGCCTTCTAGAATCATAGGTTCTGTATGAATAATCTATATTCAAATCTTGCATATGCTCATGAACTCCAGAGTATCTCCTAGAATTTGAATAATAAGAAGAGTCATGTTCGCTTGAGAATTCAGTTATCCTGTTCAAATGTTGCCGTTGTGCTTCTATGCCAGGACGATAACCATGATCCGTATCTTGAGTAGCATAATAGTTATCATTTCCTTGAGCCCATGACATGCCACCAGTATATTGGCTATCCTGATAGTTTCCACCACCGCCACTAACATTTCTTTGCTGAGAATCTCTTGTGTTTGCCCCTCCATTGTCATCATCATCGTTACCGCTGTTATCTTCTCCACTACTAGAGTTGTTGGTAGAGGAAGATGAAATGGGTTTTGAAATAAAATTTTTCTTCCCAGTAGTCTTGCTTTTGCTCGTAGATACTTCCTCCTTATTCTTCTTTTTCTTACCAGTTATGAATTGGGATAAAGGTATATCACTATCTTGATCATTATGGTGACTTTGTTCTTCCTCTTCACTTTCATTGATAGCACTATCCAACCAATCTAAATCATCTTCACGAATCAAAGGCGATTCATTTTCTCGAACCCACTCATCTAATATATCATTATCATCAAAAATGTGATTCAAATCAATTGGATCATAAAAATCATCTGTGTCATTTTTGTACATCAAATTTTTTACTCTAAGCCGCATGTTATAATGTACAAACACCAATTTATGCAACTTGCCAATTGCCAATCGGTTCCGCAATTTTGTGTGTATCAAAGACCATGTACTCCAGTTTCTTTCACAGCCAGATGATGTACAAGTTTGACTCAGAACTTTAATTGCAATTTTTCTTAAATTAGGAGCTTCTTCACCATACATGTTCCACCATTCAGCTATTAAAAACATATAATATAAAAAACTAGTAAATAAGATGCATATATAATAGGCGCATTTAAAATAATATAATCATGAATAATATAATTTAAAGAATAAAATCATAGTTATAAACCTGGTAAAGATGTAGCTACTGCTTTAAATGCAAGTGCACTTCCAAATTCTCCAATTTTATTCACGAATGTGCTTATCTAAGGATATCACAAAGTTAGACTATTAATAACTACATAATTATATAAAATAATACAAATCAATAAAGAAATATTATTTTTCGTACCTCATTCATTGCTTTTACTTGCACTTCTAAATCTGGTTCAAGCCTTTTGATTACTTCTTTCAATCCTTTTCGAACTTCAGGTGTATTAAATTCACAAGTGCCAGAATATTGAAGAACTGGATTTAAGAAATAGGCTAGGCCAGTGACAAAAAAAAAAAAAACAAGTAAGAAAATTTTTAGTACAATAATATTTTTTTGATAAAATATTTACTTATGATTGTAAATATACTTACCTGCAACGTGCAAGTCTTGATGTAACTGCTTGTACCATCTAGCATCAATGATATCCAAATACTACTAAAAGTCTTTCACTGCACTTTTTATCGCCATTTTAGCCCTATCCATTGCCTCATATATAATAGGAAGTGTGGGTTTTCTATCCTGATCGATCACTTTTAAAACTTTCACTAGTGGCTCCGTGATTACACAAACTTGTCGTACTCTTTTCCAAAATCTTTCTGACAAAATCAAGTCAGACACTTCAGCAGCTTCTTCCCTTCTTCTTGAACTGTTATTATACTCCTGCCATTCGTTTGAAATGCACATTCTTTTCAATTCAGTAGCATGGTGAAGAAGACTTTCCATGGCAATGAACTCAGTAGCAAATCGTGTTATGCCAGGTCGCAATAACTCTCTGTTATTTGTATATATCTTCATGAGATTTACCACTTTGTCACTATTATATATAAAACTAGTAATTCTCCTACCTTGTTTGATAGCGCTCTTTATTGATTTTATCTGACCAATATCTTCCAGCATCAAATCAATGCAATGTGCAGCACATGGTGACCAGAACAAGTGCCTTCTTTTTTTCATTAGTTGTATCCCGGCTGCTTTCATACTAGATTCGCTATCAGTGACAATTTGTACGATATTTTCTTCTCCAATGGAAGCCACAACCTCATCCATCAAGGAAAAAACAAAATTTGTAGTCTTTGCTTTATTTGTACAGTCAACAGAATGGTGGTATATCATGTCTCTATCACAGTACACCATGAAATTTATGATTGGATGTTTTGTCCGAGTGCTCCATCCATCACACATGATTGTACACCCATATGTTTCCCATTTGTGTTTCAAAGAATGAATGTATTGTTCAACTTCTGCCATCTCTTCATTCAGATATTCACCTCCAATTTGTTTACCTGTTGGTCCTTTAATTCCAGTTCCAGCACTAGCAATTGTATCAATCATTGATTGATAATAGGGGCCACTATCAGTAGCATGAAATGGTATGGCATTAAAATGGAAGAATTTTGAAATTGCCTTACCAACTCTTTTGGCATTTTCTTTGAAAAATAAACTTTTTACCGATTTATTCTTGGAGGAAAACATGTATGGATCAACTTCTTTCGATCCCAAATCTCCTGCATTAGGCCTAGAGCTCTGTGAAAAAGGTCTTTTACTTGTAGAGGATGATTGATTGGGTATGGTCGAACTACTACTCCCTGCAACATAGCATATAAAAGCTTGTAATATTTTTTACTAAATAAGTCTCATACTCTAAAAATAGTATATTAATTGTAATATTTTTTACTAAATAAGTCTTATACTCTAAAAGTAGTATACTGATTCCTAGATATTTACGTACCAGGCATAAAATCTATGGTTGGCCGTCCTCCAGATACAGAATGCCTACGCTGCTCTTCCATAAATGCCATATATCTACTTTCTCTCATAGCTCGCTTGTATTCCTTTTTTTCCAAAATTTCCATTCCTTGTTCATTAATTTTGTAGATATCATCATCGTCGTTATCCTCATCTTCATCCAGGAGATTAATAGATTGACGTAATGCTTCTTTTTTCCTTTGTATTGTAGCTCTTACACTCTTACCTTGACTCAAGTGCTTTTTTAAAAGCTCTGTTATCTACTTATGGAGCTTTTGGACATGCCTCTACTTGTCCTACTACATGTCCAATATGCTGCTTCATTCTTGTAATTCCTCCATGTACAATTTTACCGCAATAATTGCACTTTGAAACCTTTTTGTCATTACCAACTGGAGTAGCATGATCCCAACCAATATCCCGATTTGGAGCCATTTTAAAATATCCCTGCATTGTTAAAATTATAATTTTAGACGTGATATTTAACATTCGAATAGGAATTACTAGGTGTAATAAAATAATTTTTCAATAATTACACATATTTATTTTTTTCAATCATATTTAATTACACAAGGGAAGCATAATGTCACAAGGTTTTATAAATTATATAGTCAAGAGAGACACAAGTAACTAATTATTGAAAAAATTGATTAACTATAAGTTGATATCCACATTTTCTCAAAAATTAGTCAATTCTCTAGTATTAGTCTTGAATTAATTAAAAGAGTGCATGACTTTATTCGAAGAACTTTAACTTATTAAAATACAAATTTTAAATTGCTTCAACTCTTCATATGAATATTTACCACATCTATAATATTAAACACACTACATACATTAGAAATGCAAATACACTATTAATTTAAATAAAAAAAGGCAATACAGTGAATTTATAAGAATGAATCAAAACCTACATTCGCAAACCACACCAACAACATTTTCAACGGCTAAAATAGAAGAAAGAAAAATAGATCTAGTATTTCAAGATCTAATTTTTATCCTTTTTTCTCTAATAACTTGCAATAATTAAGTTAAACTTGCAAGATTTCAATTGATCCATAACCAGTCTTAAACTTTTCTTGAAAAAAAAAAGATTTTAGAAAGGTTAATACTTGAATAAGAAGAGTAACTTCGGACTCAGCAGAAACCAAGAGTTTGGACTCGGTAGAAGAAAATGAGACTGGAATGTATTTGATGATATAATATTGTTTAGTTGGAAAAGTCAAAAAAGAAAAAAGATAGATACTAGTACAACTTTTAGTTGGATGGGACTTGATCAGCAAAAGTTGCGGAAACTAGTAGAAAAAACAACACTTGACAAACATTTGTACTTTTGCATAGCATTATTGTAATGCAAGTGGGACGTTGAGTATATGGACCACATTTACTACATAAATTAAACTTTCATTTCTAGTACGAATTGTGCAACATTACAATTTGCACAAGTTGAAAACTAGTAGATATTTTAGTAATAGCCATAGCAGACAAGACTCGAAGGACCAAATGGCCATAATATAAGTTACGAGCTAATTATGTACTTCAGAGGTGTCTTCTTTGAGCATTAATCATCTAAGAAATGATTATAAATTAAAAGTCGAAAAGTAAATTTCCATGCAAAAGCTTTTATTTTATAAACGCCATATTGACAATCCCAATTAAAAATAATTGAACCTTATAGGACATTCTTATTGTGAAAACATCTATGCCCGTACAAGAAAGAATGAAACTACGCCAGTTGCGATGAACATACAATTGGCCCGTGATTGTACCCAAAAGGCATATGCTGCTTGCCTCTATGTGCATGACATAGTGTTTAATAATTGCTACAATTTACAATATTGTTTGGTGGATCATTCTAAAATATGATTATTATTTTTCAACTTTTTGTTTTTCTTTTAGTAGGGAGAGTTGTGTTTATGTTTCTAAGTTTTTGAGTCCATAATGGTGCATATCGGTACATATCGCCGAGATCTCGGCCGATATTCACCGATACGGTGTCATACCATTCATATCGGTGGATATCGCCGATATCTCGGTGATATGTATCCTATATAGTTCAAAACATAATGCGGGTAACGGTATCATAACGGCAAGCTCCGTTCCAATTATGACTCGGGCAATACGTCGCGAACTCGGGTGATACGGCGAACCATGCTCACACCTTTGTACATATGGGATGCCCAACTTTTATTGAATTGGAAATGTAATTGTTGGATAGATGATCATTAATGAATGAAATGCTATTTTTGAGTTATGTTAGTGTATGTATTAAGTTATGATTTGTATTGGTTTATATTGTGCATCGATTTAGCCTTGTGTTCTAGCGTAATCTAGAGTATGGCGGGTGCCACGCTTCAAGGTACGGGCGTGACAGTTATTATAAGATAGAATATGAGGATCAAGAGTTTCAGCATCCATTGGAATTCTGTATTGTTTGGTCTCACTTTTATAGGAGCTATGCAAAGCTAAAATTCATGTGTTTGATGGTAGTGCAAGCTCGAATAAAGTTGAACATTGGATGAGTCAGGTTGACAGGGCCTTTGAGGTTCAGGACGAAACATGGCAACAGGGAAGTGGTGGCTTGGGATTTGGATCATAGTTGCACCACCACGTTAACCTTTCACTTAGGAGTAGTAAAAGCAAGTGTTCCTAAAGTAGTACCTCATTCTAGTCATTGGTTTAAAAAATAGAGGAGTTCAGGAGTTTCAAATGATAGCCAAATGATTTGACTAGTTGTAGAATTTTAGCATTTGACAACTCCCTTGGCTTTTATCTCTATTCTGTTCTTGTTTTTCGTTGCAATTGGATGAAAACTTATTGGTGGCCTTCTGGCAAGGTGAGACGTATACTTATCCTCATCTCTTGGGAGGCTCATTCATATAGTACATGTATTGAAAAGTTTATTAAAAGCCGTCACAAATGAAAATGTTTTAATACATCTACTTATTAAAGTATTTTTTTTGTTATGGATGTTGATAAACTTTTTCATACACATAACAGCACCATATAAATGAGACCTTGTAAAGGCTCAATTAATAAAGTTGAAGATTAGAATTATCTAAATAACCAATCCTACTTCTCAATGATTTGGGGGTTGGTTTGGTCATTATAACAAGGACAAAATAATTTTCTCTAGTCGTCCAACCAGATATATCTCCATAAGATGATCTCTTTCCATATTATCTACATAATTAGAAATAGGAAAATAAGCATACTTGAGTTGCAATAAATTTAATAGAAGCCCAAATTGCCATTGCCCCCCCACCCCCCCCCCCCCCCCGAGGGGCGCCTCCCCCAGCAAAAAAAAAAAAAATCCAAAAAATGGACCAACTTCGTCAACTGACTTTAGATTATATATTCCTTAGCTGACATATATATGTGAACTCAAACCTCCAAAAATTTTATTTGTCTTTTGTGATACAAGTGTGAGAAAAAAACAAGTGTGATCATATCATTGGCTGAATTGGGATTTCTATATGTTAAACATTTGATAGGCCTACGATTATACTAATATGGCTGCTCTAGTTTTTTGTAATGAATGCATTACAGGAATAAAATAACCACTTTAAGTTTGTATTTCAAATACATATGAATTGACAAATCATATTGTCATGTTCTTAATTTTTACAAAAAATGAATAACTAAATAACCAAGCTTTTAAATTTAAAGGAAAGTGGCCTTGATTTCTTTGAGGCTTACTATGATTGAAAGAGCCTCCCTTCTTACATTTAAATATGGTTGCCTGTCTTAGTTTCATATCATGTTACTTAAATGACCAAAATTATAATTATTAGTTGTACTTGGAGATACCTCCCCTCCAAGACTGTAATCCTTTTTTATTGCTTTTATAATTGTGTTGAAGATTTCTCTTTTTTTTTTTTTTTGGGTTTTCTGCCGATGACAGAAAACACCAGTTTGTCTCTAAGAAATGTAGCCTCTTTTTAATAAGGGAAGTCTTTAATTAATTCCGTACCTGGCCCACATTTATATCAAAATTAAGAAGTAACCAGTTTAACTAAATAATAAATATTAAGACAAAAAGAAAGAAGAACAAGTAAATTTTCACATGCACACATGAATAAATTCGATAAATCAAACATATATTTTATAAAATACAGTAGATAATTTGTTATAACGGATGGAATTCTGCTAAAACCACAACATTTGGTAAATCATTCCAAGAAGCAGAAAAATATAATGCTCATATGCGTTGACAAGAAACATAGAATTTCGAAGAGAGTAAGGAAACAATCAAAGCCATTCCCAGCGCAAACAGAAGACAACGTTATTTGCTAGCTTGGCCTTCGATTTTGAAATGATTACATGTTGCTTCAGTATCACCATTCTTGCCCAAAAGAACCTCTATAAAATCTTTGAAAAGGAACCCCCTAAACGCTGGGGGATCGGTAGCAGAAACAATTGATTTTGCAGGCTCAATAATCCTATCATGAGGATAATTAACAAAGCTGGTAAGTGACATCCTAGAGCACTCTGAATTCGTAACCACTCGATGCAAGGTACTTCTTAGCTTTCCATTGCTAACTACCTGCAAAAATACATGAACCAAATCGAAATCATAATGATCAGAAAATTCTATATCTCATTTCAAATTGAAACTTCAGATTTCATTGGTGTTGGTCCTTTTATATCCCTAAACTTAAAGAGTATCGCGCAATTCACAGGTTCAACAAACGATGTAATATTGCGCCTTATTTGGTTTGAAAAATAGGTCACAATTATCATTTCCTTTGCAGTAAGGATACAACTATATATACCTCTAATGCAAAGGATACATTGATCACAAATGCATTGGGAAGAGGCTCAACCCCAAGCCATTTGCCATCCTTGAATAGATGCAGCCCATAAACATCTTGCTGAATTACAGTTATGAGATTACCATCATAGTGTCCACTAATTCCGATGGCTGAGCTCGGGTCAGGGCATGCCGGATAATTGTGGATCTCAAGGACTAAGTCATAATTGTCAAATTCTTTCTCAGTAAATCCTAATCCTTCATAGATAAGCTCCAGAACTCTCTTGGCCAAATTTTTCACTTCAACTGTATATGGTCCTATAGTCTCTCTGCAAATTGAATTGTTACATCTTTAGTTAGCCACCAAAATTAGGAAAATTGTATTTAGTGCTTTATGGAAATATATAAAAGCTATAAACCAAAAATTTATCTTTTTTGTTAGGCTCTTCTTGCTGCTCTTGGTCACCCTTGGTGACGAAATTTTTGAGGAAAACACAAAAGGACGAAGTTTTTATTCCCGCAGGGTCTTAAAAATGCAACTTAAAAACTGAATTTTTTTTTTAAAAAAAAAGGGGCTAATAAAGATAATCTTTGCCAAAAAAAAAAAAAAAAAAAGAAGAAGAAAAAGGGAATACAGTATTTATGCTTAGGATTACCCATTAGAAGGTAAAGGAAACCACAATAGAATAAATAGATTCTTAATGCAAAGAAAACGTAAAAAGTATTTTGCACAAACGTGCCTAAATTCGAGCCAGATGATCCAATAAAGACTTTATAAGCTATTCACAAAAATTAATGGAAATCCTAGTGGATTATACCGGTATCTTGCTGGTTTATCTGGCCAAGTTTTGATGCAGCTCTCAAGAGGATGACATGGATGTTGCAAAGTATCCTTCCAATATTCAAATTCTTGGGTGGAATAATTTCCAGAGCTGGTGTAGACCCTGAATCCATTTTGTGCATCATCACCACTTATCTCCATTTTCTCGTCGGCTGCCAAGGAAAAAAACTCTTTGCTTACATTCAAAGCATCAATCATCGAACAATCCGGTATTCCGTGATTGATCACCTGTTTCATTATATTCATATTATGTAAGCACAGTCAACAAAATCTCAGCTATTTTGTGAAGACATGTTCGAAGTGGATAAAGACCTGGAACAATCCAAATTCTTGGCTGGCCTTCATAATTTTCTGAACCAAATCAGCTCGATTTTCATCTGCTAGATCAACCACGGGTATGTCCTTGCTTATTGGAACAGGTTCTTTTGGCCTTTTCTCCTCAGGCACAACGTAGTTTGCAGGCAAAGATTGCAGATTAAAAGACCAACTTGAAAGAAGGGATGCCATATTTTTTCTTGCTGATTTGTGCCATGGATTAAGACGTCTTATATAGCTGCAAAACTGACACTTATCACCTATCTGCCAAACAACAATTAATCCCATACTTAAATGCAGCTTACCAAAAATTGGACTATTAACAATAATAATTAATACTTAGGATGGACAACGATGATTACTGTGAATACTAATAATTAATACTCGGATGTCTTCTCAGATTTTCTTTACTTATTTCAAATAATTTAGAACTCGTTGCTTTGCATTATTTGTTTTTGTACACACACACATACCTATATATATATATATATATATGTATGTATATATGTATGTATATATGTATATGTATATATATATATGTGTGTGTGTGTGTGTGTGTGTGTATATGTATGTATCCATGTATGCATATGTGTATGTGTGTGTGTCTATATGTATGTCTATATAGACGCATACACACATACAAATGTATATATGTGTATATGTATATGTGTGTGTATCTATATGTATGTATACGTATGTATGTAAGTACATGTATATGTATGTGTGTGTTTATGTATTAGGGCTGTCAATCGAACTTTGTGAGTCGGGCTTTGGCAATTTCAAACTCAACTCACAAAGTAATTAGGACTTTCGGGCCTCGAGTTCAAAATAAAAGGGTCAAAACTCAGCTCACATTTTTTTATGAAATACAAGCTTAAATCAGGCTCAAAACAAGCTCATTACTAGATACAAAATTTTATATAATATAATATTTAATAATTATGAATTGTTATAAAATTTATATATAAATTATTTTAAGTTGCGATATTTTATCTTACTTTATACAAAGGGAGAGTAAGGTTTACAATGTGAATATTTTTTTTATTTTTCCTTATTTACCCTTCCACTAAAAATCTCCAATGACCACCAACAACCTTTTTTTGTTTAACAAATTTATAAAAAAAAAATTATGCAACCTAATATAAAATTTTGAATAACTACTCGTTATTTTTTTCTTACAAAATTTTCTTTTAATTTGCACACACATAGTGTCACGAGTTGTTCGTTTATCTCTCGACGTAACAAGCCGTGTAGCAAGTAACGTCCCGCATGCTATTTCTGCCTATTTAACCAACTGTGTGTCGTAATCCCAAATATAGCAAATGAATGCATATATAAGCTTTAGAGGCACAGTGGTGAAATAGCAAATGAGATTTCATTCAATAATCGCAAAGAATACAAGTTCGCTTTACAATAGTTTTCGTATCCAACTCCTTATCACCCCCTTATAGTAGTCTTGGCCAAAAAACTCTAAGTGACAGGAGTAGACACTATTTTTCTGTAGAATAGAGAAAAAATACTAACTAGTCTATATACATGTACAAAAAGAATTAGTATCTAAAATTACATCACTGGGCTCTCGGTGCTTGGTTCTTCGTCCTCGTCAAGTTTCGCACCGGTCGGTGACCAATGGTCCTTTGCATCCTGAGCACAGGTGATGCTGGGCTTGCGACTCCGTTCTTTCGTGAGTCACGATAGGTATCGGCAAACTTTGTGTTAGACGTGCGGCTGCGACAGGAGTGCAACAAGTTGTACCAGCTACTACACGAGTGTAATAAGAAAGAACGCATGGGTGCGATAGGGCACAAGGGCTGTGGCACGGACGCGCCAAATAACGACCGCACGACTCTGGATGCGAGCTGGGCGAGCGCACGGGCACGAGTAGCAACAGCATACTGTTTTGGGCAACATACTCTTTGGTCTTCGACAGGTGGCAGGGCATAGCATTAAGGTGGCCTGTGACATTCTCCCCTACCTGATTTGGCGACGTCCTCGGAGCTTTTGAAGCATTGTAAGCATCAATCATATTTTGAAATGTCTTGAGGTTTGCTGCTCGTTCCCAAGAATTTTCATCATCTCCACATCCATGCCATTTTATAAGGTACTCTTGATGATAGCTATGGCTGTGTCTGATCATTTGATCATCAAGAATAGCTTCAGCGACTCGTTTTCCTTAAGCTTGGATGTTGAGACATTTTCGCGCATTCTATTCTCTTGAGGGATCTTCCATGTCTTTATGGTATGGTTTTAAAAAACTGACATGGAAGACTAGATGGACTTTCCATCAAGTTGAGATTTCTACTTTATAGGCTACCTTACCAATCCACTTTAGCACAGTCACAGAGCCAATGTACTTCTGCAGTAAGCGAGCATTCCTATTTCGCATTAATCGGCTCTAGTGTTGGCTTGACAACTTCACTATAACTTTGTCTCCCACTTAGAATTCAATAAAGCGTTAATCTTGGTTTGCATATTTCTTCATGCACTTCTTAACTTTCTTAAGAAAATTGCGAGTGATTTCAACATTTCATTTCTATTCTTGAGAGAAGCTCTGTGCTTTCAGGGACTTTGACATTTTCCCAGCATCCACCGTGTAAGGCAACAGGGGCTGTTGTCCGGTAACAATATCAAAAGAGGTCTTATTGGTTGAAGAATTCTTTTAAGTATTGAAGCATAGTTAGGCAACATCCAATAATTGTACCCAATTCTTCTGGTTGGCCGTCACGAAGTGTCGGAGATATTCTTCCAGCATTCTATTGAATCGCTCTGTCTGGCCATCAAATTTGAGATGTGTTGAGGAACTCGTGCTCAATTTGGACCTAAGTATTTTGAAGAGTTTTGTCCAGAAATTACCAATAAACCGCGGATCACGATTACTAATAATCTTCCTCGAAATTTCTCAGTATTTAACAGTATACTTGAAGAAGAGTTGAGCAGTCTCTTCAGCGGTGACAAACCGAAATGTCGAGATGAAAGTTACATACTTGGAAAAGCGATTAACGATCACCAAAATTATAGCAAGATCTCCTACTTTCTGTAAGTCAGTGATGAAGTCGAGAGATACGCTTTCCCAAGGTCTTGAAGAAAACCGGAAACGGCTCAAGTAGCCCACCCTTCTTTTGACGGTTGACTTAGTCTTATTGGCAAGTAAGGCAGATACGCACATAACTATCCACATCATCCTGCATTTGCGACCAGTAGCATTCTCGTTGAACCAAATCCAGTGTTAATTCCATTCCTGGGTGTTCAGGCCCACAGGGTATCATGACACTTCTTAATTAAGTTTTTTCGCAATTTTTTACTTTTTGAGACATAAAGACAGTTCTTCTTAGTTAACAAGAGACTATCATCAAGCCAAAACTGTCTCTCTTTACCTTGTTCCACGAGTTTGATCAAATACTATGCATTAGGATCTTTCGGTATAAGGTTCCGTACTTGGTTTTTGATGTTAGTAGAAATCTGGCTCCTATGCAGGGCAACGGCATAGCAAATCGTTGCTAGGTACGATCGCCTACTTAGTGTATCCGCTACTTGATTTGATTTTTCTATTCGGTATTCCTGCATGAAGTTAAATTCTGCCAATAACTCTTGCCAGCGCACTTATCGGTTACTCAACTTGTGTTGCGTCAAAAAGTTGCTCACAGTGGTATTGTCTATTTTTACCACAAATAGTGCTCCCAGCAAATAATGCCTCCAAAGACGTAAGCAATGAATTACAACGAGTAGCTCCTTCTCGTGTGCAGAATATCTTCGTTAACTCCATTCAGTTTTCGACTCTCAAAAGCCAAAGGATGACCTTCCTGCATCAACACTCCACCCAAGGCAAAGTCAGAAGCATTCGTGTGTACTTCAAAAGGTTTTAACACATCAAACAGTGCAAGCACAGGATCAGTAGACATGCTCGTTTTTAGTCATTCAAAAGCCTCTTGGCAATGGACGTCCCAATTCTATGCATTCTCTTTCTTGAGCAAGTCCGTCAGCGACACTGCGATCCTGGAGTAAATCTTAACAAAATGATGGTAGTAGTTGGACTAGACCAAGGAATGACCGAAGTTTTGTGACACTACTTGGTGGCCTTCACTCCTTAATAGCTTGAACTTTCTTGAGATCCATGCTGATTCTGCCTGATTCAATGATGTGCTCCAAGAACTCTATTCACTATTGTGTAAATGAACTATTTTGAGGGTTTCGCATATAGTTCATGCTCTCGTAATCGGTTCAGCACCTTACTCAAGTGTTCTAAGTGATCGTTCAGCGTGCAGTTGTAGACTATAATGTCGTCCAAATATACCACTACAAATTGATCAAGAAAATTCTTGAGTACTTGATTCATAAGAGTGTAAACAGTGATTGGGACATTGGTTAGCCCAAACGGCATCACCAAGAACTTATATGCTCTGTATCTAGTCATGCAAGTTCTTTTGTGCTCATCTCCCTCCTTAATGTGAACATGTCAGTATCCCGACCGTAGGTCGATCTTTGTGTAAAACTTTGTATGACAAAACTGATCAAAGTAATCAGCAATAAGTGAAATTGGGTATTTATTTTTCACCGTGATTTTATTCAATGCCCGATAATCGACGCACATACGAAACGTCCCATCATGTTTTTTCTTGAACAACATCAGCGCTTCGTATGGTGATTTCGCAAGAACAATTATGCCTGAATCTAGCATTTCCATCAATTGTTTGCGAAGTTCAGCTAGCTTTGACTGTCACATTCTATATGTGGCTCTAGCTGAAAGGCTTGGTTCTAGGAACCAACGCAATTTTATGGTCAATCTCTCTCCTCGGTGGAAGATGTATTGACAACTCGTCTGGCATCACGTTTTTGAATTCCTCCAGTAGCCATTTAATCGGTTGTGGCACCGATCCAAATTTTTCCTCCACTTATTCTCAGTGCAGATGCACCTAGTAAGTTGTTTCCCTTCGTTTTAGGCCTTTCTTTAGCTGTATTGCAGAGAGATTCGTTCCTCTAACATTCTTTACTAAGGCACGAATCATGCATGAATTGTCGCTCAAAACGATAAGAGAATTGTCATAAGGATATATTGCAATTTGGATGTCCCTTAAAAACTCCAGCCCTATGATGAGCTTGAAGTCGTCTATCTTCACTGCTAAAAACCTAGTTCACGCTGATAAATGAATCAGCTTTCACAGACACTCTTTTGGCTACTCACACAATTGGTTGCGCAGCAAAGTTAATTGCCTTCACCCTGCCTATGGACTTCTCCAACACCAAGTCCAATCGTTCTATTTCAGCGATGGAGAGCTAATTATAGGTCACTCATGTGTCTATCATGGCTCGAATCGGCTTTCTATTTACTTTCAAATCCACGTATATCAAGCTATTATACTTGCCTTTCATAAGTCTGAACTGTTCTATCTCATTCTCTTCGAAAGTAGTCATAGCCGTCTTTTCTAAGATATGGCTACTTGACTTAACAACAACGCGGTTCTTTTGCTTTATGGGCGCCATTGCCTAAAGTTTAGCGATCACCATGTCAATTTTATCCTCCAATGTTTGTTTGGTGTTTGTCTTCTGAGTAGAGCTCTCAAACGCATTGCACCAGTAGGAGAATGCCTCCATAGCATCCCCTTTCTCCTGGTCGTACAACTCCTCGCCACCGTCTTCTTCTGAAGGTAGTTCCTCTTAGCTAGGGAGGTTGTCGTCTCTCAACAATGAATTAAAAAGTCTTTTCTTCGGACATTCAGCTATTCAGTAGGGACTGTTACAAATATAGCACTCTCGTTTCTGTTAGTCTCCACTATTATTAGTGCTCCAATTGAACTTGTTGCCCAATCCCTTGGACTGGTTGATCGCTGATTTTGTTTCTCTTCTCAGTTTCACCTGGTAGCCAACCAACCCTTCGACTTGGGCGATGGCTGAGTCTAGATTTTCAACCCTGGCTCATTATAATTCTGCCCTGGCCCACGGTTTCAATCCCTCTTTGAAAAAAAAGAATTTGTCTTTCTCCGACATGTTTGTAATGTTGAGTAGATGAGTTTGGAAGCTTCTTACATAGTCTCTAATTGTGCCCGTTTGCTCAATCTGCATAAGGCACGACGAGGCTACTCCTCAACATTGTGTGAAAAGAACTGTTGCTTTATCCTTTGTTTCAGTTCCTCCCACGTGTTTATTTGAAGGCGTCTTGCTTGGATCTCAGCCTTCTAGATGAGCCACCACACTTTGGCGTCCCCTGACAGATACATGGATGCAGTCGTCACTTTCGCGGCATCGTCTTCGACATTCATTGCCTCAAAGTATTGCTCTATATCAAATAGGAAGTTCTCGATATCTCTTGCATCTCGTGCTCCACCAAACGTCTTTAGTTCGGGAACTTTTGGTCTATTGAAAGCCCTCCCCATGTCTGGAGCATGGGTTACAGCGTTGTTGTTGGCCACCACTAACTAGAAAATCTGTACCTCTGCACGGAGCTCCATCATCATCTCATGCAATTCAACAATTACGTTTGTGTTCCCCACGACTTCTTCCTCAAGAGCCTGGGTGTCCTCAGCAAGTCTTTGAGTGGTTCCTTATTCCCTCTCAAGGTCCATACTCAAATAGATAAGGTCCGCATCCGCCTGACCTACTCGCAAATCTAAAGGAACGGCACTCTTGTTGCCCAAACAGATTGTAGAGAGACGATTGACTGTCTCCTCTAAAGTATTAATGCATTCTCTATGTGTAGCCATCTTCGTTTATTGTTAGCCCTGTATCCCAACTAGAGCTCTGATACCAACTGTCACAGGTCGTTTATTTATCTCTCGACGTAACGAGCCGTGTGGCAAGTAAAGTCTCGCACGCTACTTTTGCCTGTTCAACCAACTGTGTGTCTCAATCCCAAATATAACAAATGAATGCATATATGAGCTTTAGAGGCACATTGGTGAAATAACAAATGAGATTTCATTCAATAATCACAAAGAATACAAGTTCACTTTACAATCGTTTTCGTATCCAACTCCTTATCACCTCCTATAGTAGTTCTGGCAAAAAAACTCTAAATGATAGGAATAGATACTGTTTTTCTGTAGAACAGGGAGAAAATACTAACTAGTCTATATACATGTACAAGAAGAATTAACACCTAAAATTACATCACTAGGCTCTTGGTGCTTGGTTCTTCGTCCTCGTCAAGTTTTGCACCGATCAATAACCGATGGTCCCATGTGTCCCCGGCGTAGGTGATACTGGGCGTGCAACTCCGTCCTCCCGTGAGTCACAATAGGCATCAACAAGCTCTGTGCTAGACGTGCGGCTATGATTGGAGTGTGACAGGTAGTACCAACTGCTACATGAGTGCGATAAGAAATAACGCACAGGTATGATAGGGCACGAGGGTTGCGACACGGACGGGCCAAACAACAACCGCACGACTCTGGGTGCGAGTTGGGCGAGCGAATGGGCGCAATCAGCAACGGCATGCTGTCTTGGATAACTTACTCTTTAGTCTTCGACAGGTGGTAGGGCATAGCGTTAAGGTGGCTTGTGACACGTAGAGTATGCATTTCCTACTAGTGTTTGACCGTAAATTATACATATTATTTTATATACATTATATAGAAACTTCAAATAATTGCCAATAGTTTTTTTTAACAACTAAAAAAAATGCACACTACATAACCTAATAAAACCTTTGACTAACTAATTATTTTTTCTTATGAATTTTTTTTATTTGTAAACACATAGAATGTGCATTTTTTGCTCATGTTTAACTATAATTTACACATATTATTATATATATATATATATATATATTACATATAATTATACTTTTAAATGGGCCAGGCCTTAATTGAGCTTGAGTCTAATAAGGCCCAAGTTCAACTCACATATAATTCGGGCATGATATTAGTAGAAAATATGACACATATTAGTATTTATTTCAACAAAAAATAAATAAATTAGTATTTACATATCGAGTGTTTCTTAAGAATAACTATGTATACATGCACATATCCTTCTATATTAGTAGAAAATATGTCCACATACATATAAAATTATGTACACACACAGACAAAACACGTATATCTTACTCAGACTGAGTTTTGATCAAGTTTACTTAATAAAATCAAAACTCAACTAATTTTAAAATCGAGTCTAACTCAAGCTCAACCCAACCTATTCTCACATACGCTCAGATCTAACTAAGTTATGCCGGAGGGAACACCTAGCCAGGCAGACCAGCCACCCCCCTCCCCGCCCAAAATTGTAAAAAAAATTATAAATAAAATTTTTTGTATTACTATATTTTGCCCTTCAAAAAATTGACAAAAAAAAAATCAATTATACCCCCAAGTCATTATCTCCATAAGTTACTTAGATTTGAGCATAACATTTCTTAATTACTTGTTACTCTAGATTCATCCCCCTAGACAAATTCTTGACTTATCCACTATGCATCTACACAAATTTCCTATTTCTCTAACTGATTAAAGTCACAAATAGCATTTATCCATTGCTTAGTCTATGAATGCTAGCTGTATATAGTTCTCATGTGAACTCAAACCTCCAATTATCTTACAATTAATTACATTTTACCCTCCTGTGGTTTTCAAATAAACCACATGACCTTCTTATGGTTCCAAAAGCTATACATCACCCCCTTATGGTTTTGGCTAAAGTGTCAAACTAACAGAAATTCCCTTTTGTAACAGTCCATGGGTAAAATGTCTAAATTACCTCCTACGAGTACTAAAAATTACCATGGGGTGATATATAGCTTTTAGAACCATAAGAGAATTATGTGGTTCATTTGAAAAACCACAGGGGGGTAAAGTGTATATTTTTAAAAAAAATATACATCCCTACTACAATGCAACCAATTCTTCATCTCCCCCACCATTTGACATTGCCGACCACTTACCTCTCCGCCTAATCAAACTGGAGATCATCCCTCCCACCCCATCGACCGAATTGATTCTGCCTTGTAACCTGCAATTGATTTATGAGACTTCTCCTACTACAGATGGATCACCTATGAAGCCACCTCTCTCTTATTCATTTCTCATCTCACCTCCTTAATCCCGTTTTCTAAGTTTGACCATCATACGAGGAGTCATCACTATATTAAATCGGCATCATCTTCCCAGTCAAAATTTAGTTTACTCGATTGCCTCGTTCTCTTTGCGTCATTAGGGCCACCCCTACCCTTCTTCGACTTCCCTCTGTAAAGGTAGCAAAAATACACCCATGTCAATTGTTAAAATCTTCAATGTGCCTATGTACTACCCACCCTGGAGGAAATTGAATACTTACTGTCCATTAACCAATATAGCCCCGCCACCTCGTCCAGCAACGTTCTTTAGCCTGAGCAGAAATGATTTAATATAATTGAGAAAAGAACAAAGATACAGGCAAGATGATATTGCTAATCAGGAACAATTTACAGAATTCTTCATCATCATTTATTGGCACGTGCAAAGGTCCATGCTAGGAAACTAGATTTGTAAACAACCAAAAAACTAATTCACTTCCAGTTTGAAGAAACAAAGGATTTCCACAGGGAATATCAAAAGGCAGGGTATAATTTTAGCACATAAAGGTAGGAATTTTGATTGTCATCTTGCTAGCATATGAAGTGCAGGAGACAAATTTGAAATTTAATAAAGCATTGGAATACAATTGACTTGTACAAATAACTAAACAATTGAATTTCAATCAAAAATTAGCCAAGGGCATTTCAGGAAATAAATATGCTGACATCAGCGATTGTTACTTAAAAATGCCAAATAGGGGAGGCAAGTGTAATTTTTCAAACCACAAGGAAGCTGACTGTAATTATCAGATACTTCAAGGGAGGTTTCTGTAATTATCCCTTATTAATTCACAGGCAGTTTGATCAGCTTATAAGTTGACCAAGTTAATCAATATAGTGATTAATGGGTTATATAGTCCGGGTTATGATCTTAATTAAATTCAAGAATCAATTATATACCACTTAAAGTTGAACAAAAACAAGCAGGTTCAGGATTTTGAATATTTTCTAGGTCATTGTAGGATAGGAATTAAGTTATACTTGGTTTTTTGTTTTAGAAAAAGGAGGACAAACCTCTGATGTCTTCACCTGATTAGCTTAATTTGATGCAAGCATTACAAATTCTTTTTTAGAAAAAGAAAAAAAAGACTATTTTCGTATCTAAAGTTTGGCCCTTTAACCAAATTGGTCCTAAATATTGCACTTTCGATCAATTTGGTGCATAATGTATCAATCAAAACTAAAGTAGTCTCAAATTATTCAATTTTAGTCAAATTACTTCCTAATATTTTAGCATAAATCAATAGAGTCTTCAAAATTATTCTTTCAACCAAATTGATCCTTAATGTTTCATAAAATATTTAGGAAAATTTATAAAAAAATATAAAAATGCGCACAAAAATTACATAAAATCGTAAAAATTGTTAAATTTTAGCTTTAAATTTTTATTTTCCTTTATTTATAAGGTGTAAAATTTATTACCTAATATTATAAAATTCTATACATGATAATAAGGGCTTATTCTCATTTATTTCTTACTTTGATATTTGATTTTGTAAAATCTAATTGCTTGTCAAGAAAAATAAAACTATGTAGTTATGTACTTTTAAAAAGCTAAAAAACTTTTTTTAGCTCAAAGGGTTAAAATACAGATTTGAAAATCATGGAAAATATCATGCAATTGATTATATTTATAATTAGTTTAAACAAATAAAAACAAGTCCAAATAAACCTCTAAATTTAACCACTTTTTTTTATATCTTTGTGACATTTTACTAATTTTTATTTTTTAAAATTCTAAGATTTTTCCTATAATTTCAAAGAATTTTAAGAGTTCTATGTTTATACTTTCTTTGAATTTTATAAAAAATTATGAATCTTTAGATATAATTTGGTTGAAATTGAATACTTTGTGGACTATATTGGTTGTCATTAAAATATGACAGAAATATTTGGCTGATAATAAATACTTTAAAAACTGCATTAGTTTCAATCAAAACATTATGGGACCAAATTGGCTGATGTGTAACATTAGGGACCAGTTTGGCTAAAGGGCTAAACTCGGGGGATGGAAATGGTCATTTCCCTTCTTTTCCATATTTTCAAACATGTTTTGTATAACTTAAATGTTTTATAGTCAATATTTTATCAACTAATTTCTGGTAAATGGAACTAGGGCAAAGAACTTAGGGAAAGGGAGAGAGAATAGAGAATTGATTAGCAAGAGGCAGAGAGAGAAGAATAACCGGGAGATAAACTGATTTCATTCATCAACTATCAATGACCTTGTATCTAATTTCACTGCATCATATTTATCTGCCATACTTAAATAACTGCCACAACCATCCAATTACACAACAGACCGCTAATTCAACTTGGTTGTAATTAATGCTGATTTGACAATTCAACTTAATGTTAAAAATTAATGAATTAAATTTTTTTTTTCATTCAGCATGTTTGATAAAAAAAAATTATATGTCATTTCATATATTAAACAATACTTAATTTGCAAACACATTTTTTAAGCTGAAATTCTTTAATTTTTAAATATTTGTAGTATACTCTTCCCATCTCTCTCAAATGCACTCATCCTTCTGCACCACACGCATTCTCTGTCACACACTTCTGCACACACACATTCATTCACACACATACTCACCCTTGCAAGCATACACACACATTCTTTCTTTCACACATATTACTAGATAAAATTTCTTTCTACCTCACACATACTCTCTCTCTCTCTCTCTCTCTCTCTCTCTCTCTCTCTCTCACACACACACACAGTGTCTCTGACGCGCACACATAGACACTCTCGTATATCTACTCAAGCATACGTACACATTTATAGCAAAAGTAGTAATTAACACTTTAACTAAATTATACATATTAAGACAAAAAGGGACAAGAACAAGAAAATTTTTACATCCACACATGAATAAATTCAATAAATCAAGCAAATTTTTTTTAAATACAGTAGATAGGTTGGTTTAACCACATTAATGAGTAAATCATTACAAGAAGCAAAAAAATATAATGTTCATAAGTTTTAACAAGAAAATAAAATTTTGATGAGAGTAAGGAAATGGTCAAAGCCATTTCGCTCGGAAACAATAAGACAACTTTAATTGCTAACTTAGCCTTTGATTTTGAAATAATCACACGTTGCTTGAGTGTCAGAATTCTTGCTCAAAAGAACCTCCATAAACTCTTTGAACAGGAACCCCCTAAACGCTGGGGGTTCGCTTGCAGTAACAACTGATTTTGCAGGCTCAACTACCCTATCATAAGGATAATTAACAAAGTTGGCAAGTGATATCCTAGAACACTCTGAATTCGTAACCACTCGATGCATAGCACTTCTTAGCTTTCCATTGCTAATTACCTGCAAAAATACACGATCCAAAACGAAATCGAAATGATGAGATAGTTCTCAGGTTCAAGAAAAAATGTCGATATATCTTTCTTCTATCTTCCTCATCTAATTTAACTTGTTAAGGTATCAAGAAAATATTTTCATAAAAGTCAATAATAATGGATCCAACATATGAGATTCCAAACAGTTAGGCATTGATAAAAGGGCATATTTAATTTGAAAATTTTTGGTCATTCTTAGTCATTTCAATTGCAGTAAAGGATACAACTATATATACCTCTAGTGCAAAGGATACATTGATCACAAATGCATTAGGA
Organism: Mitragyna speciosa; assembly: GCA_024721245.1. Classification (NCBI taxonomy): domain Eukaryota; kingdom Viridiplantae; phylum Streptophyta; class Magnoliopsida; order Gentianales; family Rubiaceae; genus Mitragyna; species Mitragyna speciosa. The sequence continues at coordinate 15,288,993 of CM045565.1, read as the reverse complement.
AGAGGCTCAACCCCAAGCCATTTGCCATCCTTCAATAGTTGCAGCCCATAAACATCTTGCTGAAGTAAAGTTATTAGATTACCGTCGAAGTGGCCACCTGCTCCCAAGGCTGAGCTCGGGTCTGGGCATGCTGGATAATTGTGGATCATAAGGACTAAGTCATAATTGTCAAATTCTTCTTCTGTAAATCCTAATCCTTCATAGATCATCTCCAAAACTCTCTTGCCCAAATTTCTCACTTCTACTGTATATGGTCCTATAATCTCCCTGCAAATTGAAATGTTAATTCTTTACTTAGCCACCAAAATTAGAAAATATATTTAGTGCTCTATGGAACTGTATAAAAGCTATAAAATATGAGTTTATCTTTTTGGTTAGGCTCCTCTTGCAGCTTTTATTTCTATTTACATATGAAGTAAGTTACATCTTAAAAAAACAAATTTTTTTAAGCTCATTATATTCCTCACTCTTTCAATTGCAACTGAAAACAAAAGTATGAAGTGTTTTTGTAAGAAGCTCTAAAAAGATCATTTTTTTAGGGGAAAAAATGAAAAATCTAATATGCTATCTGTACTTAGGATTACAAATTAAAAAGTAAAGGAAACCACAATCGAATAAATAGATTTTTAATGCAAGGAAAATGTAACAAGTATATTGCAGAAATGTGCCTAAAAGCATGCCAGATGATCCAATACAGACTTCATAGGCAAGTCGTAAAGATTATTGTAAATCCAAAAAGATTATACCGGTATCTTGCTGGCTTCTCTGGCCAATTTTTTATGCAGCTCTCAAGAGGATGACATGGGTGTTGCAAAGTATCCTTCCAATATGCAAATTCTTGGGTGGAATAATTTCCAGAGCTGGTGTAGACCCTGAATTTATTTTGTGCATCATCACTACTTATCTTTATTTTCTTCTCAGCTGCCAAGGAAAAGAACTCTGCGCCCACATTCATAGCATCAATCATCAGCTTTTCCGATACTCCGTGGTTGATCACCTGTTTCATTATATCCATATTATGTGAACAGAGTCAAGAAAATATCAGCTATTTTGCAAATACATTTTCCAAAGTGGATAAAGACCTGGAATAATCCAAATTCTTGGCTGGCTTTTATAATTTTCTGAACCAAACCAGCTCGACTTGCATCTCCTAGATCAATCACTGGTATGTCCTTGCTTATTGGAACGGGTTCTCCTGGCCTTTTCTCCACAGGCACAACGTAGTTTGCAGGCAAAGTTTGCAGATTGGAAGACCAACTTGAAAGAAGGGATGCCATATTTTCTCTTGATGATTCTTGCCACGGATTAACACGTCTTATAAAGCTGCAAAATTGATGCTTATCATATATACGCCAGCCAACAATGACTCAATAATCAAATGTAGCTTAGCAAAAAATAAAATGATCGTAAAAGAACAAAAACAAAATGCAACATTGACAATAATCGACGATGGATTTCTTCATTAATTACATATTACATTACTATAAAGAATTATGATGTATATGATTATAAAATAATTAACCTCTCAAATCATGGCCACATGACTTGTTATTCTATAACCCTACTTCCTAGGTCAACTTATATCTTCGATTTAATTATCCATATATTCTCCATCATACTCAACTTAATTAGTTGTTACGTCACAAACTTGTAAAATAAGTCTAATTCTACAGCTTTTAAGTATGATTATGATATTATTGTTGTACCATCCGGATTTCAGTTTCAACTATGCAAGTACAACTGGTTCCCCATTTTATTAAGGATATAACTAATCTCAGCTTTCATTAATTAGAATAATTTTATATACTATTTTTTATATTATCGATTTTTTATTATTATCATGGCATATTACGAAGGTTACATGCCTGCATTTGCGGTAGCCAACTGCTTCATTAGCTTAATTCTAAGAAAAGACAAACTATATCCCCTCATAAAAAGGGGGGAATTCATTCTAAATCATTTTCCATTTTTATATGTGAAATATTTAAATTGAGTCGTGTAACCTATGGTTCTATGGTTTATATGTTGACAATATAAGAACTTTTTTAATATTAAATAAAAATTTAAATGTCATACTTTTCTTTTTAGTTTGTCTTGAAATAATATTCATTTTGTATAAATAAAAATTTTGAATTTTAAAACACTCTTTTATCTTCAAATATTTTATATACTTATAATGTAAGTGGTTAATATTTATAACATGTTTTTTTACTAATTATATTAAAAATTGAAATCAACTTTTTATCCCTTAGTACTTGCGCCCTCAAACTAGGGCGTCCAGTGTGAGACATAGATATTATTATAAATGATCTTTTTTAAACAAAAAAATTTAAATTATAAATATCTCACATTGGTTTCTCAAATAATATTATAGCTCATTCTACTTCCTACCAATTGGTTTTCAAAAAAAAAATTCGAATTCTTAATATGGTACTAAAGTTAGAGTTTTTTTTTTTTTCCTTATCTATAAGACCCATACTCATGTGATCATCATTCCTTTTTTTTTTTTTTTTTGAGCAAAATAATAGTATATTCCACTGATGATATTATTTTGAGCTTGTACAAAGAACAAAATTTGGCCACTATGAACAAAACCAGTAGGTTTACAACATCAGTATTCCTACCACTTACATGAGCATGCAAGAGTTCCAAGCAAAAGATATGAATTTGTAAGGGTCAAAATATACTAAAACATGAGTTTGTAGATGTCAAAAGGTATGAAATTTAAAGTTAAATCCCCTGGCAATCAAATATCTTGTGAGGAAGTCCACACTCCATAAACAGTTTCCAGTTTTGGTAGTTGAGTGAGACTCTCCTCCAAGAACTAACTACTTCATGTATAGAAAATCTTACTTCTTGAACGAGTTTGTTAGGTGTAGAAACCGATTTTGACCACTTTATACGTGACCACACTATTTACCTGCACACATAAGAGAACGGGGTCGAAGTGAGGCTCTTCTCCCATTGTTCCTCTAACACTCAACTCAGCAAAGTATTAAAAAGAATAAGTAATGGAAAATAGCTCAGCTAGCTTGAGAGTTTACCTGTGAGGTTAGTTTTATGAGACCCAAATGAGAGGTATTTATAGTGTTGGGAGAAGAGATAAGGACTAAAAGCTAAAGCCCTAGTCTGAAAAGCCTAGTTGAGGTAGATAAGTGATGTCAGATGAAAAATATGCTAGAATAAAATGTCAGATCAATCATATCTAGTCAATTTGACTTATTAATTAATATTACCTGATTTGATGAGTAATATTACCTGTTTCTACACTGGAAGCCAAGTGTTTCTTTTGACGTAAACGTTGATTACGGGCTCGCCAAATGTGATTTATGGTGATCATCATTCTATATGTATTGAGTTTGGTATCATAGATCTCTGCATCACATGTTCTTATTAATGCTCTGGGCATAAACTAAAGCTCTGGGCTGGACCTCTTAGTATCCGTCTATCCAATGCTCCTACTTGTCGAGTCGTGTGAGAGGGGTGTTAATGTATAAATATCCCATATGAATTTTTTGAGTGCTTGTCTAGAAAGAAATTCATGCAAGGACTCTATAAGCAGCGGGAACAACCATCGCCTCGACGACAACCGCCTTTCGTGACAAAAATCAAAGATTGGACCACAGCACCATCGGCAGCATTATTATAAGCCACAATGCGAGGATTAAAAAGTCTCAGCATCAATTGGAGTTCTGTATTGTCTGTTATCACTATTCAGAGCTATGCATAGTTAATATTCATTTGTTTGATGCTAGTGCAGACTTGACTAAAGTTGATCACTGAATGAGTCAGATTGACAGGGTTTTGGAGTCTACGATGGCTCCAAAGGAAACATAGCCATAGTTGATTGGTGACTTGGGATTTGGAACACATTGCACCGCTACGCTACCATTTCACTTAGGAGTCGTAGTTAAAGCAAATGTTCCTAAAGTAGTACTGCCCTCTAGTCATTAATTCAAAAATTAGAGAAGTTCAAGAGTTTCAAATGATAGCCAAATGATTTGACCAGCACTTGACAACTCCCTTGTCTTTAATGTCTGTTTTTGTTTTCCGTTGCAGTTGGAAGAAAACCTTCTTTATTGGTGGCCTTCTTGCAAAGGATGACGTGGGTCCGGAATTCACCTCGGTCCATCCTATGGCATCTCGGTGAATTATCTCGGCGGGTAACTCAAGTCTGTGCAGAGTCACTGAGCTTCCATCGCCAACGGGAGGGGGAGGGGCAATTGCCGATGTCCTTTTTTGACACCAACATTATTTGATTTGATTGATGTGATAGTCACTCCGTAGATGTTAGAAACTGAGCCTATTCTTGTTACCGCGCACTACACTGATTGATGTAACAAACATTGTTGAAAAATATTTCAAACAATGTAAAAGAAAAAAACAATATAATAAGTAGAATTTGAACAATCCGTGCTTAATGCTATTATCCTAAAAAATTATTTCAAAGTGGCGAAATTTTTTCCAGAATCAAACAAGCATATCTCTTAAAAAGAGGAAGTTTGAAAAGAATAAGGAAATAAACGAACTCATTTCGGGCGGAAATAATAAGACAACGTTATTTGCTAGCTTGGCCTTTGATTTTGAAATAATCACACGTTGCTTCAGTGTCAGCATTCTTGCTCAAAAGTGTTACGGAAATAGCTTTGCCATATCTTTTTGATTTCTTGTGATTAGCCTTAGCCACATCTTCTTTTTTTGATTTAGGACAACTGTAGTTCAGCCATACATATTGTTGGAATACTTGTATAAATACGTAACATCTATGTACAGAGAAATTAATATACAAACTCTCATTTTCACATGGTATCAGAGCCACTCTAATTTTTTTTTCAAGTTTACTTCCAATGGCTTCTTCTAATACCAACACCCAACTGGTCCCTCCTAATACCAACTCACAAACACTACTACCAACTTCTTCGCATCATGCCTTTTCTATCAAACTAACCAGTCGAAACTATTTGATTTGGAAAACTCAATTTATTCCTCTTTTGAATTATCAAAAATTAACTGGTTTTATTGATGGTTCCATGCCTATTCCATCCAAGACAATAGCTTCCTCTACCAATCCAAATGAATTGACTCTCAATCCAGAATATGAAACTTGGTTTCATAAGGATCAATTGCTTTTGTCGTGGTTATTGTCATCTTTAACTGAAGAAGTATTTCCTTATGTCATAGGGATGACAACATCTTATCAAGTTTGGCAGGCATTAGCACATGCCTTTGGTTCTGTATCTCAGAACAGACAACTTCAGCTTAATATAGAACTTCAAGAATTGAAAAGGAATGATATGAGTGTAACTCAATATCTTCAAAAGGCAAAAGCTCTTGCCGATGAACTCACAACTGCCGGTAGAGCTATTTCTGATGCTGAATTTAATGCGATAATTTATCGCAATATTGGTTCTGAATTTCATCCCATCATTACGGCATTAAACATGAGATCTGAACCAGTTTCTTTCCATGAGTTACATGGACAACTTTTGGCTCATGAAATATTACTAAAAAGCATGCAAGAATCCCCTGTGGCTAATGTTGCTGTGAAACAACCCGAACAGCCTCCTCCTTCAAACTTTTCATCATCCAGGCCAAACTTTAATCCAAATAGATTTGCAAATAATGGTGGGGGACGGCGAAACAAAGGGCCTTGTCAAATTTGTGGTTTGAGAAACCATACAGCTGATCGATGTCGACGCAGATACATACCTCGTCAATTTTCTAATGCTCAAGCTAATATGGCCTGGTCACACTCTTCCTTATCTCACATCATACCTCGGCTCCAACTTGCTCCTTGCAATGTCTAATAACTCAACAATGCAACCAGTTCAATCCTACATGCCATGGTATCCTGACACAGGTGCTACAAATCATATGACTCCAGATATTGCTAATCTCAGTCTTGCACAGGAGTACACGGGTAATGATCAAATTCGAGTTGGTAATGGCCAAGGTTTGCATATATCTCACTCTGGTACTGCTATTTATTCTAATCTTTTGAACAAATTTCTTTTGAAAGATGTCTTATTGGTCCCCAAAATTACAAAGTCCTTACTTTCTGTTCAAAAATTCGCCAAAGATAATTCATGTTATTTTGAATTTTGGCCTTCTTATTTTTTGATTAAGGATCAGGTGACCAAGGCAATCCTATTGCGAGGACCGAGTGAAAATGGACTCTATGTTCTACCGCCAATGATGAAGCAAGCTTTAGTTGGAGAACGTGTTAGTTTTGATGACTGGCATGCCCGTTTTGGCCATCCTCAACATAGAACTGTTTCCAAAATAATAAATCAAAATGATTTATCTTGTTCTAATTTTTCTTCAAGTCTTTGTTCATCTTGTCAATTAGGAAAATTAGCTCGTTTGCCTTTAGCTTCTGTTCAACATAAAAGTATTGAACCCTTTGAAATTGTGCACTCTGATGTTTGGGGCCCAGCTCCTATTTTCTCTCCTTTAGGTCATAAATATTTTATTTTATTTGTCGATGATTTTACTAGATTTACTTGGATTTATTTCTTAAAAAACAAAAGTGATGTTTTCTCTATTTTTATTAATTTTCAAATGTTGGTGGAAAGGCAATTCAATACGAAAATTAAGGCTTTTCATTCTGACTGGGGTGGAGAGTTTCAAAAACTTAATCCTTATTTTAAGAAAATTGGCATCATACATAGATTAGCCTGTCCATATACACATGAACAAAATGGTGTTGCTGAACGCAAAATTCGACATATTGTAGATACAGGTTTAACACTTTTAGCTCATGCCAATGTTCCTCTAAAATATTGGAATTATGCTTTTGAAACTAGTGTATCACAAATTAATTATTTACCCACTCCTGTTCTCAAAAATAAAAGTCCTTTTTCTCTTCTCTACCATAAACCACCAATTTATGATCATTTAAAATTTTTGGTTGTACTATTTTTCCATTACTAAGACCATATAACAAACACTAAATTTTCCTTTTCGTAGTAAACAGTGTGTTTATTTGGGCAATTCAGCAAATCATTGTGGATATTATTGTTTGGACATGGAAAATGGCAAGATTTATGTGGCACGACATGCACGGTTTAATGAACAAATTTTTCCCTTTCATAGTTCCACATTGCCGTCAGTCTCTCCAACACAAAGTGCTCAGGATTCTTGGCTTCAATTGTCTATTCCAACTCCTCCTCACTTGGGAACTCCAACAGGTTTGTCTTTGGTGCCTTATTCTTCTCCACCAAATTTTCATTCATCTCCAAACTATACAACATCCCCTTCTATCTCACCTACTATTCTACCTACTTCATACTCACCTTCATCCACTGACAGTCAAGGACTCGATTTAGTTGTAGATTTAACTGGTTACAATTCACCTACAACTTCTAATGTTCATTCTCCTACCCGTACACATCCAATGACACTTCGGCCCTCCACCATGTCTAAAAGACAAGCACACCTTGCTTCCAAAGAATCCAAACAACCAAACTTCCTTGAAACTGAACCTACATCTTTTTCTCAAGCCAAAAAATACAAAGAATGGAATCAAGCAATGACAGATGAGGTACATGCACTCTTGACTAATCAAACTTGGACATTTGGTTCCCCGTCCTCTTGGTAAGAATGTCGTTGGTAATAAATGGATTTTTCGAATAAAAAGGAAAGCTAATGGCATGATTGATAGGTACAAAGCGAGGTTAGTTGCAAAGGGATTCACACAACAATGTGGCATTGACTATAATGAGACTTTTAGTCCTGTAGTCAAGGCAACAACAATTCGTCTTCTTCTTGCACTAGCTACGTCCAAGAATTGGCCAATAAAGCAACTTGATGTATCTAATGCATTCTTGCATGGCTTTTTGCATGATGAAGTGTTTATGGAGCAACCACCAGGCTTCATTGATAAGGATCACCCCAATCATGTGTGTCTTCTTAAAAGATCTCTTTATGGTCTTAAACAGGCACCACGGGAATGGTTTCAGCGGCTGAGCACATTTTTATTCACCATTGGCTTCCATCCTTCTAAAGCTGATACTTCTTTCTTTATTCACACTAATGGTGCTCACAAAATTTTCATTCTCTGCTATGTTGATGATATTATTATCACAGGATCAAATTTGGACAATTGTGGATCACTGCATTGCTCAAATTCAACGTGAATTTCCTGTTAAAGATTTGGGCTCTCTTCATTATTTTTTGGGCATGGAAGGTTGCTCATCTGTCACATGGCTTGCTTCTTACTCAGCGCAAATACATTCACGATCTTCTACATCGAACAGGCATGGATGGTGCCAAAGGTTGTCTAACTCCTATGGCAACAGTTCCAAACTTATCAAAGCATGCAGGTGTATTGTTACCTAATGGTGATGAATATAGACGTGTGGTTGGTGCCTTACAATATTTAACCATGACAAGACCTGACATAGCCTTTTCAGTCAACAAGTTATGTCAATACATGCATTCTCCTACAGATGAACATTGGAAAGCCGTGAAGCGTCTCTTACGGTATTTACAATATACATCCAACAAGGGACTTTTCTTTTCTAAAGCTAATGATTTTCAGCTACAGTGCTTTACTGATAGTGATTGGGGTGGATGTCCGGATGATAGACGATCTACCAATGGCTTTGGTATTTATCTTGGCAAGTCATTAGTCTCTTGGATGGCCAAGAAACAACCAACGATTGCAAGAAGTTCAACTGAAAGTGAATATAAAGCCATAGCCAATGCAACAGCTGAAGTATTATGGATTCGATCACTTCTTCATGAAATTGGTTTTCCTCTTACTACAAAGGTCATTTTATGGTGTGACAATGTAGGGGCCATTTATCTCACGGCAAATCCAATGTTCCATGCCCGTACAAAGCACATTGAAATAGACTATCACTTTGTTCGTGAACAAGTCTCAAATGGCACAATGGAAGTTCGTTTTCTCTCTACTGCAGATCAACTAGCTGACATTTTTACCAAGCCATTGGGGACAACAAGATTTCAATTTCTCTGTGATAAACTCCGATTGATGTCCTGCCCAATGGCTTGCGGGGGGGTGTTACGGAAATAGCTTTGCCATATCTTTTTGATTTCTTGTGATTAGCCTTAGCAGTATCTTTTTGATTTAGAACAACTGTAGTCTAGCCGTTAGTTCATTTCCATTAGCTTTGCCATATCTTTTTGATTTCTTGTGATTAGCCTTAGCCACATCTTCTTTTTTTGATTTAGGACAACTGTAGTTCAGCCATACATATTGTTGGAATACTTGTATAAATACGTAACATCTATGTACAGAGAAATTAATATACAAACTCTCATTTTCACAAAAAGAACCTCCATAAACTCCTTGTACTGGAACCCCCTATATATCGGCGGATCCATTGCAGTAACAATTGAGTTTGCTGGCTCAATAATCCTATCATAAGGACAATTAACAAAGCTAGCAATTGATATCCTAGAGCACTCTGAATTCGTAACCACTCGATGCACAGCACTTCTTAGCTTTCCGTTGCTAATTACCTGCAAAAATACACAACCAAAAAGATATCTAAATGATCAGAGAATTCTATTATTAAAGGATTGGGCTTCTATCTCAAAATTAATTAATAATAAGTGAAGTGACTCATGAACTTCATTAACTAGTTTAGATTATTTTGGGATTTCAATGTAGGGCATTATTTTCTTAACATTTTCCCACACACGTGACTCGAGCTGAAAAGAACCTATGAACTGAAATGGACATATAACAAGAGCCCAAAAATTGAAACGGGCATATTGAAGAGAGCCATGAATTAAAACGGGCATTATTGAAGAGAGCTCTTGAATTAAAAGAGGTTAAAAAAGAATCAAATTGAAACGGGCATATTGAAGAGAGCCATGAATTAAAACGGGCATTATTGAAGAGAGCTCTTGAATTAAAACAGGTTAAAAAAGAATCAAATTATGTGCGAAAGTGAGAATAAAATCTAAAATTTGGCTCTAATACCGTGTTAAAGGACATGGGCGACTTCCATCTCAAAACTAATTAGTAATGAGTGGAGTGGCCCGTAAACTTTATTAACTAGTTTAGATTACTTTGGGATTCCAACATTATTTTCTTAGCATCTATATTTCATTTCGTTGAAATTGTCAGATTTCACTGCTTCTGGTCCTTTAATGTAACAACGTTTTATAAACTCTTTCATCCCTAAACTTAGAGGATCATACTCTCACGCAATCCCTAAACTTAGAGGATCATACTCTCACGCAATTCACAGGTTCAACAAACAATTGTGGATATATTTTTTTCTTCAATCTTCCTCGTCTAACTTAACTTGTTAAAGTATCAAAAAAAATTATATTTCAAATTGAATAGTATTGAATCCAACATTTTAGAATTCAAAAGATTAAACAATGCTAAAAGTGTGCCTCATTTAATTTGCAAAATTGTTCATAATTGTCATTTCCTTTGCAATAAAGATACAACTATACATACCTCTAATGCAAAGGATACATTGATCACAAATGCATTAGGAAGGGGCTCAACCCCAAGCCATTTGCCATCCTTTAATAGTTGCAGCCCATAAACATCTTGCTGAAGTATGGTTATGAGGTTACCATTAGGGGTGGCAACGGGTCGGGTTGGCAGGGTCGGGTTGAGACCCAAATATAACAGCCAACCTGCCGACCCGAAGCCGACCCGCCAACCCGAAAATAGCCAACCCGAACACGACCCGAATCGGGTTGGCGGGTCGACCCGCCGACCCGAAAAAAAAAAAATACTCTAACATTTTGTAGCTTTATTTCATCCATTCACATTCAAACATAACAAATTTCACTCATTGGATAATTAATCAAGTAAATTGCACACATTAATATTAAAGATACTTATTAACATACACTTAACTCCTCTTACAATTTACTTTTCATAAATCTAGGTAAAATTCTTACTTTTTCTTACAATTTACTTGATTAATTATCCAATGAGTGAAATTTGTTATGTTTGAATGTGAATGGATGAAACAAAGCTACAAAATGTTAGAGTTTTTTTTTTTTTTTTTTTCGGGTTCGCGGGTCAACCCGAACCGATTCAGGTCGACCCGAACCCGACCTGTTTTTTTATCAGGTCAGTCGGGTCCGACCCGCCAACCCGCGAACCCAAAAACCCCCAACCCAAACCTACTATTTTCGTGTTAGGTTCGTGTCGGGTTTTCAGGTCGTGTCAGAAATTGCCACCCCTAGTTACCATCGCAGTGTCTAGGTGCTCCCAAGGCTGAGCTCGGGTCTGGGCATGCCGGGTAATTGAGGATCATCAGGAGTAAGTCACAATTGTCAAACTCTTTTTCGGCAAATCCCAATCCTTCATATATCAGTTCCAAAACTCTCTTGGCCAAATTTCTCACTTCAATTGTATATGGTCCTATAATCTCTCTGCAAATTGAAATGTTACTTCTTTAATTAGCCACCAAAGTTAGAAAAATTATATTTACTGCCATACGGAAATATATAAAAGCTATAAACCATGAGTTTATCTTTTTAGTTAGGCTCCTCTTGCTGCTCGTATTTCTATTTACGAATGAAATTAATCACATCTTAGAAATAAAATTTTTTAAGATATCGTTTGGATGTATCTGGATTAAAAAAGCTATAAACCATAAGCTTATCTTTTTGGTTTGGCTTCTTTTGCTGCTCTTATTTCTATTAAACCTATGAAGTTAACCACATCTAAAAAATAAAAATTTTTAAGATATTGTTTGAGTGTACCGTTAATTTTTCACAACAAGTAGACTAGTACACTTAAAAAATTAATTTCATCCTGACAAGTAGACTAGTACACTCAAAAATTAATTTCATCTCAGAAAACTTTGTCATCAAATTTGCGTGCAATATCTGGATGGTGTAAAATGTGCCAAATAATAACGAAAATGATAACTTTTAATCGAAAGATAAATTTTAATTGAATTAATTTGAAGTGAAAACCATTGTATTTTGAGGGTTTTAATTTTCAATTTTACATCTTCCTTTGGAGACTTTAATATGTGGCGCATTTAGAAGAAATAGAAGAATCTAGGATGTGGCAGACATTGAAACTCTGGAAGCAAGACTGGTACAAATTTACATTCGGAATGCACATCTATAGTTTCATTGGTTTCTGAGTGGTAAAATGTAAGTTTTGACAAGCACATAAATTAATTTTTTTTTATATTATGCAAACAAAACAATTTCAAAAATTTTATTGACAATCCAAATAGATTATACCGGTATCTTGCTGGCTTATCAGGCCAGGTTTTGATGCAGTTCTCAAGAGGATGACATCGGTGCTCCAAAGTATCCTTCCAATATGCAAATTCTTGGGTGCTATAACTTCCATTACTGGTAAAGACCCTGAATCCATTTTGTGCATCATCACTGTTTATCTTTATTTTATCCTCAACGGCCATAGAAAAGAACTCTCTGCCCACATTCTTAGCATCAATCATTAAATCTTCCAATACTCCATGGTTGATCACCTGTTTCATTATATTCATGGTATGTAAATGCGGTCAGGAAATATCAGCTATTTTGTAAATACATGTTTCAAATATATAAAGACCTGGAATAATCCAAATTTCTGGCTGGCCTTCATAATTTTCTGAACCAAACCAGCTCGATCTGCATCTCTAAGATCAATCACTGGTATGTCCTTGCTTATTGGTACAGGTTCTCCTGGCCTTTTTTCCACAGGCACAACGTAGTCTGCAGGCAAAGATTGCAGATTGAAAGACCAACTTGAAAGAAGGGATGCCATATTTTCGCCTTGATGACTCATGCTATGGATTAACAAGACTTATATTGGGCAAATCTTACATGAAACCTCTCTACGACTCCACTTGTGAATCGTATAATCTGAAAAAGAGTAACATAAACATTATGATATTACTTTCTTATATCAATATGTATCATTACTCTTTTGTTGCACTATTTTTTACACAAAGTCAAACCTAGTCTACTTAAGTATCTCCCACTTATGTAGCTGCAAAATTGACGCTTATAACCTTTTAGTCGGCCAACAGTGAACTCAATAATCAAATGTGGATTAGCAAAAAAAATAAAAGTATCAACAATAATGCTATAGGTGTAAAATGATTAGGATCAACAGCTGACCAAGGGGCGGCTGCACAAAAAAACTGTTTACACACAACATAATGAAGTGCATGGCTATCTATTTAGTACGTAAGCTATTAAAAATAATAATTTAAAAAAAAGGCATAAATTACATAATATTCATGTGGTATCACTTTCGACTATATAACCCCCTATCTCATCAATATAACTACATAACCCCCTGTGATTTTATGAAATGCAAAAAATAAACGGAATATTTTGCACTAGTGTGTGTAACCCACTCGACGTTACAGAATATTCTGTATCATTATCATATTATAAGAAGCAGATATGAAATATTTTGTGATGGAACATTGATTCCGTTTATTTTTCATATTTTACAAACTATATGAGATTATGTGGTCGTATTAAAAAGATAATAAGACTATTTGGTCGAAAGCGATATCACAATATGGTATTTTGTAATTTACCCAAGAAACTACAGTACGAACTCTAAAGATATACTTTTGTGGGAACTTCAAACGTCCATCGCAGTTTTATCGAGTTTGAAATGTAATTACACATTGGATAAATTGAAAATTTTTCTATTTTGAGAATTTAGTTTGTAATGCTGTAATTGTCTATGAGATCAATTATTCGAGCAATAACAGAATCAAATAGTTCTTGAATTGTGTTCAAAATCCCTCTAGTTTGTCAAATGAGACGTTCAAGTTTAATTTGGACTATTCCAATTTGCAAAATTGATAAAATCCACGATGCATTACTTCATTAATTACATAGTATAAAGAATTATGATGAGTATGATTATAAAATAATTAACTCTCGAATAATGGCAAGATGACTTGTTATTCCATAACCCGACTTCCTTAAGTCAACTTACATCTATGATTTAATAATTCATCTACTCTCCATCATACTCAAATTAATTAGGTATTATGTCTCAAACTTCTAAATTAATCCAAACTTTTAAATTAATCTAGTCCCACAGCTTTTAAGTATGATTGTGATATTATATTTATGCCGTCCAAAATTCAATTTCAACTACTCAATTACGTCTGGTTTCTTCTTCAATGTCCTGTTTTATTAAGCCTATACCTAATCTCAGCTTTCATTAATTAAAAATATATTATATACTATTTTTTATACGATCGCTTGTTTATTATTATCACGGCATCCTACGAAGGCTAGATGCACACATTTCCAGCTGCCCACCAGTTTCATTGTTTAATTCTAAGAGAGGACAAGCTCATCCCCTTTTAAAAAAATGGGGAAATTATTCTATATCGTTTTCCCTTTTTGTATGTGAGTTATTTAACTTGAGTAGTGTAGCTTATGGGTTTATCGTTTATATGTTCAAAATGAGAGGACTTTTTTATAATAATGGCAGTTTGGACTGATGTAACACAATTTCTAATAATTTAATCATAATTATGCAATATGAAAGAATTAGATCGGATAGTGTATTAACAATTTACTCGATTATCCTAGGATTGATAATAGATGTCCTATGACGCCGCCAGGAACGGAACTAGAAATTTGAGCTTGGAGGGCAGCGAAATTGGCATATAAAATAAAATTTAATTTAGGAATGAAATTTAAGCAAGAATAACAAGATGTTATATATAAAATATTATCTTAATTGATAGACAATGTAAAATGTTAAAACTATCATATATCATCAAAGTTATATAATTGAGTTACATATTTAAATCCAAAATGTGTATGTGTACACACTACTCAACAATTCCTAATTCTTTCTCACAATACTATTTTAATCATATCTAATGTATTATCATAAAATGAGCAAAACTTGCTTGTGAATTTATCTATTAATTATTCACAAACAAATTTTAATAATTCTCGAACTTAACTTCACCATAAGTGCTTATGTGAGTACTTTTCAAGAAAGCAAATTTATGGGACCCACAATGTCACGCCTCGTGTCCGAGACGTGGCACCTGCCATACCCTAAACAAAGTTAGAACACAAGGCTAAGCCAAGACAAAAGACCAACTAAGATAATATAAAGTTCAAAGAAATACTCAAATATGCTCCAAGAAGATCATTCATTCATCATCCAAAATATACATTATCCAATACATTTCTATTTCCCAATAACAAAAATAGTAGGGAAACATGTATAACCTAATATAAACTAAAAGTATGTCTATACATCAATGTCATCAAAATAACCTCATTCATGTCTAACCTATCTATGGCTATGAGGCCCAAAAGTCTTCCTAAACACTTTCTACAAAATCATCACCTGCGAGGTTTAAACAAAGGGATGAGTGATATAATCACCCAATAAGTAGCAAAAGTTCTCTTTGGAGCTTAGCTTGTTAATTATACGTAAGTAAATTTCCATTCAAAGTCCATGTTATCATCATTCGTAACATGTGGTCAATCTATAAATCATACAAATTCAAAATATCACATAATGCGATTCAAAGAAAGAGAGCTCAAGTAGTTAGTGGACACATGACTCTGGAATTCCAGTTGTTAACTATAACCTGGTTA